>CAJNYU010000505.1:317114-333732 GCA_905331475.1 Rotaria socialis | reverse complement strand
TAAAGAGCACTGGAACAAGTTTTGGATCATTTTCTGCACCCTTGGCGAAATTTAATGATATTTCGATATTAGTACTGGTTGACAAGAAAACGTTGAATGATATCAGACCGCCTATATTTTTCTTATATTGTCGAATTCATTTAATAAAACATCTTGGCCACGAAAAATCAATACTTCCTTTTGTTGATCCACTTGTTTTTTATGCATGACTACAAATTGTTCATGAAGATCACGAATAAAAAATCCCATTGTCATAATGATCTCCATATCTTGTGTTCTCAGTGCAATATTCATCGTCTTATATAGAAAGTAATCTCTAGTATACCAATAAACAGCTGATTGACTTTTGTAGTTTTGCTCAAATTCATTGATTAAATTTAATTCTTCTTCATTATCGAGATACCGACCACGACAAAGTTCGGATAGTGTATTCCTCGCTTTGTAATCATACTGCATTTGAGAAGAATTTCTGTCAACAAGCACATGTACATGAACGACGAATTCAGTTCGTTGGCTTCATTTTCATTCTTGGGTAGAATACTAATAGGTATCCAACTATCTATGTGATAACTATCAGCCGTAATCGCCTTGAATATCTGTTCAATATCATCAAAAAGTCCTTTCACTTTTTTTGTCCAGTCGTTAACCAATTCTATTTTCCGCTTTGTTTGATTTAGTATATAGATAAAGTCTAGCTGTGGTTTACCGATAACAAGTGGTAAGAATTGTTCGACAACTGAATCCGAAACAATAAGAAATGCTGTCTTCTGATAGATATGATCAAGAAAATGAATACATTGATCAAATTCATTGAATATGAAAACTACATCAGTAATGCGTCGGAATTTAGTGATTGAGTTCACATAAGTCTTCTCGCTATCAATAATATGAGGGTCCACCCAAACAATTACCAAGTCATAGTTAGCATCATCATACAATGCCAATGACGGTGTCCGAGACCTTTTTCTTACAGTGGACGATTTTAGATCTGTTGTAGTCGTTCTCGATGAAGCATTTGCTACTCTCTTTGTCGTACTGCTGATGGATGTAGCAGAATTCATTCTAATCTTTTTGCTAGTATGAGATGTTGTACTAGTTCTTCTTTTACTCAGATCATTTTCAAATGACCCATCAGATGCTTGCTTTGATTGGCCATTGACAATTGGTGGAGATGCTGTCGAATGAGTAGCAGCCGCTACTTCCGATGATCTACAACTAGGGATGTGCAGTGTCGGTGTACTGACCACCGACTTGTACCGATGGTGTGTCCAGTGGAGCACCGACTACACCGACACTGTGTCCAGTGGACCACCGACTTGCACCGACGGTGCACTCAGTGGTCAGTTTTTCA
Organism: Rotaria socialis; assembly: GCA_905331475.1. Lineage (NCBI taxonomy): Eukaryota > Metazoa > Rotifera > Eurotatoria > Philodinida > Philodinidae > Rotaria > Rotaria socialis. The sequence goes on along the minus strand of CAJNYU010000505.1, from coordinate 332,381 downwards.
GTGTTTACACCGACACTGCACATCCCTATCCACAACCCATTTGAATTAATTTAATCTTTTTTTAACAGTATATATGAATTTAATCTTTAAAAAATCAAAGAAACATCGTAGTACAAAGCAGACGTCGTTTGTTAATTCAGGTTCCTTGAAGGTGAAAGTTATTTTTGTTTGCACAGTCATTTTTGTAGCCTTCGAAGACAATTTAACTTTTTCTCTATACTGTAGTGTGTGATGCAGGATAGAAAAAGAGAAATCCATGCCAATAAGAAGGAGGCAGGTGAAAAAGAACTGTATGCATTCAAGATTGTTAATGGCATCTCTAAGATATAGGCATGCTTGTTGGTAGTAACTGACTGAAGCAAAAATAAACAGTCATTAAGTGTTCTCACAGAAGACGCTTCATTCAACATATTTGCCAGGGTTTTTCTCTTCATGGTTACAAAATGAAATTTTTCTCTTTTCAAGCACTTGAATATTTCTCAGAATTTCAATCAATTTTACGGTTTACGAGTCATGCAAAGTAGAACAAACAATATAAGCTACTCATATTGTTTTCATTTTTCTCTCACTGGTGCTCTCTGACACGAAACTCATATTTAGAATAATTTGTTGTATATTCATTAAATATTAGCTTCTAATTAAATCTAAGACTAATACATCGTTTTTTTCCCAAAATATATTACACTGCACGATCAAAATATTTTCAGCATGCTCTAACTTCATTTACTAATAATTGATAGTAAACTATCTTTCTGAGTTCACAACAATGTGCACTCTGAAAATTTAATTGTTTTAAACTACTACTCTTTAAGTTTTCAGTTTCGAATATGAAGTTGCCAACAACGATAATTTATATTGCTATTAGATATTTTTATTGATATCCTTGAAAATTATCTTCTAGTCACTCTCATACTAGAATAAGTTTACTCTGATCAAGAGATTACCAAAGTCTTAACAAGACTTTTATATTCGTATAAACAGCTACTGTTCTTGTGTTGATCATTTAGTGAAACAAAACTAAACTTATTTTTCAATTTGTATATAAATATGATATAAACATGTTTCGTCAATTCTATGAATTTAGTGCTTCAGTAGTTATCTGTCATTGTTTGATGTTCAAGAAATTGCATCAGCATCATATATTGTTTCATTAATTTTAACTTTTTTTCATGTATTATAATTTGTTTTTGTCATATAATGAAAAAAAATGATATTATTGATATTTAATGAAGAAGAAGGGTGTGCGTGTATTAGCGAGTATAATATCCAGCTTCACATCTACACCCTATATCAATTCCATCATAAGAAGACATTTATGGTCTATCAAGATGAAGACAATTATAATGCCAAGTTAGAATATTTAAGTATATTAATTATTAACTGAAATATGAAACCATCAAAACAATATTTTGATCTAAAATACAAAATTGATGGGAAATCAAAGACTAATGTGCGTAATACGTTACTTACAATGTTAATATAAATTAAAATTATTACTAGAATAAAACTTATTGAATACCTACACTCTCACCCTCAATTTTGTTATAGCCTACTAAACAGAATGGCAAACATTAGAGTGTTTAACAAATCCACCAACTGAAGCAGAACGTCAAATAAGTATTTAACAAAAGAGTTGTCATTATCACACCTGATAATCAATGGAAACCAATGATTATCTGCACTATCAATCAACCAATCCGAAATGTTCGAATATATGAATTATTATATTCCAGCAAACAGTAGTCAATCAATATTGGGAGAATTACACTATTGAGCTGGAATATTTATATTATCCTTGACCTTTCAATTCATTTTGAATCATAAGAAAGAGGAGGCACATTAATAATTCAAAGAACTTATTGTATTCCTTGATTGAAGCGTAAAAATCGAACAAGAATTATTTTCCACAATCGGTTTAGTTGTCGAGCCTGACAATCAATGGAAACCAATATTCTCTTTTACATTTGCTTCTTCCAAAATCAGTTTTATCGTGTAACTGTTTCTAAATTCCTATTGAACTATCCTGTTCGTGTTTTGCATTTTCGTTGTTTACATTTTACTTATATATTGTGATGCAGAGCCCTGCTAAGGGTTTCATTATTATCTAAATAAATAACACGAAACGCATCGGCGAAATAAAATTCTACATTATCGTTAAAAAATTCATTTACAATTTTAGCAAATTTATAAATATTTATATAAAATTTAGTTTTCGACTTGTGTTCGGTTGCTGAAAAGTAAGAGTTGAGAATAGCAGTTTAATTTGTCTTTTCGTTAAGAGATAGGCTGATCTGTTTTTGAATTGATTTAAGCACACCCAGATACGTTGTATGTTTTTCCACTTGAAAAGTACGAATAATATATACAAAACACATAATATCGAAAATAGTTTTGCACTAGTTTTAACACGATCAAACATTTGGTGGTCATGTTGTCTTTGTACTTTGTCTAATTGTCCATTTACCATGACAATGGTCACTTGAGTGGAAGAAGATAACGAAGAAATAGTAGTATTCGCTATGGAAAACGAACGAATGGTGGTAGTAGTAGTAGTAGTAGTTGAAAACGAAGAAGTTATTGATAATGTTGATAATGTGGTTGTCTGTTTTCCTGAAAAAAAAACAATCAGAAGGATAGATTCAATAAAAAGCTGCACATCGTTAGAATATTCAATTAAACTTACGCAGTTTTTCTTCTTCTACAATTTCTTGTCGTATTTCGACTGTCAACTTTTTTATTAAATTAGTTGCTTGTTTTCGTAGCTCCGTTACAGTCGTAGAATTCGATGAAGATTGATAAATAGCTTGTTTCATTTCGTTAATTTCTCGTTCTAATCTGATATGATTTGTGCTTTTTATTCTCACCAATTCTGGTACTGGAGCTGCAATAAAGAAATGCAATTACTTCGTTTTGGTGATTTAAGTTTTGTTTTCATCATTACATACGTTCAGGCAATTTATAAGCATGATCAGCAAGTTTGATTGCAAATGATACGATTTCTTGGGAGACATTTCGTTTTTGACATTCTTCAGCAAGATCAGAAAAACGTTGACGCCATAAACGACGAACATTTGATGAAAAGTTGCTTTTACTTATTTCAAATCGAACAAATAAATCTTTCAAATGTTGTTCAATATTTGTCATAGTTTGATTCCCATGACACAACATTTCCAGATTATCCAAGTCAAAAGTATTATTATGCTTTGAAGTTTCGTTAACCAAACTAAATATAAATGCAACAAAATAAAATCAAATACGAAAATTTTTATTGATCTTATTGTCTTGCTTTATGTTACTAATGCTGTTACTTAACTTAAGAATACAAACCTTGTTCGCCACATTTTTCCTTTGGGAAAATCTTTAATTGGATGCCACATGTTATTAGGTTGTTCGCGTATATCTTTGTAAAAAAACACTTTTGCATATTCAATAGTGTTCAACTCAGTTGGTGTGACGATGGTGAAGTTTAATTGCACCGCTAATGTATTGAAAAAGAATTCATGAAATGGTACTTCACCTAACCATTGAACAAATTGATCCATAGCTATAAGCATTCGCCGACTGAATCCCACTGCATTGGCCATTGAACAAGCCCAAGGTGGAAGAAATTTTCCTGATGCCATTATCCATAGCCACAGTCCATCAGAACCTATTAAATTAAGTTCATGCCGAGGAACAATTAAATCAGTGGTATTCGAATAAAGCTCATGCAGTGAACGAAATGCTTGAACACTTGGAATAAACACATCTTCTTCTAAGAACCAAACAAATGAATAGTTTTGATTGAGTGCACAAAAATAGAGAAGAGCTTTGTCCCATGATGTGATATATTGCCATGTGCCTAGAAAACATTACACATAGACTGCGGCCAACGCTGCTTAATCTATCTCAGTAATGTGAAATATATTTTGAAGGCTACCAAGTCGAAAATATATCCATCAGAATGTTTTAATGAAAAATCGGAAAATTTTAGACTTATTTCCTGCACCAGTTGGAAAACAATTCGAAACGTGATTATCTGTCCATTACGTATATAAATGTCGCGTTTTTTTCTTTACCTCTTGCTTATCCTCGCCCTGAAATCTGACATTCATGACTGAATTATTGTAGGAAAAAGGATTTTCTAAATTTAAACTTCAGTTCGTAATAGAGGAATTGTCCAATCAGGTGGTTTTTTAGCAATATGAGGTTTTCAATTTAGTTTGTAAAAACGTTAGATTCGAAATCTTGTGCTGATTAACTGTTGGAGGAAAACAAAAATGGCACACTGTTTGCTGGTAAACGTTGAATTAGAACTTATTAAGAATCTTATAAATGCAGGAATCTGCAAAATATCACAATTCGGAACTCTTCCCGTCTATCTGTATGATAAGACAAACCTACTAAAGCTAGGATAAAACTGAAACTTTCAGCTCAAATGGATGAACTGTTCAGAAAATATAGACGTTGGAAGCACCGAGTTTTCAGTAAACTGTCATTTTCTTCTAATATCTGTGGAATTCATCGAAATTCATGGAAGGAATCTATCAGAATACACTAACATGATAATAATCTGACTTTGCTTTTTATGCTCGACTCGAATTTTTGGATCCAACTGCTTTTGCTGTGGAATTCACACCCACATCCTAAACGTTGAATGTCTCTAATATCCAATACCTCCTGTATTAATGGCTTTGTGATAGTTGTGTCGAAGACATTTCTCTCTTGAAATTTGAAGTAGTCTAACATTAGATGAAGTATTTATGGCAGAAATATTAAAATTATTATCGTCGACCATAATAAATATCTCAACACCATATTGTATTGCATCTTCAGCCAACTGTTGAGCAAACTCAAGTAATTCGGCTGCTGGTCGATATGATAAATAACAAAGAGCTGAATTTCGTGCTTCAACATTCATACAATGAGGTAATAGTAGTGATGCTATTAGTAATAAAGAGACCGTCATCGCCAATAAATAATACAAATCTATAGTCAAATACAATTTTAGATTTTAAATCAAATTGGTTATCACTGTATCTCAAGCTTCCTAAGGGTTCACAAGATTAATTTTTCCGGAATCATTTCAGATTTTTCTTACAAGCTCCGTTATCTTTCTTATCGCTAGGCAGAAATAATTATGTTCAGCATTCAATTAATATCAAGGGGGAAAGTACTGGCACCCAGCACCGAAAAGTGCTGGATAGGTGCTGAGGTGCTGAATATGTGCTGAGGTGCTGAACAGGTGCTGAGGTGCTGAATAGGTTCTGAGGTGCTCAACAGGTGCCGAGGTGCCAATTGATTTTTTTAGGATACCACATAGACTAAATCACTACATTGTGATTGATTAAGAGCGCTCTCTATCAGATTCATTGTGTTACTTCAATACTAGCGAATTATTTAAGTATCCAATCAGACATTCGCTCATTTTACAAAACTGTCTAATTGTAATTCAATTTTTCTTACTTAGAAGAAACTCATTTTTGTGCCGTTTTTCAGATATAAAAAGAAGAGAAGAAGTTCCGTTCAATATTTTTCAGTTACTTTACGAATTCTTATTTGCTCCATGGGATAAAATGCGTTTTTCATATTGTTTAAAGGTGGCATGTTGTCAGTAATATAGCAGTATACTAGCAGAAGTACCCAGCGTTGCCTGGAAAATTTCACATTTAATATATGCAAACAAAACCCCATTGTACTTGAGAAGATCTAAAACGCCTAATTAGTAGGAAGAGATATATACAACTACTATTTTTGCCGCGTGCCGATTTTGATTCCGAGCCTCGGACGTATTCTAAGTCTCGATCCCACCTGATCTCGTTCACAACGAATATAGAGTAATGACATTGAAAGACCACTTCGATGTAAGGAATTCTTCGTCGTTATACATGTAGATCAAGAAGACCTTAGTGGCACATATAAATTTTATGAACTTTCTATATTTTCAAGTACATCTCGGAGCACATACTTACGTCAATTGGTTTCGCTCCCGACCGGCTCCCGTCCTACTTGGTCACGGTTCGGTCCCGATTCCGTAGCTGTTTGATTCTATATTTAGAGGGAACCCATTTGAGAATTCAATTTTCTTACACTCATGCAAGAAAAACTCGCTTCTATCAAAACTCAACACAACCACACATCTACTTGCTCTAGAACTTCAGGTTTAGAATATCTATTGATTACCAGAGTTATGACAGTATATCGTACTATGTGCTGTTGAGAACACACTGAAATTTGATTGGTTGCAAAGAAAGATCACTTATTCGAAATTCCTACCGCAGATGATTTCTAAAGAATCAGTTTCTCCAAAACTTTATGTGTATTTGGCATGGTCCATCTAATTAAGCAACGGATCGTCTAGTAAGGTATTACGCTCGATAGATTTCCGATTCATAATGCCCATCTTACGATCATTCAGTGACTCGTTTACTCAAAAACTCCGTGTCTGTTGATTTTGGACTAATCATGAAGTTATCGAAGTAATTGGCCCCAGATTCGACCTCGTCACCCTCAAAAACCTCTGGTGCCATGCTTTCTGTGTGCTCACGGAGTGTTGCTCAATAGTACTTGTATACTACCGAATGCTGAAATCTGACTGGTCAGTCACATATGCATGTTTTTTGTGGATGGAGGAACGACTAATTTTGGGAAAAAAGAATTACTGAACTTTTTCTGAATGAAAGAAAAATTCCTGGAAAGTTTGACTGCATTTGCTCGAACGGTGTCCAAATGCGTAATGAACAGACACACAAACATTTGTCTACATATGTGGGTGGCTCCGTGGTGTTTATACGACTTTTGTGGAAAAACTATTTTTTTAATTTTAATTGTCTAGTTNTATTACGCTCGATAGATTTCCGATTCATAATGCCCATCTTACGATCATTCAGTGACTCGTTTACTCAAAAACTCCGTGTCTGTTGATTTTGGACTAATCATGAAGTTATCGAAGTAATTGGCCCCAGATTCGACCTCGTCACCCTCAAAAACCTCTGGTGCCATGCTTTCTGTGTGCTCACGGAGTGTTGCTCAATAGTACTTGTATACTACCGAATGCTGAAATCTGACTGGTCAGTCACATATGCATGTTTTTTGTGGATGGAGGAACGACTAATTTTGGGAAAAAAGAATTACTGAACTTTTTCTGAATGAAAGAAAAATTCCTGGAAAGTTTGACTGCATTTGCTCGAACGGTGTCCAAATGCGTAATGAACAGACACACAAACATTTGTCTACATATGTGGGTGGCTCCGTGGTGTTTATACGACTTTTGTGGAAAAACTATTTTTTTAATTTTAATTGTCTAGTTATGGGTATTGTTGTCAAAAACGGTCTACGGTAACAGTTAAAACCTTTTTGGAACATATAAAATATGAAGAAACATAATTTTTTTAGGAACATCTCCCACACATATAAGGGTATTGTGACGGATTCCATCCATCACGACTCCATCAAGAGTGCATGTACTCATTAATCACTCTTATCATTTAATCATTAGTTTACATTTGCTTCTCTCTTTTCTTCTTCTTCACTGTTTATATTATTCGTATCAGCATTGTTACTCGAAAAAGCATTCATTCTGAATAAAAGAGAGGAACGAACAAGTCGTTCCGTCACAGGTATCTCATAATAACTGTTAATAAAGTATTAATGATATTTTAATACCTTTTCTTGACATAGACGGCTAAAATTTTTATCTCACATATATCTAATAGAGATATTTTATTTTTGAAAGTTTTAGCTCTCTAACTAAACCTACGGGTGAAATACATCCACAAGAGTGAAATACATAAATTTTTGTACTGGAATTTTGCATATTGTTATTATGAAATTATTTCAAAAATCGAGTTCAAAAATCGATCTTTCACCAGTAGTTTAAGCTCGAGAACTGAAACTTTCAGAAATAAAAAATCGGCATTAAATATATATGCAATAAAACTTTCAGCTCTCTAGTTCAAGAAAAACTATGAAAAGCACCGTTAGCAATTTATTATCAGTCATTATGCAATACCCTTTGCATGCGTAGTGTTCCTAACAAATGATGTGGTTCTCCACATTTTATAGATCACAAAAGGTTTTAATTGTTATCTTAGGCCATTTTCGATGACGATACGTCTAACTAGACCGTGAAGATAAATGAAAAACTTTCTTCCAGAATATTGGAACAGAGTTCTCTTCTTCCGCAACGTAGCAGAAGCCACACGTATTACCCATATAGATTTTTGAGATTTGCTTTATGAAATTTTAATATTTTCATGCAGTGGTTGTCAGAGAAGTAGAGTATCTTCGATATCATTGAAAATAAAAAGATCTTTTGTGAACCATTTGCACCTCATTGAATATAATTTAAGGACCAAAGAGTGTTGAAATGGTATTGGAAAAGTGCTATGGTATTTTCTATCATAAATCAGTATTTTTCTATGGCAAAAACACCAAATCTGAATACTGTTACCCTATTGCTAAGCAACTTCTCAATTAATACTTATGTTCGAATTTTCTAATCTTCACAGCACCCATAAGTGCCGAGTAGGTGCCGAGCAGGTGCTGAGTAGGTGCTGGGCAGGTGCTGAGGTGCCAGGGTGCTGGGTGCCAGCACTTACCCCTTGATTAATATCATCCGTTCACATTGATCATTCCGAACGTTCGAAACGATGACTTATAAGATCTTAGATAGCTTAAATCTTGTCATGATCATTGAAAAATGAAAGCCGTTTCGTTCAGGTCCCATCGAATAACAATAAGTCATATAAATACAATGATCTAAAATGAAAATAATATAGATCAAATTAAAAGTCTTTACTGATATTGTATTAACTGAGTCTCAAAATGAGCCCCCCTGTTCGAACTGTGCTTCTACTTTTTCAGAAAAATTTCTTACCCACAGAAAAAAAAAATATGATTATAATTGATTAAAACTAGTTGTTAAAAGCCCATTTAATTTGATTGTCGTCAGGTGTTTTCACAGTCGACACGGTTTATTATGCAGGTATATCGTAAGTTTGATATTTAAGCCTATCCAGTTAAACAAGTAGCGAAAAAGTCGATATTTTCATATTTAATGAAAATGCGCACGTTTTAACGCGCTAACAAAACATCTAAACTTTCTTCTCTTGCGCTAAATGACATGAATGAGGATTGTGACAAATAGGTTTTTCTGACTTTATAACAATCACATCAAACTCACAATCAGTTGAATCTATTTTTTGAACACTACAAGGATAATATAAAAGTCTTTTTTTTCAGTGCTGCTCACTATTTGTTTCTCTAAATCCTTTCTTCTATGACATCGGTTAGGGAACAAACAACTTCATAGAACTATAAATTCAGTAGTAGCTTTTTCTACTGATCAGCTGTTTGGCACATGCAAATATTGATAACTAAAATGCAACGCAAATATTCCAATCTATCTTGATAACACAACGTGATATTAACCCTTTCAATCCCGTCATTTTCGTGCGTTCTGTATGAAAAAGAAAAAAAAGAAGTTCAATCCCTCTCTCTTGCATTCTGTCGTCACGATCAGCTGTATTTGACTTTATTAACCACCTGTTTCTTAATGTCATCTAGATAGTTTGTACGAAGTTTAATCAAATTTATTTCACTAAAAAATTCGGAAGTGAAAGGGTTAACTTGTGGAGAAACACTTTCATAGGCACTACTCTGATTCACTTACCAGACCACATCACAATGCGCTCTCCTAAGTATTCATTTGCTTCGCCTAAAATACAAAAGAGAAGTTATCAATACTATTTCTTGTGTGCGAGCGTAAGCCAAATATATAGAATTTGTGAAACGAACAATCATTATGTTGATAAATGATTATCTTTCCTGAAAACATAGCAATCAGAAGTAGTTTCCAAAAAGAACCGTTGATAAGAATCTAACGAACATTTTGTTTGGACAAATTTACATTGGAATAGTTTGAAGATGTCTTTTTCGACCATAAGATTAAAACTAAATATGAAATTAGACTGTTCTTAATCTAAAATAATAGTTTTTTAGTAATTCTTACGAATATCATTCCAGTCAGAAGATGTTACCAGTAAACTAAAAATTACAGCTGAAGCCACAAAAAATCATTCATATGACTTTTTTTAACCGATCAATGCGAAGTTACCACAACACAATCCATCTGTACAATCGCTACCGTTATTCTATTGGTCGAAAAACAACCGATTGAAAACAATATGGAGAGCGCACAAGAATGATGGCAGTAAATTACACAATTTTTTAGTCACTTCGCTTGTTTTTTTTTTTCATTATTCACTACCGGCTCCCAAGCATTCAGAACCTGCACGAATATCGACTGACTGACATTTGCAAAATAATTCCTAAAAACAATCAACCAAAAGCATCCCTACCGTATGTGTCCTTGAAGTATCGATTTGATCAATAGTGACATCCCTTCAACATTTTTTGAGATATCAGATAAGCTTTCATCGATGCAAAATTTCATAGACTATCCGAGGGTGAGTTAAGTTACTACGAAAAACATTTGTTTAGGGTGTGGGTGTGTCAAGGGGGAAACGGCGGACTTTTGGACTTGAAGTTACTTTGAGCTACGTTAGGCTACTTTGACATACTTCGAAGTACTTCAAGCTACTTTAAGTCATTTATTTTCACGTACTTTTCAACTCCACATTTACTTCAAGTTATCTGAAGTTACTTGTTCTAACTTTTTGCTACTTGATTGATACTTTGAGCTACTTGAAGTCCACTGTTTCCCCCTTGGGATGTGTAGTCATGAATATGGATGACTGGAGCACACCCGTGATCACACGCCGCACTATCCCACACTTACACCCTGAGAACATTGTTGATGAATGCATTTATAGAAAGTATTTATGGGCAGTCATATTTATTGAAAATTAATAATCACGTGTGTCAAAAAGTATCTAGGGACTGAAGATGATCAATGAATATTTGACACGAATATTGTTTTTCATTGATTACACGTACTTCTATAATGTTTCTTTTATGAATTGTGGAATTAACTGAGCAACAACTTCGTCACCAGGATCCGTCAGTGAAAGTTGATGAACGCCTCTGTCTACAATCTGAAATTTTCACAGTTGAGATAGTTTTAAATTCCACTCTTTTGCTTCTTGCGCTGGGAATATACGATCATCTGCTCCGCGCAGAATCAATGCTGGAACATTGATTTGATCACGTTTATCACCATGGGTGGCTTCAATGTAAGAACAGGTCAAGAAACAAAATTACTCAAACTAATCGACAAATGAAGCTAGACCGTTCAAAATTACAAGGTGATAAAACATTGAAGACGTACCAGAAAGAATTAGTAAACTCATATGAAGAATCAAATCAATCATCATTGGATATCAACAACAAGTACATCAAATTCATTAATATGATAGATAAGCCATAGAGAAGCACCTAACTGTGAAAGGAAACAAAAAAACAAAAAAAAGAATGGATGACTGATGAAATCATGAATAAAATAGATGAAAAATCTGCAGCTTATCTCAAGTGGCAAAATCATCGTGGAACATCCGAAGAAGGTAAATATAAAGGTAAGTATACAGTTTTAAGGAAAGTCGTGAAAAATATGACTGACGAACGCCAGATTGAATACTGGGATAAAGTAAGTAGTGAAACTGAAGCAGCAATCAGCCAACATTAGGGGTGACACTTTAAGTTAATTTAATATTAAGTGTTAAGTTTTAATTTAACACTTAATATTAAGTAATTAAGTAGCTAATATACACATTTTTTTATTAATATTAAATGTTAAGTAAAACTACTTAATTAACTCTCTTAATTGACTCAAATTAAAATCAACCGCCCATCCCTACCCAACATGATCCAACAACAGCATATGCAATCATTAGAAGATTCAGAAGTGGTAAACAAAACGTCGAAAACATATCAATTCAAAACAAAAAAGGTATAATGCTTCTACGTTCTGATGAAAAGTTAGCAAGATGGTGTGAACACTTTGAGGAACTACTGAATGTAAACAATGTTGTCGGGACACATACTATCGATTGCATCTCAACACTAGAACAACAAAGATAAAACAAAACACCTACACTGGAGGAAATCCAAGAAGGCACCTGGTAATGATGAAATCACAGTTGATAAAGGTGGAGCAAACAATTCTGGGGCACTGAAGAATTTAGTCTCATTGTTCGAAATCTCATTCGAATAAAATTTCGGTGCGTATAACAAAAACATTATTCGTTAAGCTTTCAGATTATAAGACATAATCTTGACACTTTGTTTCGAATAGGAAAAAGCAAATAAAACAAAAATTGTCCAGCGGCAATAAGTCCTGGAACATTGTCGCTAGCTACAAATATTGGTCTGATATCTCAGCCATTTTAAGACATATGAGACTGAAAATTTGTGAGCATATATGGCATGAATCATTAATACTAATCCGCGCTATAGATATTTAGTTGGTCAGGAGATATAACCAATATTAGCTTATATTACTGCACCTCTTATAACTTCATAACCGGTGATTGTTAAGAGCCGGAAAACCAACCGTTATGTAGCCCTAGTATGTACCTATCCACGAAAGAAATGTTATAAAGGTTGATTGAAAAATTTACAAAATGAGATTATACTTTTTTATAAACGATTTTGAATGAAACAAGTTTTCGAGACAAATACGAAAGAGATTACAACAAACTAACGTGAAATTCTCACAGAATATAGGGTAACACCAGAGTAGTCTTTCTTCCAGTTTGAAAGAAGAAAATACTTCATACAAAAAAGCAACTTCGAATATCAGAGTTCAATCGAGTCCTGTGATGCAAGGTTTCGATGGTTAATTTTAAATTACAAGTTAATGCTGAGTAACTTCGGTATTTTTTGTTTTTCATATCAAGAACAAAAGTTCCACAACTGTGACTGGTAATTTAGAAGTTAATCAACAATTATGTTTGTTATATGTGCAAACTTTATGTCGATAGGATACTGAAAACTGAGATCCCATTTTTCAATGTCCCAGAACTTTTTGCCGGACCCGTATATATATGTTCCGTACACAACATCAGCAATATTGGCAATGACTTGTGAATATATGATGATTACTCATAAAGAAACATGGAGTTTTTTTCCATTTCACTAAACGAGTTGATGTTGACTATTGATGTTACTGTATAGTCAATCTTACTCATTATTTTATTATTCGTCGTATAGTTTGTTGATAGGTACATACACTCAAATATAATTAAATGCTTTTCTTTATGAAAAACATCATGTTGATACGTTGAAACGAGGTCTCCCAAATCATCATTCACTTAATGGTAGAAAATATTCGATTGAAAGTATGATGATTCATCATCGAAATGAATATCAAATATATGATATTTTTAGCATAAATGAAGTTTTTATGAGGCAAAAAAGAAAACAAACACATTACCACGGCCCTGGCGTAAATTGCTAAAAAAACGCAAGAAAAAACAAAATAACGAGAATGACTGACATGAATAATCGACCTTGCCTTGCGTAGGGACCAAAAGAGGCTATTACTGTTTGCTTGCAAATTACTATCGTACATTAATAAGTGATTGCATCCAGTATCGGCAACACAGATTGGAAGTATACAATAATATTTTTTTAAATTCCATTGAACACATCTTCATCGTAAAAGATGACTCTTAAGTCGTATTTGGCAAATAAACTATCTGGTAAAAAATATCGCATCAACAGTCTTCGTCGATCAGATCGTTTACCGAGCAAAGATAATTTACGTCAGCTATTTCATGATCATATGATTTACAGTGCTGATCAACTTCCATCTAGCGTTGATCTTCGATCCGATATGACACCTGTCGAAGATCAATCACAAATCGGCAGCTGGTAAGTGAATACCAATAGCTCTCTCCTATCTCATTATTTTTCAATTTGGTTCAGCGAACGCTCTTGCTGGTAAGATTTAGTGATCATAAATCATTTATATGGCCTAATCTCTTTTTTACAGGTGCTTATGAATATATTACCAAGAAGTGGGACGGTAATGATATTGCTGTTAGTCGTCTATTTATTTATTATAACGGTCATGCTAAAGCAAATCCAGCTACTATAACTGACTCTGGTTGTACAATGACAGATGGTATTGAAGGATTGGAAGAATTCGGAGTTCGTCTTGAATCGGTTTGGCCATATGATATTTCACAAGTAAATACGAAACCAAGTGAAGAAGCCTATCAAGATGCAGCAGGTCATACAATCACCGATGCACTGCAAGTGGGTATTAACTTGAATGAAATGAAATCATGTTTGGCACAAGGCTTGCCATTTGCATTCGGTTTAGTACTATTTAAATTGTTTGCTAAAGCATCAGCAAATGGTATTGTTCCATATCCTGGTTTAACGGATATTATCCAAAGATCAATCGGAGGGTTAAGCATTATGTTTTAGTTAAAAAAATTATTCGTAAAAATATCTTTGTTTATTTCAGTCATGCACTTCTAGCTGTCGGATACAGTGATACATCAAACTCATTTATTGTCCGAAATTCATGGGGAGAAGATTGGGTAAAAACAATATTTTATTTTGCATTCTGACAGATTTTATTGAAAATTTCTACAGCATTCGAAAAATTTCGAATCTATCTTTTTTTATGAAGAAAAGCAAAAACAACTGATGTCCTTCGCAATACATTATTTTATACTTTATGTCATGTTTTAGGGAGACAAAGGATATTGTTATATTCCATATAAATATATGACCCACGCTGAATATTGCTTTGACGCCTGGACTATTCGTAAATTGGCTACGGATGATCTCAGTCAAGGCAATGGAAATAATGACGATTCAATGAATTATCATCCGGCCAATAGCAGTGAGGAAAACAATGATGAAGATGATGACACCCACACACCCTGAGCACCACACTGTAAAAAAAAAGAGTAGAATAATAAACCCTTGTCCTTTCTACAAATCATGCTAAACCCTTGAAGGGTTTATGACAACGCCATAAACCCTTAAAGGGTTTATGAAACGAAGGGTATATGAAAAAAAGATGATACAAGAACAAAAAGGGTTTATTAATCTGAGATTTAAGGAGAAGGGTATATGATTTTATCTTCAAGGGTATTTTAATATGCGGTTTCAATAAAAGGGTTTATTACTTTCGTACTAAGGGTATTTTATTCTACGGTCTCGAGAAAAGGGTTTATTACTTACTTAAAAAGGGTATTTTATTCTACGGTGAGGGATTTACGGGGATTTATTGTTCTACTCCATCATCAAAAGGGTTTTTTATTCTTCGTTCAAAGGATTACACTTTTTCAACTGATATATATATATATA
>CAJNYU010000505.1:233494-316563 GCA_905331475.1 Rotaria socialis | reverse complement strand
TTAGACATGATTTAATTCTCTTCTTTTATTTTATTTTAATTTATTTTAAATTTAAATCAATTTAATTTGACTTGATTTGATCTTATAGTTTATTAATTTAAATTTAAATTTAAAATTTACAAATTGTGACGTTTCGTATCTCGATAAGATACTTCATCAGACATAAAAATTTAGACAAATGACATATGTACAAATAAACAAATTTTCTTTTCTTTCAGTATTAGTCATACTGTTGATAGTGATACGGAAAAGGATTCAATCCTTAGCTAGCTATTACTATTACCGTCTTGTTTTCCGTATCACTATCAACAGTATGACTAATACTGAAAGAAAAGAAAATTTGTTTATTTGTACATATGTCATTTGTCTAAATTTTTATGTCTGATGAAGTATCTTATCGAGATACGAAACGTCACAATTTGTAAATTTTAAATTTAAATTTAAATTAATAAACTATAAGATCAAATCAAGTCAAATTAAATTGATTTAAATTTAAAATAAATTAAAATAAAATAAAAGAAGAGAATTAAATCATGTCTAATATATCAACCTTCTTAACAAAACAAGAATAACAGATATTACACAGCTTTTTACTTATTGGAAGTCCGATACGCGAACGCATCGAATCGGAAAAAATTAGTCGTCCTGAGAAACTTAGCCACTTCAACTTCATCATAGGTACAATGCTGAAGCATCCGTGTGGACATAAGATCTCAATGATTATCTTCCATTCGGCGACAGGTAAGATAACTCGAGCACTTCGGACCTCAAATAAGAAGTCATGGGTACGCTCACGGAAGATGAATCGTTTCAAGCACTCGAGTATTGTTAATAAAGGAGAAATAATTATTATCAAAACTTGCAACGTAGAGGTTTTTTCTTTCCCCTTAATTTTCCTTTTCAGTTAGTCGTCATCATTAAACGTGTTGATTGTGCCTGCTTTTTCTTTCTGGCGTTATTACTGTGCATTTTGCAATACATTGCTCACGCCAGCTTAATTAGACTGACAGTCATTGATGAAACCAACAAGTCGATTGTCATCGTTTTGAGAAAAATGTGTAGTTCAGAACAAAAAGATAATTCTTCTCTTCAAAATTGAATACTACTACTGATTGATACATGATTCAGTACGCCCATGTCGGTATTGTCAACTGAGTTTGTTTGATCTTGAACCAATTTTATCATGAAACTTCTATGAAGAATCCCTATTTTTTGTGATTGAAACTTTCACTGAAATAATGACTGACGAGCGAAGCGGCTCGATGGTGTTGACGCTTTGTTAAATATGGACTCCATATCACGATGCACACATCCTCAAGAAGAGGATCGAATGCATACAAATCATGTATGTCATACTTTCGCAGTTGAACCGCGAATGTTATCTACGAGTTCTGTTCTGTCTTTTTGCGCCTAGTAATGATAAGAACTGATAACAGCATTAATTCGTCTTGCATTCATTTAGTTACAGTAGTTTCACTCTTATCATCACTAAATGGAAAGCAATATAAGAGAACAACGCATATGTGGCCTACTCGGTGGGTTGACTTATGTTTCAACAATTGATGTAAGTTTTGAACTAAGTAACTCTTATTCACATGTGCTTTTGATTGAAGTATTATAATTATATCAACCGCATGGTGAACGAAGCATTGCCAGGTCATGGCAGTTGCATTCACATTGTGTCTCTGAATGTTTTCTATTATGTCAAACTACTCGAACAAAATGAATGGTCCAAAGCTATTGACTATCTTATGGAAGGTGTTCATCAGCTAGTCAATAGTGGTATCGATTTTCTGATCCTTGGCTCAAACACATGTACAGTTGCTTGATTTCTTTTATCAATAGTAGATTTATTATCTGATTAGCTCATATTGCTGTACCAAGGATTACTGAATGTTATCCAGATTTGGTTGTTCTGCACATCGGTGATACTGTTGCCTTTAGTATAAAACAGAAAAAAATTCACAAAGTAGATTTCGAAATAATAACAATAGCGAGTTTAGCAGTGTCTTTAGATTGGATTTTTGGGTACATGTTTTGCGATGAAATTCGATAGTCAAGTTGTTCAACGTTTGATTGAGCACGGACTGGAGGTGATTTTTCCAGACGAAGAAGAGATGGTGCGATTGAATGATATTATTATGAATGAATTATCATTCAATATAGTCACTGAAGAATCGAAAAAAACTTTTTTAAAAGTAATTCAACGTTTGAACGATGAACAGAATATCGAGGGTATTGTTCTCGGTTGTACTGGTGAGAATTTTAATGCGATTGATTCCTATTTACCGTGAGTTTATCTTACATACTCTCATAGAAATACCAGTGCTTATCAAGCAAAATGACATACCTCATGTTCTTCTCTTTGATTCAACACAACTTCATGTAAGAACAACAAGATTTGTTTCGTTTTCGATGTCCAATCATATTATCACTTAGGCGCAACTAGCAGTGGACTATCAACTCGGTCGACAAAGTATCAAAGCCGTTTTGCCATAGAATAATCGTAAAAAAACCATGAGCAAAAGCATCGCCAATAAACTCTCGAATCGTCTGTATTAGACGTGTTGCATTAAATTTTTAAACAAAGAACACTAGCATTAATAATTTGATTTTAAATATACGCATCATGCTTGTCTCTCTGGTACAGATTTTTTTACAATTTTGTAGCTTTCGCTAAATTAAATCAAACCGGAAAATAATGGCACTTTCCGATTGGACTGAAGTAGTGATCACAGGTACTTTATGTTGTTATGTGAAGGAGAAACGTGGTATCGGAAGGCTATTGACCTATTTCATTGAATATGCGATGAAGTGTCCATGAAAATCGTCCATATGTATCAAGACGTGTATTGCATTAAAGCAGACAACATAAATTCCCAGCGACAGTGACGAAATGATTTTGAAATAGGACTATCTTGTGGATCGATCCGACACCGCCCGTTTTGTAGAGTTGTAAGCATCACAATTCAATTATAAGTTTCTGTTTGAAAGTAATATATGGCAAGTTTTAAGAAGCTTTCATTTTCCATAGCCTGACAGAAAAGAATAGTCCATGTTTTGTGCTATTTGATCATACTTAAACTATCGTCATCATAATAATATGTCAATACGGTGTGTTTTATTTGCATTATCGTTGGAAAGAGGAGATAAAGATACACCAAAGTATGGATGATAGATTTTTTTTAATTTTGATTTCGGAAGTATTTTCATTGAATTTTCTAATTGTGATGAAAATCGTTTTTTCGTCGAAAAAAAAGGCAAGGGGGGAAAGCTATTTTATTTGATTGTCTTTAATTGCTATCTGTATTTTCATCATCAGTTTGTTTCTCGGTACACTTTTTGTTGCCATCACGAAGCAAGATGATAATCGTGTTTTAGATCCGTATTAGTATCTGTGAAGAGAAGCTGATTTTCTGATAGCGAAGATTGTCATTGATTGCTTTCGGTTTTTTGAGTATCAGACGATGGGCTCTGGGTGCATCTGATACAGCATTTAGTTTTCATTATGTAGCACAATGACAATCGTCCTATAGTAGGAAATAAATCCCTGATTGCTTTGCCGGCAATAAGCTTCTTCTCTCCCCGTTGGAAAAAGGATAAAAGTGAACTTTTTTTGCAGATTTTTCTAAAAAATTGTATTTGAGGATCGACTAGAATACATGTTGTTCATCTTAATATTTCCCACTATGAAGATTTTTTTCTTAAAAGTTTAAAATTCTGCTGGATTATTGAAAATTTACTATAAAAACCGTGCCAGATAGGTTTGATTCTAAAAATGTTCATTGAAAAGTTTTGAAAACTAAAATGTTCATTCGTATTTTCTTAAACGAGTATCAATACAACCGGTACATACAATAAGAAAACTTATTATATGGTATTAAGGTGTCACTCTTACTAATTTTGGTGTATCTTAATCATTACTAATGAACGCATTAATACATGGTTGCATTTTGTTTCAACCGAGCGGATGAGTAAGATATTGAACTGCAATAGTTTTCCATATACTATTAAGCTTAAATGAAAAACAGTAGTGAAATGGTATTATCGTGTAAAACTTTTTTCAAGCAGTTCGTTGATGAGCAAATTAGTTATTTGCATTCAGCTATCAAGGCCAGTGAAGATGGTATACCAGCTAATTGTCTGTGAACATTAACTAATTATTTTTTCATGCAATATTGTATAATTTTCTGTTCTTTCACATACTTTTAAAAGAAAACAATGCTGACATTTAATTGGACAAGAAATCTAGATGGTGTGGATGTCGCCCTGATGAACCGATCTACACCCTCAACAATGTCCGAATGGTGCATGTCAAAAAAATGAATTTTTCTGCAATGATTCAAAGGAACATCTCAACGTTCGTGTTGCTCTAATTAAAAATGGTGCTTATTTCGATGATGCTTGTGGTTATAATTACAACGAAACAGTCCTTCGGCGGATATTTGTATCGACGAGCCACGTCTCTGTTGTTTATGACCAAGCTACAGGGTGTACCAAAATTATAGACCCCCTATATTCAATCCAGAAAAAATAGGTTTCTGTCTTACACATGAGCCTAGTTATTGAATTGATACGTTCATTCAACACATACATATACGTGATGTATTCATAATTTTTACTATGCACTTTACACCCATGAAAGAGGCTTTTTTCACATTTTCACTGGTGGATTAATTTGTTGGTGTGGATGGCTGTTGAATTAAAACAGAATTAATTCTATCGCATTTTTTTTATGTGTCTGGGGCCTTATCCACGGACACTTCAAGTGTCTAAATGAGACTTTGACTAACCAATCAGAAATGACGCTAAGCATCTTGTTTATACGAACGAATCGTCTTATTTATACACTTCATGCGTCTTGATTGTTTACAGTGAAAATACAAGTAACAAATAGAAACACAATTTCCCTCATACACGTTATCTTTTTCTATATTAAACCACTTTAGATCTAGCTTATATAAGATATTCCACGTAATTATAAATTAAAGAACAGGACAAATTTTTTTTGAAAAAACCAATGGCAACGCCAAGTGAAACAAATCTTTGTTCATTCTGCAATAAACTATCGGGTACAAACTACTGTTTTGGATGTAAAAAATATTTTTGTCGAAGAGATTACAGAGAACATGAACAGCAGTTGACAAAAAGATTCGATGATGAAATCGTGCTGTCACATGATCAACTACTTGAAAAAATTCAAAAACTAGAAAACTCAACTGTTTTGTCATCGGATCTCTTCATTCAAATTGACCAATGGAAAAACTCAACGATCGAAAGAGTCGAAAAAGCAGCAAGAAAAGCTAGCGAGGACCTTACTACATCAATTAATAGGCAAAGAATAAAAATAAAAGAACAATTTGAACGAATTACAACTGAAATTCGTCAACGACGAGAAGAAGATAATTTTCTTGAAAATGATATTGATCTACTTGTGTCAAAGCTTAACGAAATTCAAGGAGCACTTCAAACACTCATTCAAGGAGATATCAGCAAATCCATAATTGTTGATAACAATAAAATTGATTGGAATCGAATCATCTACATCAAAGAAGTACAAGAAAGCAGTGAGTATTTTGAACTAAGGAAATGAAATTCTCAATCACAATTTACTAGAATATTTTTTATCATTTTTAATCTCATAATTTCTTGTTTCGCTGTAATCGATAACAAATTAATTTATCCATCTAGATGAAAATCACTTCAAGATACACCTTTTCAGATATTCTTTCAAAGGTGTGTATGCTATATTTTAACTATTCGTTTACACAAACAGAAGTATACTGTCATTCAAAATCGTTATATTGTGTATGGCTAACTGAATATTATGTTTCAAAACAACAAAACTGCGAGAGAAGTCAACTTGTCCATTGTTTACTGCTGAATTCTCTCAATCAAAAAATACTATCTCATATTCATAGTTATCGGAGCGGTAATTATTTTTGACTCTAGTATCAAATAATACCAAGTAATTAAAACGGGTCTGTAGCATTTACATTTAAGAATGCAGTATAGTGCTTCGCTCTTACTTTGAAGTACGCAAACTTTGACTTTTCTCTTTCTATAATCTTCATTTCAGCGGCATAATTAGCATGTTTCAGGTTTCACGTATTTCGTGTCAGCAGTAGAAATAATTTTAGACGTTAGAAAGCGCTAGAAAAGCAGACATAACTATACAGAGTACCATCTTCAATTTATCTATATCTCATTTCTGATTCTTTCAGATATATTGCCTATACGTCCAACATTGTCTGTTGGTGAGTAGATTTTACTCAATTTCATGAAAATATTTGGACATCTTTTGATGTCCTTGTCAGTACAGTAATCAGAATAAATATACACTCGATTGAATAATGTGGACTCGGTTGCCACTGTTCTACTTGTTTCACGCGCAGATCGCTCTACATCCACACCCACACTCCCACTTTCGGCACACAGACACACTGCTAATTGTAATCTATAAACTAGATTCTCTAATACTTTCTATGCGACTTGTATACATTAGATCTAGAAATTGGATCCCTTTTTGATGATCGGACACGTCTTAAAATGGTACTATTAGGCGTATTTTTACTTTACAATAAGAATAGTAATCGATGAAGAGTTTTTAAATAATTTATTGCCTAAGTATAATTTGAATAATATCGGACAACTTGGATGCGTTGAAAGCGAAAGCATGAGAATCAAGTCAAGTGCATTTTGAATGCAAAAACTATAAGATATATTGGTGACCAGCTGAACTTGTTCAATACTAGCATTGCGGTTAACACAAGTAAATAGTTGATAGTTCAATGGCAAGAAGGAGTAGCAATTGCCAGCATTAATTTTAGTCAAAGTTAAAACTGCTTCACTGTAACAAAAGCTATTATACTTAAAATGTGTTTGATTGGAAACTCTACTTTGTATGTAAATGTGCGAAATGTAATTGAACCGGTTAAATGCTTTTTTGACCGTATTTGGCGACTCTATGAATTTTCCAAAAAATTTCCATAGGTTGACTATTTGTTTTTGTGTAATCCATTCATAGATTTTGTCAGTTAAAGCTGTTGTTCAAAAATTAGCTATAGGAAGACCGATTACTAATAAAAACTTATTTTCTGAGGTGAAAAATAAGAGCTTGCCCTAGTGAAACATCTTGTAAGTAAGATCCTGAAATCTTGGGATTGGCAGGTAAGATCTTATCAAGATCTTTAAAATATAATTCGCTTGTTCAGATCTTGTCCTATCTGATGAATCTGTACCTAAGATCTTAGCAAGATCATGGCAACGATTTCTTTTACTATTATCTTCTCACAAGATCTTGAGTAAAACAGAAAGCGACATCATTAGCTTATTTAGATAGGCTATCTAGTCATTCACCGTTTTTTTTATGCATACAGAACAGAATATAAGCAACATGATTGAACATGCAAAAACATAACTTTACAAAATAAGTATTTTTCTAAACTATTTCTCGACTATTGATTAATCGAGAGGATGCTGATCTCGGTCGATGGCCGAGAGAGGACTACCCTAGATTGGTCTGGCGAATATCGGACCAACTTAAAGCCGGTCAGATCTCAACATCTGATTTGCTTGAGCTATTCGGGACAGGAATAGTTAATATTAAAATATATTGAAAAAATACCAAACATACTTTCAGAATGCATCATTCAAGATGTTATGAATTCTTACTTAAGATCTGTAATAAGATCTTGGGTACAAGATAACTGTATTATCTTGTACCTAAATTTTCAAGATCTGTTCACTTATCTGTACCCAAGATCTTGGCCAAGATCTTACTTACAAGATGTTTCACTAGGGTATTTATATTGTATCGAGCAAAGAGAAAAACAAAAGAAAATCAAGGGATACATTCCAAGCGTTTATCTGTCGTTCATGCCCGGCGTTTATTTCTTTCTTTTACTTTCTTCGCAGTGGTCATTGTTTTTCCAGTGATTGCATATGTATTATGTATAAATATATAATAGATATCACTATCATATTGAAATGTAATCGTCACTAACAAAGGCGAAATCGAGGGAATACAACAAATTTAAATGATAGATAGACCCTCGATCGTCTGTCTACACTATATTTATATTTACATCTAGAAATGTACCCATACTTATCTATTTTGTTCATTAACTTACTGTAGAGTTAGAAAGCACTTATTTACTGGAAATGCGTCACTAAGAAAAAACGATAAAATATTATTTTCATATTGATTCCGCAAAAAACAGAAAAACAATAAAAGGTTTACAATGATAAGCGAACCAAACGTATTTCTATTTCTACTCATTCAAAACGATGAAACTATTTGAAAGTAGCACCACCGCAATTTTTAAACAAGACCTACAATGTGCATTAGTTGCATATAATACTGTCGAAAGCAATATTCTAATATTCAGTTCGAGTATTGAATTGTTCGAGCAATCAGTATGACGAGAGTATTGTAACATGACTTACTTTCCAAGTACTTCAGTGTAGTAGAACAATTAAAATCCTGGTACTTTTGTCTACGAGAAAAAATTTAATAGAAAAAAAATGATGAAATGAAACATCTTCGCATATTTGCAAGCATTTCGACAAATACATTAGCCTGGTCATTGTAATTGCAAAAATCAAGGAATTTTGAGAACAATGTTTTGTATCAGCATATAATCTTGATTATCTAATTTCTTTTATGTTGGAATCTCTTATTATGCGCAGTCATTGGACTGAACAACTTGGCAACGCATATTAGTGCGCTGAACATTAAATATCAATCACATGAATATAAGACGATAATTTTCTATCGATTTGCGGAGGCTCATTGAAGTTTCTTAAGTCTTGTTTTACAAAGTCGAACTTTAAACTGAAAAACGTGTTCATTACTTTACATTCAACAGCTTCATTTCTATCTAGCACGCAAATGACTTTGACTTTCATTTATTTTTTGTTACCTGAGAAAAAAACACTAGTATAGACAACAAAATGTTCTTAAAATAGCCTGAGGGTGTCAAGTTGTACATGGTATGAGAGTGAGGATCTTCTCTTGAGCTACCTATTCTCTCAAAACATAATGTCACTTAGAATTGAAACCCACATTTGTCTTATAAGATGAATTATTTTCTCTATTGATCTGATTCTTGACAACAACTTTTTTTTCACAAATCAATCTTCAGTTTATTTCTATATTCACTTTTTAATAATAATAAAGCCTAATCAAAAATCATCCAATTGAAATATTGAATAAAAATGAAACAAATATATATTATAACAGTTTTGAGTCGTTCTTATTTTACTTTACCTTCCTTTACACACACAAATATGCACAGAAGTGAATATTAGAATTGAAACAAAAAGGAACACTCACATTGTCTTCATAAACCATAGTATTATACATAAAAAAAACGATGATGAAGAAAACGAAAAAGAAATGAGAAAATTTTCAAAAAAAAAACAAATAAAATGAAGAGAAAAAAAGACAACAGAGAACAATTAATAAATAGTGAAAAGATACGACTGTTGTGAGACTGATAGTACTGACAAATACACACACACATCTTTATGAAGAAAAAAAAACTAAAAAGAAACTGATCATTATCGAATTTTATTAAATAAATTAAGTACACTGTCAGATTCTTTATTGGCACGACATTTTGTAAATACATTCCAAAATCGAAGAGTTTCATCGCCGGCACCTGTTACAATTGATTCACCATCAGGTGATACAGCTAAATATAGTACACGAAATGTATGGCCCGTTAGACGTGCTAATTGTAACATAGATGGATATTTCCAAACAACGATTTGATTTTGTGAATAACCATGCTAAAATTTTACTCCAGACATTTAAAAAGAATATGAAATTCCTAAATGTTTATTTACCGTTGAAACAAGTTCATTCGAATGTTTGGACCAAGCTAAATTACATACCTAAAAGAGAACATTAAGAACAAAAAACTCCAGAAAATTAATTTTTACTTGAGATCCAGTATCGATACATTGTAAACTTTGTGCAGTCAATGTATTCCAAAATCGGATATATCGATCAGCTGTTCCACCACCACTAGCTAAAAGACCTTGTTGATGTGGACTCCATGCAATAGCTTTAACAGCTGCTGTATGATCAGTATAAATTTGTATTGGATTCATACAGGATTGATTCCAAACTAGTAGACGATTGTCATTTCCACCACTTGCTAATAATTGTCTATCAGGGGACCATTTTAATCCACATACTTCTTGTCTATGTCCAGCTAATTTACGTTCTTGTTTACTTGAACGTGTATCATTTTGTAATATAAATCGATCACGAGAACCCGAATATATACAATAATCGTTCCATGCTAATGCACCAACACGTGCTGTATGACGTGGAAATGAAACTGTTTTACGATTTGTTGTTGCATCCCAAATTTGAACAATACCTGAACGAGTATTTTATTGTTGCATGAAAAAGAATTATAGAAAAAATACGAATTACCTTTATGAGTTCCAACCGCTACATATTGTCCTCGATCACTCCAAGCTACACTTGTTACTGTATCTGATTCAGTTTGTAAATCACACAATCGTGTTACATTACTTGTATTAGCATTCCATAAATAAACAGATGCATTTAGTCCAACAGCCAAAATATTTGTTGAAGACCAATCAACTAAATTTAAATAAAAATCGTCTTGAAGTTCCGGTGCATCAAGAACTTTGAATGGTGTTTTTGGAATTTTGCGTAATTGTTTACGTGGTGAACGTAAAAGGCGAATAGAAGCCGGCGATAATGGAGACAGAGAATATGGAGAATAATGTAAATCATCTGTATTACGAAGAGCAGAATAACGAAATATTGTGTTTGGATCACGTGTTCGTAATAAATTCGAATTCGTATTTGTATATGGTAAACGTTGTTGAGACGATTGACAAAGAATACCCTAAAATGTTTTCAAATAGATTTTAACGGATTATGAATCATTAGTTTGTGTTTATTTCTTAGAGATATGATAGAGAAACGTAGCGATACAGATGGCAATGTTACATGGAAAAATTGATAAAATAAAGATCGTTTGAAACTATGAAAGAATGTATTCAACACAAAGAATAAGCTATGAAAGAAATTATATTTATTTACCGAGTAGTTCTAGAAACATTTTAACTATTCTCGAAAAAATTTATACTACTCTACGTGCCAATCTTCACCTATGAAAGATGAAACACGTTGTTCTCGACTTTAATTGTTCCTCATGATATATTGATTTAAGGTGGCCTGTATACTGATCCGTGGTGTCTCAGAAAAATAAGTGTGCATTACATCAATTTTCATTCCAATTCTGAAACAGGATGACTGAAATAAATCAAGTTTATTAACTATACAAGAGAGTTCTAAAGATAATATGGTTCACATCGAGTCAATTAGAACTTATCAATAGTTCAACAAATGAAATTTTGATCAACTGAAAAATAGAAGGTTCACTTGATTGATATTTAGTCGAAAAAACAGATTAGTGAGAAATCATATTCTCAAGATAAACTATTAATTGAATGAAAATAATGAAATTGAGTCTATTTAACTGGATAGATAACTCGGTTTCTTCGATTAATCAAACACAAAAACTGAATAAAAAATTTTTGTTGAAGACTACACATGAAAATATTTCAATGAAAATATATCTACGTACAGTATTTCCAGATATAGATGTTGTATGAATTAATCCTCCGACAGATTGTACATTTACTGTTGCGTTTCCTCCTTGAGTATTAACTCCTCCGTTCATAGGTGAATCGATAGTTCCGGGTTGATTTGTATTTCCTGTTAAATGCTGATGATTACTGTTACTATTTGAATAAACACTATTCATATGTTGTTCATCATATAGACTATCAATTTGTGTGCCAAACATTTCATTTTGTAGTAAAGCTTGGTAAGTCAAAATATCTTTTGTTCGATCAGCAGCTATGGTCGTTCCATTCGTTGAAGAATTTGTACCTGTATTTGTTGTGGTTGCCGTTATTGAAAGATCTCGAGCAGACTTTTTATCAACCATCGGTCCTTTATGCATCTGTTCTTGATCAATAAAAAATGCTGATGGTTGAGATAAAGATCGAAGTGGAATGAAACGATCACTGTGTTTGATCGGTGATGGAGAGGATACTGGTGATGAAAATGGTGACGAAGAAAGGGATGAACAACCTGACATTGATCGTATTAAGCGACGTTCGAAGTCAGGCTCCATGATAGTTTTTTAATTTAAAACACCAACAATTCACTATAATGAAAAACTATAACGATCACATGAACGGAAAGGGGATAAGACAAAGACCTCTATACTTATTTGCCACTTTTTAAAATCCAACAAAAAGTTAGCAAAATATCCTTCATATATATCTACTTCAGTCTTACCATTTCTAGTATGATATTATAACTATAATTCTTGTTTGTTATCTTTTAAATCAATTTCTATTAATTATTTTATTGTTAAAGATATACAAAAATTCGTTGATAGAGGGCGCCAACATATATAGTTTAAGAGGGTAAAATGTTGCTTTCTTTAATTCAGCAAATTGATACTTCGAACTATTGTGAATTCCTTTATTATATGTTTTAATGGCTATAAGTTTGTGTTTTTCTCCTGTTATTTTATCGGCGCATCACAGCTAGTGTAATTGTCATCGACGACGATAAACAGATTATCCATGGGCACTTACACACTCGTCTTTCTTGTGATCCGCGTTGAAGTATAAAAATATATTCAAACGTATTACACCACTACCTGTTACCGAAGAAATGAGTTGAAACATTTCTATGTACAAGTAAATCTGTTTGTTTCCCGAGCTTAGCCTTTTGACTCCTCAGATCAACGAGTTATTGTGCATTCTTTTTTTCATTATATGTAAATCTAAATTCGCTCTAACATCATTTAAACATTTATTCTTGTTTATATGAGATTATATCACAGTACCGCAACAAAATAAAAACTCCGCTTTAAATAAAACTATCCAAACAGATACAACTTGGAAAAAAAAACATTTATTTTCGAAAAATTTTCACTTTCAGAGAGCTCATAATCATGACTGAGATTGTAACTAACATGTTTTCCCAAAATCTTTGTCTGACTGTATATTATGATGAACGTACTAATTTATTGTGATTTCAATCAATTTGTTTATCTGAAAAATTTTTCTATCAAATATTGACGGATCATTCTTTAAAAGGTATTAAACCTGAAACTGAAATTGAAGTTTTCTTTTTTTGATAACTCATTTTGAGATCTTTTAAATTTTCCTTATTATAATTTGATTAGACAATATTTATTAGAATGAATGGTTAAAGTTTTGACTGAAAGCAACAACAAGAAACATAGTGGGAATTAAACGATAAAAAAAAGGTGACGAAAATAATTGCAAGTTTATTTGTTCCTTCGATGACAATCTTTCATTCGTTATTTAATGGAGACGAAGTTGTGCGATGATGAATATCTGCATCATCAGCCGTGGTTGTTGTTGTTTTTAGATCAGGATATAATTTATTGCTGTCATCAGATGGAGACTAAAAGCACAATTGAAATTTTATTTTTTTCAGTCTTTCAAACGACTGAAAGTTTTCTGTTACTTTAGAAAGATTTTTGTTTTTCTTTGGCATAGGACATGATTCGGGCATGCGAATACCAAATTTTTCTCCAAATCTTTCGATTTTACCCGCCCAAGTTCCCATTTGATCACCAATTATTCTAAATGGTGGATAATATTGACAAAGTCTTTCATAAATTGGTCTTATATAAGGTTCAAGAAATTTGCACCAAATAACAATAGCTAACCCAACGAAAATACACGGTACACAGACCATTCTATTTTTTGTTTTTAAATATCTGAAAATATTGCATGATCAGTCGAAAGATATTTAAGAGTTGACAAATATCAAAACATTTGATCGATTCATATCTATATTTTAAATATATTCATGCAAAACGCTGCACTACCTCAAAGATCGAAATAGTTTTTGCAATAATATAATTCTATTAGTACAAAATAATAAATATGATCAAGTTTATCTTCTAATATTATTTTTATTCAAAGCTAATCGAATAAAATAGATGAAAAAAACTAACTAAAATAAAATTTTGATGGAATGCATGAAAACAAATTGCCATTCAAGATACTCAACCTAGCACAACAGTTGTTACCTGTTTTCATTTATTCAATTCCATATCATATTTCACTAGCTATCAGATAATGTCTTTTAGTAGACAATCCAACGAAATAATCGAACAGAATATACGAAAAGCGTGAGTAGAAGAATAGTCAAAATATACTTTCATTATCATACTCTGAAAAAAAAGGATCTGGTTTGATAATAATTATATTCAATCTAAAAATAAAATATATTTGTTATCAGAAGTAAAAATTCAAATGAAAACGATGAGTATTGGATGTTGGTCTTTTAATTTTCATCAGACCCGTTTTTATATTGAAACTTTAGATCATACAAGACAATATTTAACATAAGAAAATCATAAACGAGAAAAACAAAGAGTTTATCGACGATATTTCCATTTACGAAAGTGAAACCATAATTGAAATATTCCATTTTGAAAATGACACCGAAATCCATGTTTGTATGAATAATCCCATTCTTTACTAACGATCTTGAATGCAATATCCTAAATAATTAAACATTGAATATACATTTTTTTACTTGATTTTTATTTACTTCATATGGTGGTCCAGCATGAAATTTAAGAATTGAAAAATCTCTATTATCTTCACAAACAGTCTAAATAAAACAAGTAAAATAAATAAAATAATGTATTCAAACGCAAATACTTACCAGACTGTATGAAGGTGTTTTAGTTTTATCAATCAAATCAGGATAGAAAATCTAAAGAAAAAAAAAGACAACAATTTATAAAATTTTGAAGCACTTCTTATTACAGATATGAAGTTGCTCTTTTAAATTTTTTTTTCAGTTTGATAAATTTGAAAAAATTACGGATAAAATATCGCTCTCCTGGTAAAGCACGAGAAATTTAGTTATAAAAGAAAAAGAAAAATCTATAAAAAAAACTGAAGTATGTGAAAAACAGCAAGTCTTACTAGCTTCAATATTTATTCATGTTTTACTTCTTTAGTCCTTATGTAATATAGTTAAAGCAAAACAAAAAAAACACTTAAATGCATTTTCAAATGAAATAGATCAAAGTTGATAACATATTTTGAAGGAAATATGACATTTTTACATGAATGTTCAAGATAAATATCCAAGTTCGTATTAGGAATGCAAGGAAAAACTGAATTGTCAAACTTCGACTTGAAAATTTGCATTGACATCAACCTTAATCAAAATAATTTCGTATGAGTATTTCAAATACTTTCATTGGTTCTAATATAACACTCATTTATTACTAAAACCATATCATTCATTATCGCTCTTATACAACAATAAATGTAATTTTTGTTATTTCAAGGTAGAAGTAAATCAAACGGCTTGAAACTATTCCAATAAACTACGCTCACTCATCGAGTTTTTCTTGATGTTTCTGATTAATCTAACCCTACTGATTTGAAAATTAACATCAATTTTCAGTATTCATATAGAAATCATATAAAGAATTTTTAGTTTTCACAAAATATTGAAAGCTTGATTCAAATTTCTACAATATACAGAACCTCAACAGAGCAATTTTTAATCAGTTTCAAGACTTTCTTTGTACAAACAAAATTCAAACGGAGTTTGAGATTCCTGAAATTTAATGCAATATTCGTATTGTAGTATAAGTTGTATGAAATTTTTACTACAAAGAGTAGAGTTTGACTAATTTAAAAGCAATATTTCTCTAAACAAATCTATTCAATTTATCTAACAGCAAAATAACTAATTTTTACAAATTTCTAATCAAAAGTCATTTTATAAAAAGAATAAAAATTGACTTACATTGAATTTATAACCTTGAACAGTTTTTGGTGGTGGATTATCTGTATCATAATGTTTTTTATTATATTGATTCCAATCATAACCCTGAAAATATCGATATTATTTCATTTTTAATAAAAATATAACAGAAATATTTGTATACATACGGTATGAACTTTATTAAAAACACGTGGTTTTCTCGGTCGATATTTATCTGACCATAAATATTGAACATCCATGGGTACAACAGTATTAATCATAGTATCATCGGCCGTTAAACTACCCATACTTCTAGCAAAAGCTTCAAAGGCATCTTCAACATCTGGTTTAACAGAACCAGATTTAATAACCGATTCACGTTGTTGTTTTAATTTTTCCCAATCATCTGTTTCATCTGTACAGCGTTTTTGAACTTCGAGATCAAGTTCATTTATATTGAATAATATCGGCGAATAACGACCTTGTTCATATTCACGTAAACATTTATTTTCTAAATCTTCATTGGATTCAATATCGTTATCATTAAATGAATTTATTTGATTATTTTCATTATCTTTCTTTTTTGATATTGTTGATGTTGAAGAACTTTTAGACGATATTGTTGAAGGTGCATGAAAAATACCTTGTTCTTGTTTTATTTTTTGTAACTTTCGTTTCAATGTTAATTGATGACGATCACGAAGACGTGCACGAGCCATATGTGCTTGTAACTGAGACAATAATGATTCCCAATAGGCAATGTCAATACCTTTTTCATTTTCAATTTTTGATCTAAATAAAAAGTACTTGATAATAAAATGTTTCTATTATTCTTTTGTTAGGTTGCTTATTTGAAACTTTCTAAGTGTATGATCAACTAGAAACATATCAACGATCTATTTTAAAGACTTTCTGTAGATCAATAAATAATTGCTTACAACAGAGTTCACTGTTGTTTTCTATTCTGCGAAATATCATTCTAATAGAATAGAAAAGTTATACAACATTATGAAATAAATGATGACTGTCTACTCAAATTACGAAAGACTCTTCGTGTAATTAGTTTTTATTTCTAAATTAAATATCTTAATGCTGAATCATATTTCATCATAATATTTAAGACTTTGCAAATGTGGTATATTATTATTTCGAAAATCAAATGCATAAAACTGTGAATCTCGTCGTAAAAATCACGTTTGTTAGACAGACAAACTAACACTTTTATTTTTCTTACCAAACAAAATATTTTTTTTCAATTGATTTAGTTACGAAAACAGAATTAATTAATAAGAATCTTATTCTATTTTGTTTAAATCGATAGATACTTATTTGTCAAACATATAATCATTTTCGGATTGGAATCATATCAAATGATTTTTAATAAACAGAGTTGAAACCTCTTTGTTAGAATGAAATTTTAGAGTTGTTCACAAAATATATTCAGACTTTTCTTCTAGGATAAGATTCAATTTTTATCATAGCAATACTTCAAAAATGCAAAGAGGTTTGACTGGAGGGATTTTCTTCGCGAATGTTGATGATCATCTATAAACTCATTTTATAGAAATAAAGAGATGTCAATTATGGTCCTTCTTTTTAGACTCTAAACAGAACTTCGTACTAACGAATTGATGATATGCCTAGGCGCAAATGTAACAAATGAACCATAGATAGTATTTTGCTGTATACAAAGATACTTGAGAAATTTTTCTTAAAGTTGCTCAACTAATAAAAAATAAATTAAATCTGAACATATGTTTGAAAGTCTCTCTTTGTATCTAACTAGAACTGAGTAGTTAATTGTTAATGTCTCAATAAAATCATAATAATAATAATAGTAAGCTAATACATTATGTAAAACAGTGTCACAATATAGATTACATTTATCGAACCTAAAAAATTCTCACGAGTAAAAAGAAAAAAGAATAAAACGGATGTCTATGAGCATGATGATCTTTTCTTTCGTATAATTTAGAGTTCACAATATTTTGTAACCTAATCTGTTAGATAATATACGAAGAAATCAATTGAAAATATTTGTCGAACAAAACAAGAACAAATAAAAATGATGCATACCTTATACGTTGTTCTAATTGTTCCAATTGTAGTGGTGTTTTATTTTTAAATGTTTCTGTAACATCTTGGAAAACTGCTGCATTGATACCTTCCCGTCGATCATCGATTCTTTGATCATGATATAATTGGGAAGATAATTTTTTTAATTTTGCTAATTCATCTTCTGTTATAGTTGTAATATCTTGCCAATATTGTGCATCGTAATTGTGTGCTATAGTTCCAGATTTTTGTTGTTGTTCTAATTCTGTGTAAACTCGAATATCAGCTAATAAATCTTCTAGATCGCGAATAGTCAAACCATTTAAATAAGTTGATGGTTCATGCATTTCCACAGCTAAATCATCGTCATCATCATTGATGTAATGAGCAAGAAGATCAATTGGTTTCGCTCGACCATCAGCTATTCGAATTTTTGAACGAAGTCGAACTTGATTATAATGAAATGAATCTTCTTGTTTTTCCCATTCCCGATAGTATTCGGCTTCTTTAATTCTTTGCAAAAATTCTTTTTCTTTTTCCATAACTTCTTTTTGACTTTCACGTTCTAATCGTTGCTTTTTTAATTTTTCTAATTCAATCTGAAATCAGAATATAAAAATATTTGTTTGCTTTTTCTCCATCGAATTAAATCGTACTTTATTTTCTTCAACCCGTTGCGCTGTTAGGACTTTAAGACGCTCAGCTGGAACATCTGATAAGCCTTTTTTCTGTAATTTTTTTTCCCAAACAAATGTGTCGAGTAATTTTTCATCTCCATATGGGTTATTTGCATTTGTCATACCCTATTCAAATAAAAATTGATTTCAGGAAAAAAAGACAAAATAAGAAATTCAAACCATGTGTTCGGCATCCCAACCAAGAGCAGTTTTCTTCTTTTTTTCTTTTTCCAATTTTTTAGCTAGACGTCGTTGACGTTTTTCATGTGAAGTTTCATATACTTTTCGAAGTTCACGTTGTCGTCTAAGTCATATAAATTATTAATGAACCTTTAAGAAAAAAAATGCATTGTTTTTACTTTTTCTCAGCTTTCATAGCTTGACGTTCTTCTTCAATCTCTTCCATTGTTTTACCTTTGTTTGATATTTGTTTTTCACGATATTCTTCTTCGTCAGTGCCTGTTGAATCATTACTAGATGAAGAAGTTGGCGAAGATTGACGACGATCACCACTTCGATCTTTACGATCATCATCATCGCTTTTATCTGTACTCCGATGATGTCTACGATGATGCTTTTTATGCTTCGAATGACCCATCACTTTATAAACTATGAAAAAACGAACTGATACTCATTTCAACATCAGTTTTTAACAAATAATGTTTAGTCAGGTGTAATTACGTACTGATAGATAGACGACATTAGATAATTATCCAATAAGAACCCGATGATACATTAAAAAATAAAATTACTTTTGATTTAAATTTCAAAAAAATGATGAGCGATTAATTAGAATTCATCAATCGAGTTAATGGATTTTATATTTTATATATAGATGTCGCATCACAAAATCTTTTAATCAAATAAAATATCTCCATATACTCGAATATTGTTCAGTTTTTTATGAAAGTTTTCAGAAATTTATTTGACTGATAATTATTCATATTAGTAAAATTGGCCGGAAATAATAAATCAACAACAACAACCGACATCAGATAAAGACCAACAAATAGGATTAAATTCATAAAATCTTTCTTGTTCTTCAATTTTGTGATACCTTTCACTCAGTGAAACCCAATTGTGTGGTGAAGGAGAAAAGGAAAAAAACCAAAAAATATACATTTTTTTATGTCAATTTAGATATGACCTAACTGAATTGAATTCCTCATTATTTTTCATTATCGACCCATGATTATTGATCAAATTCTGTTGATAAAGAATTTATTTTTCGCATTATCTTAAAATATGCATATATTCATATATATATATATATATTTATATGTGTTATTGTAAATGATTAAAACCTGTTCATGCCATTATCAACTTCGTCGTCATCACTTCTGTTTTGTGTCTTAGTTAAATGTGCAAAAATTCAATCATCCGACAGTTTGTTTTATTGACCGAAAATCAAACTTATTTCTATTTTTTTTTCTGTATCAGATGAATGTTATTCGTATGTTGTGCTTAAAATTGATAACGTTAAATCAACAACAACTGTAGTCACAGGTTCACAGCCGAGTTGGGAACAAGAGTTTTATTTGTAAGTTATTCTATATTTAACGCAGAATAGTTTCAAAGTTTTGTGACCGAACGAATATTTTTCCATGTTTTTTTCAAATTTATCAATTGTCATTTAATTCAATACTATCATAAGGAGAACAATTGTCAATTAAAAATAAGATTTTCGAGGTTTTAGAAGAAAAGTCAATTAATTACTGTTTAATGAATCTTCTCACGCACATAATTTGAAAATTAAATACGATTAATCTAATAAGTAAAAATCCGTAAAGGAGAGGGGCGTATACCCAGTCAGACAAGAAACGAAAAATAACGCGTAAAAACGAATAAAACTGCACATTTTTGCGATTTTATTTTCGTTAAAAATTCTACGCATTTTTACGTGTTGTTTTGTTGAAATAAGTGACTTGATATAGGAAAAACAGATACAATTCGTACACTCATTTTGTTGAAAACTATATAGATAATTCATAAGCGATGTAACTGTGCGGATTATAGCTGTTTTTCCTCTATCAAGTCAGTTATTTCAACAAAATAACGCGTAAAAATGCGTAGAATTTTTAACGAAAATAAGATCGCAAAAATGTGCAGTTTTATTCGTTTTTACGCGTTATTTTTCGTTTCTTGTCTGACTGGGTAAGATACCCTATCGGCCCACTTCGATTTTTTCAACTGAACATAGTCAAATTATATATGAAAT
Source organism: Rotaria socialis (assembly GCA_905331475.1). Lineage (NCBI taxonomy): Eukaryota > Metazoa > Rotifera > Eurotatoria > Philodinida > Philodinidae > Rotaria > Rotaria socialis. The sequence goes on along the minus strand of CAJNYU010000505.1, from coordinate 295,766 downwards.
TAAAGCTGTCATTGAGACAAGCATTTTGATACTAAGTCTGTCACGAAAAAATGAATTTAAAAAAAGTCATGAACACTAACAAAAGTTGACTATTTGGCGGTGTCTCATGAAAAGAGTCTCCCATTTTCGGCAAAAATATATCACGATAGAACTGTTCTCATACTGGCCAGTCGATAGGCATTTTTAAACTGTACAAAATAGGATGATTAGAAAAGTAAAAAAACATTGGTCACTTCATGATCAAAGGGCAAATACTGTAGGAAACTATCTTTTCTTTAAATGTTTTCCCATATTGCGACGAAACTTTTCGGCGAAAACCGAGAAGAGCCACTTTTCTCATCTATACCATTCGATAGACATTTTTACGCGCTACTACACAATAGGACTGTTTCGAAAGTCAAAAATCATTGGCCACTTAATAATTACTTCGGCATTTACTTTTTTGACTGATGATTTTGTTGTTTTCTCCTACTCTCTATTGGATTATCGCCTGAAAGACTATACTTGTTGTAAAAAATTATGTTATGTACGGAATCAGCATCCAAACTTCAGTAGGTTTCACTGCATTTCAAATTATTTTGGGTAATTAAATTTTAGTCAAAAAACTTCCCTGCACTCCTCCTCCTCAAGGTTGGGTGAAAACAATAACTTCACCAGAATCCCTTCGTTTTCTTTTAAAGTTGTGCTACTTCGAGTTCTAATATCATTTTATAGGTTTAGAACTTCATTACTATGGTCGAAATCGTGTTTTAATGAAATTAATATTTTCACCCAGCCTTGAGAGAGAGTGCAGAGAATTTTTTCCACTAAACTTTAATTACTTGAAAAGATTTAACATCCAGTTAAACCCACTCAAGTTTGGATGCTGATTCCGAATATAGCACAATTGTTTACAACAACTAAAGTCTTTCTGGCACTAATCCAATAGAGAGTAGGAAAAAAAGACAAAATCAGCACTAAAAATAGTGTATGCCGAAGCTATCTTTAAGTGGCCAATGTTTTTTAACTTTCGTAATCATCCTATTTTGTAGTGCTTAAAAATGTCTATCGAATGGTAGATATGAAAAAAGTTCTTTTGTGATACATTTGTGTCGAAAAGGCAAGATTGTTTCCAAGAGAAATAGTCAACTTTTGTTTGTGCCCATAACGCTTTTGAAATGAATTTTTTCTTGACGGATTTAGTATAAAAATGCTTATTTCAACGAGAGCTTTCAATTCATATGTAATTTCACTAGGTTGAGTTGAAAAAAGCGGAATGAGCCGATATGGTATCTTATACGCCCCTGTCCTTTATTTGTACGTCACGAATATTTTAATATTAAAATTTCTCCAACAATATCTACGTTTCAATGGTGATTAAATCAAAAGAAATGAATGTGTTAATGCAGTTTCATTTAATGTCTGAATAAAACCTTGAATATAATAGATCTAATATTAACTCATATCAGTCAAGTGGGGCTTTACACTCGAATGTTTGACTACAGAAGTAAAAGATTTATAATATTGTTTGATCAAATCATATGAGATTAATTTTCGTATACTTATAAATAATGCAAAATAATATTGATTTATCAAATCAGCTTATTTAAGTAGAATATTGGTTTTCATATTATACGACGACTTTTTGATTTCGTGATGTAAATTAATGTTCACGTGCTGCATAATTGTAATTTTTTTTATGCTTTATTTATATTAAGCACTTTAGATTCAACTGAAATCTCCATTGAACGAAAATATTTTCATTAATAATAGAATATAAGAAATTAATATCGAATAATCAATCCGGCTATGGATGATTTAAATATTTTTCGAGATTTTTGGGACTTTCTTAATATTTTATTTGATGAACAGATAAAAAAAGTCAACCTAATTTTTATCGACCAGTCTTTTTAGTTTAATAAAATAGTTTTTTGAGAGAAAAACTAATGCTATTCCAAATTTCATCTAAAGAAATAATTAACAATTAATATCCAAAATGAACTCATTGAAATGTATAATTACATATTTTCGAGCGATAATATTGTAGGTACAACAAGACAATCCGTGATGGAAATACTGAAAATTTTATTTTGCTTTACAAAAAAAAGAATAAATATAAAGAAAATCTTTATTTTTCAATTGACATTAAACTGAGTAGTAAAATATTTTCTTTCTTTGAGAATCTACTGTTTTACTTTAATCAAGTAGCTTGCCAAACAAATCTTTTGATACTGCACAGACAGAAATAGAGTGTGCACTTCTTTTTTTCAATAATATCACATGTCGAAGTTATATCATTGATATGAAATCATATCGATTAAGACATCCTGTTTTCATACTAGTTAGTTGTCTATTTGCCGATGATAGAAGAAAAACATTTTTTAAATTTTCTATGTCATAAAATAAAGATAAAGTAAGACCTCTAATGTCTGAATATTAGTTTTTAAGAGTAGTATCTAGACGAGTAACAAGTCTTGAAGAATATTCGCAACCATGTAAAGAAAGCAAAGTTTTCATAACATTTCTAAAAAATACATATATTTTATAATGCTCATAACAACTATTCATCGAGAACATTACAATAAATGCACTAACTTTCTATTTTATTCATAATACTATGCTCTTTGAGATAGAACTTTTGAAAGCAAATTTTCAATTAGTTCTTTATAATCTGAAAACTATTGTTGTAGATTTTTCAAGAATTTTCCTCATACAATTCATGGATGAAATATCGATATGAAATGTATTTTCTGATTAGACTAGAGAAACATTCGAGATCTAAAGAGAGATATTTATCATACATTTAGTATATCCATATAGATAAAACTTCATGATATAAAATAATCTTCATTATTTTTTTCGTCATGTTCTGTTAATGTTAGGTAATTTATAATGAAACGAAATAGTTCCATTACAAATTTTAATCCTTTTTATATTGATGACATGATCACTTATTACCTATGTATCTCTTTTCTCCTATTGAAATGACAGTTAATGTCAAACATGGAAAAATGATTTAATTTTTATCACTTCAAAGAATTTTGTAAATCAATTAACAGTATGTTTCCTCTGATTATCATTTAGAATGTTAGAAAGAAGAAAAACAACGATTAGAGTAACATGAAAATATCGAAAAGTTTTATATCAATCTAAAAACTCTCGAAATACTTATATAAATTTACATTGTAAATTCTATTGATAATAAAGCTCTTTTATGGTAAACATTTTTACAATAATCAATATAAGAATTGATATGAATACGATTAACTTTAATTGTATCAGTCCCATTTGACATTCCTCATTACAGTACATGGTTTATAATTGTAAATCTCAATAGAATATTTGCTATTGCACTTGTTTTTTGTTTTTTTAATTCTAAATAATTTAAATAAAATTTTGCTTTCTTTTCTATTTTATTAAAAAGTGATATACCCGATTGTTCAGCTGGTCTTCAAATTGAATTATGGGAACGTGGTCAATTATGGGATAAACTTCTTGGATTGTCTCATTTACGTTTGGATCGTTATGATAATCAATTAATAAATACAGGTTTATCTAGTGCTCATGAACGATGGTTGACACTTGATGCTGAACTAATATTGAATCGTCAAGGACAAATAGCACGAACATGTCATCCAACAGGTCATTCATTATTAATTCGTACTTATGTCGAATTACCATCAGATTTAACTGAAGAAGAATCAAAAGAAATAACTGAAAAGCTCGAAATTCTACACGATATACTTGATAAAGAAGTAAATAAATAAATATATATATATATATATATCGAATATTTTATTATTATTATTCTTGTATGGTTTTTGCTTCCGAGAGTTTTATCGTTCTTGTTTCTTTCAGATGAGTTTTTAATTTTTATGCGCGCTAACTGAGCTCGATGTCGATGACTATCAGTTACAGAATACTGGTGACATCAACAGACCGAATAAGAAATAATGACAAAAAAAAGAAGTCTATCCCTAACAATCATCATCGTTATTTCTTTTCTACTCAACGAAGAACAGGAAGAAGAGGCGGGTCAAGAAAAAAAGGGAAAGAAAAAGTAATCGCGTTATAGTGATGCATGCATAACAATCTATTGCCGTATAATGTTTTAGATAGTCACTGTGACTCGATGATCATCACATGTTCTAGTTGAACAAATTTCTTGATCGACATCTCTTGAGACTCATTTTCTTCTTTGTATTTTCCTCGAAAAATAAAGTGTTCATTTATCATTTTCTTTAAAGGGTCGTCAGTTACAAGATATTACATTTGACGAAATAAATTCAATTTCAGCTATCCATAATGATCAACGTGTAAGTTTCTCGTAATCTATTTTTTCATGATCTTTAACAAAAAGAAAGAAACCTTGTCAATTGACAATTTAATATTCATATTTATTTGAAGAAGATCGATAGCTGTATAGAAGTGAGAAAACGATCAATTCTTTTTCTTTTTCTTTTTCTTCTTTTCTTTTTGTTAGACTTTTTAGGAAAAAAAGCTAAATGAATATATTTAATATTTAATATCTAGAAACGGAATGAATATGTGTCGGTTGCATTTTCTTAATTGAATACATTAGAGCTAAAGAATAGAATGTTGACAGAGAAGAATTTTTTACAAGCACTTTCAAGATTAGATGAAGAATGTAAGCTACTTTCTTTTCTCATCCGTTTTCCAGTGTTGATAAATTTGAAATTGAATTTTGTTTTAAATAATTGAAAAAATGAAATCTGACTTTTTTCTTAATAAAAATCAAATTGTATTAGTGATAATTTTATTTCCAAAGGAAAACAAATGATTTATTGGCTTTTGAGTTCATTAATTGATGAATAAAACCCATCATTTAACATCTATATCTGATTTCAAGTTATGAATTTGTCTTCAAAAAAATCATCTATTATTTTCATAGAAAATAAAATTTTGATCGAAAATAATCTTTAAGAAAGTGATATGAACTTGTTTATTTAAACATTTGTTGTTTTTCGGGCATAAAAATATCTACTATTGTTTAATTAATTATAGAAACATATAGATCATACCAAATCTTTGTCAATCTTTTTTTTAACTTGATTTTATCGCTAGACTCTATATTTATCCCATGAGTTGTATAAGATAGATATATTTATTGATTTTATATTTACCCTGCCAAACGTAGATTTATTCAACGAAATAATTTAGTTTTCATCAGAAATATTCTCACTGAACATAAGGAATACGAGAATATATCGTCGTTGAACCTCAATCCATTATTTATTAAAAGAAAGAGAAATATGTTATGGAGAAAATTTATTAAAAATAGACGTGAAATAAAATCATTAATTTGCATCTTAGAGGAACTACATAGGTGATGATAATGAAATCATGATTCAACTGGTCAAGTAGCCTTTCTCGCCATCGTCACATTGTTTTTATTAATATTTTCAATTAAAGTTTTCATTTTAATCCTTAACTTCAATTCTATCTATGTCACTGTAACTTTTCTACCTGAAAACTTGTCACATTATTCTAGTCGATTCTATTACAACTTTAGGCATTCAGTGATTTAACCTCCAGGCTTTTCTTTTATTAAAGTCTTTAAATGTAATCATTTTTTTCAAATTCATAACCTCTTGAGGCTCGAATATCGAGACACAGCTGTCATGTTATTCGATCCAAAATAGTTTTTCATTTCACTCAAAGAAAATTTCGAAATAAAATTTTAGCAATACGATTTTTTATTCATTTTCAATTGATTAGCTATTTTAAATATCGCCTAGTAACTCTTGATAGTTCAGTTTTATTTTTGTTTCTTAGTTATTATATAAATCTTTGTAAGCAAAATTTCAGATCTTTTCTGATACATTTCGATCTACATACTTTCTGATATTTTCCTTTTTTCCAAGATTTACATAAACGTCTAGAGGAAAAGTCATTTTTTGCCAATCTTTTCTTTGGATATGACGATAATTAAGTCCATTCCACTGTCATATATGATCTAAAATAAACACATCTGATAAAAATTATTTAGTTGGTAGGTTAAAGATTTTTTTTTCTTTTCTTCTTAGAAACGTTGACAACCTAATCGACGAAGTAAATATCAATTCGGCGTAGATTAACGAATAAAAACTAATTGATTAGAATTCATCTTTTAACATTGATATAAACATTTTAGTGCAAGCTAAAAATTTATTTACGAAAGTATCAAATTGAAAATGCCTAATTTTTTAAAATTAAACTAAAACTTATATGAGCTACAGTGAGGAATGAAATACAAGTACTGCTGTGTAAAACATGATGTTTCTTTCTTGTTCTTAAAAGTTGCTTTTAATAATTAACAATTAAAAATCAACGTAGGAAACTTCTCAAGTATTGTTGAATATATCCGTTTTTGCATTCATCAAAAATTGAGCTATTTTACCCAACAATATGAAACTTGTTGACTAAGAAATCTAATAGAAAATTTACAATATATAGATAATTCTAAAAAGATAAGCCTGGTAAATTAGATAAATTGGTATGCATCTAAAAGAATTTTCGTATAGCTAGTATTATGTTTCTTCGTCGAGATCGTAGGAAGCCAAATGATTTTATAAATGATTAAACATCTATTTCGGATTAAATTAAGTAGATTTTCATATGTATGTATTAAGAAATTCAGGATCCATGATGATCAACGAGTCATTTATTGTTTTTGGTTACACATTTCTTTTTCTTTTTTAATTTTAGAGATATTTACAGTTAAGAGCATAAAATTGTTTGTTACTCATTACGTTAAGTACTATACAGAACTTTGACAACGTGATATAATGCAAAAGAATGTTATTTTTATCAACGAAAAAAAAAGAAAGATCTCAATCGATTGACATTTCTTTCTCTTATGTACTGAATAGTTTTGTATTCATAACGTCAATTGAAAAGTAATTTTATTCATTCCAGATTGCTATATTTGTTTTCTATATTGACATAACAAAGATTTTTTTGCTTCTAAAGCTATTTACTTTTTATCAATGATAAAAATTCATGATGTGATGTAAATTATATTTATAGGTAAATAGGCATAGACTTTCCAGTACTAAGCACTTTTTTTTCATATAATGATAGACGACTAGTCAACATATTCTTTTATGGAGGTAAAGGGTTTATATTCATAGATTTCTTTTTTGTTTTTGGATTAAAAATAATCAATAACATAACGTTTTTTTGGTTTAGTTTCCGTTTTCTTTTTAATACTTTTTGATGTCATGAAAGAATTCATCAATTGTATTAAGAACTTTTATCAAATTGTCAACAAGAACAGTAAAGGATTAATATTCGAGACAGAATTTTTTTAGGATTATATTAAAGAAAAATAGCTCGCTCTCATAGAACTCCATCATGATTTCATGTATCAGCAACTTGTTTCTAACAATATCTTGAAGACTTCTTTTTATTGATAGCAATTTTCTTAATGGCTATTCTAAAACTCTCTTTTTATTCCCTGTTGTTTTTTCGAAATGATCTTAGAATCTTTTGAGCTGTTTTGCATGTTTGTTTATACTTGCACTCACGTAATGTCTTAGCCATACAAATCAACGGAATGCCGGCACAAAATAGCTAGTCGGCAAAAAAAATATTGATATAGATCATAAGCAAGAAGATCGCTAGATAGGCGATTGCTGAGTTATAAAACTGTCACTGATTGATTGCCAATATTTATTACATTATTCAGAACAATATTTCGATTATTGGAATCCTATGAGTAGTTAAATAGTTTTCTAGTAGTATTGTAATGCATCAGTCGTAAGATATACTTAACAAAACATATTCTACTAGTATGATAAGTCTAGTTTGAAAAGATTCAACAATTATTATAATTAGTTTGAACAAATAAATATGACAGAAAAAAAATTGTTTTATTTTAATGATTCGATCTTGAAAAAGTACACTAAAACATATTCAATACAAAAATACTATTAATTTTGTTCTCTTCTGGTTCAATTTTGATAATGATTCATTTCAAGAAGAAAAAATAAATATCTTAGTTCAATATAATCTTATCGAATGGAAAATTATCTTCTAAAATAAAATTCTTCAAATTTGATTTTCAAAACATATGCTCAAAGTCGTAATACTCCAATGATTAGTGATACATCTTCTGTCTTTAATCATGTTGAAAGAGTCATACTGAATTGTTTCATGTAGCAAATACATGTTATACCTAATGTCTATACATTTATTTTTCTTCTTTTTTCTAGAATCGTCCTCAATGTCGACAATTGAGTAATCGTTCTCATTCACACTGTAAGTAATTTTGTTTAAACTCAATCATAACAAAGAATTGAGAATATTTTAATTTTATGTTTAGTTTCGGATGATAGTGATTACACATCTGATGTCTCATATTCCATAAATTCTCAAGTAAATATTAATTATCCGGTTACATCAATGTCCCAATCGAATGCAATATCATCAATAAATGAAGATTTATCTCCAATCGGAATACCGAAAAAACCCTTAGCATTTGTACAACCAGTTGTTCGCGATTTATCTCGACGATCGAATCTCAATCCAATAGAAAGAACGAAACCAATAAATCAACAAGAACCTTTATCATATGTGAGTCAAGCAAGAAAAATGACAGCACAACTTCCTAATGATCAAAAGTAAGTACAACAGTTTCATAAAAAAGATATTCTATTTTTTTTCTGAATATTTTTTTGTCTTGATGATATATAATTAGAAAAGTCAAAGAAAGAAAGGACTAATAAATCAGGTAAACTATGTTTACTGCTCCTGTTGCATGCAATCAGCACTAAACTAAAAAATAATGATGAACGACATCTGTGTGCGTTTTTAACAATTTGAAAAGGAAATTAATCTGAACAGTAACTTTGCATGTGTTTTTGTATATTTATTTCTTTATTTAAGAAGCTTTCTTTGATTAAATAGTAATCATTGAAATAATTCAAAGTATAAATTGACAATAGAACAGATGCTTTCTCCACAGTTATCATGTGAATATATCAAGTTATGTTTAATTTAAAATATAAGAATAACGATTGCATGTTTACTAATGAAAAAATAAGGAATTGTAGAAATATACGAGTTGAAAAATATTAATCCCGCGGGAACAGTCGAACAGAAAAAAAGAAAGGAAAAAAAACATACTTAAAATTTATATTTTAATAATATTGAGCATTATGAAAAGATATATTGGACTGGATTTGCTTTTTTCTTTTATTTATTCTATGAGAACGTGCTACGATTAACATTGACACTTGAGTATGATTTGATATTGAAATTAAATGTCTATCATAATAATCGTCACGTAGAAATATATGTTGATAGATTTCTCTTCTTCATCTTTTATTCCATGTAGGCAAACAATTTTTATTTATCGTTAAATACATATACTTGTATGCAGATAAATTCATACATAAGAAAGAAAAAGCATGTTTTCTTCCTTTAGTGATAACTATTAAGTCGATCTTCTTTTTCTAGTTCTACTACCTTAAGGATTCTGATTACTTCGATCGACTAATATGAATATGAAAAGAAAAAGATGCCATTTAATTATCCTAGATTTTTTTATCTATGTTTGGAAAAAGAAAAAGAAGCAGCAGCAACAGAAGAAGAAGAAAAAGAAGAAGAAGAAGAAGAAGAAGAAGAAGAAGAACAACAACAACAACAAGAAGAAGACGAGAAACACATAAAGACACGATCTCGCTTTTGGTCAAAAAGAGCATATTAAGCGAACAAATGAAAAACGAGACCAAGTCCTGTTCTATCGGCTGCTTTTCAATAGAAAAGAAAAAACAAAAGAAAAAAGAGAAAGCGTAAAAGAAAAAGATTTAAGCAACACTACTCGTCGAAATAAATACAGAAAAAAAAGAGAAAAGACTGGTAGACGAAGAAAATCAATGTCGTTTTTCTAATTTATTAATGAGCAAATACGCTTTCTCACACTTCTTCTTCTTCTTGTCTTCCTTGTCATTGCCTTGAAGACACGATAGGATACAGGACGAGAATGACGAGAATACGGCGTCGAATCGCGTGAAGGGAGATTCTCTGGTTTATTTGCATGTGTATTACTGGTTAAGAAAAACCAGAACAAGAACGACAGCACAGCGTGTGTGTGTGTCTGCTGCTTCTCGTTCTTGTTCATTATGCTCGGATGGTTGCGTGATGCACTTTCCAATACTTCCCCTTCTCTGTCCTATCGTCAGTCAATGATACCATCTCCATTTTTTTGTCAACAGCAGCAACAAAACTATAAGAAAAATGAAATATTATGTTCATCATCATCCTCATCATCATCAGATGACGATGAAACAACAGATGAGGAATCAAATGATAATTCATTCTATCATAATCCATATCATTCAAGTGGACAAATGAATTACATAGATGTTCCACAACAACAGTATACTAATGAACATACGTATCCAACATATCTTGCTCAACAGCAGACATCAAATGTAATGAATCAATCAATAGATGATCAAATTCATACAAAACTCTTATTATTACAACAACGTGGAAATCAATATCAACCGCAAATACAAACACAATTTCATTATACATTTAACAATGAAACATTATCAACAACTGATTCGCCTACTACTAATAATAGAAATCTAGAAAGAATTAATATAAATGATGAACAATTCGAAAATGAAAATGATATTGATGAACAAGAAGATGATTATAATATACCCACTTACTATTCCGATCAAGATTCAAATCTCGGTGAAAATTTCGATTTTGCATCTGTTGTTCTATGGTATCGACATGTAATGAAATCCGTCAAGAAAATTATGTGAGTGATAAAGTAAAGGAAAGCATAAGAAAATAATTTATCAAAACGTTCTATTTATATTTCAAGTTGCTCTCGTTTTTTTTTCTCATTTCCTTGAATGGTCTTGACCCTTTCTTAATTTCCTTCATATTATAAGTATAAGTATACAATATCGTCTTCAGTCATCTCTTATTCTATATTTTTTTCGTTAGATTTACTATCAAATATTAACGATTAAGTAGTTTATTTTGAATGCTTCACTTCGAAATATTTGGTTGGATGGTTTGATCTTATGAATGAATGTATGATTGATTGTTCTCATGTTCGAATCTATTAAAAGGATACAATTTGGCACGTGTATCAACTTTAATGTAAATAGTTGATAACACTACTTTTGTATTCCGAAATCAAAATTTGATGCTCTTTGCAACATTCACGTATGATTGCATTCATTTGTGAACTACTAACAAGAGTAACAGACGAGAATTTTTATTTTCAGGAAGAGAATTTATCGAATCGTTGACCACAATTGCTGTTCTCTCTCTTTGTTCAAATTCTTTCCGACAAAATCAAAAAGAAAATTACTTTTTCTAGTAAAAAAAACGAACAGCGTCAATAAAATCGTTTAAAACTAATACTAAATAGAATTCTCTTGAACAGATTACGATGAATGATTAAGACAATTTTAGGGTTTTGTGTAATATAATAATATTCTTTAAGTCCTTAAGAATAAATCATACTAATAAAGAAAATGAACGTTAAATAGGCAAAGTATTTAAATAGAATTAATTAGGTTGTATATGTAAATCTTAAATATATTTTCTATTTCATTCAGTTTTTGACATAAAGATCAAAAGATACAATCTATTTTTTGACATATCTGATTATTTACGCTTATTAATATCATTCTAGGTATTAGAAAAAACATTAAACTAGAAAACATTCAGAATCTTGATTTTCTTTTCTTTCTTGATTTGTATCTATAAAGAAATAAAATCAAGAGAGAATCTTTGGACAGAAATGTTTGTGATTTCTTTTTTTCTCTTAAAATAAGTTTCAGATTTCGCATTAAATATGAAAATGGAATCAAAACAGGAAATAATAACAATAAATGGAATATCAACTCATATTTATCAATTAGGTGATCCATTATTATCATCAAAAAGTATCGTAATCATTCCAGGTAATCCTGGCCTTGGTGGTTTTTATCTTCCATTTGCTCATGAACTTTATAATTTATTCAATGAAAATATTTCAATATTGATTATATCTCAAGCTGGTCATAGTCCACCATTGAAATATTGTTTTACATTAAATGAACAGATTGAACATAAAATAAAAACAATTGAAAAACTTCTTCCAACAGATAAAAATCATCGGTTAATTTTAATTGGTCATTCAATAGGAGCATTTATGGTTTTAAATATGCTTGAAAGAATTCAACATAGATTAGATCGAGCATTTTTTCTTTTTCCAACTATTGAACGTATGAGAGAAAGTGATGCCGGAAAAAGTTTTGTACGTTGGTATTCAACAATGATTTATCTTTTACCATTTTTATGTTTTATTATTAATCTATTAATTCCATTAAATTGGTTAAAAAGAAAATTAATCTCGTATTATTTTTCAAATTCACCATCAAGTGATCGTTCAATTTTAACTGATACTATTTTATATGATTTATTAAATCCTGTAACGATAAGAAATCTTTTACAAATGGCAAATGAAGAAATGTTCGTTGTTAAAAAACGTGATGATCAAATTATACAACGTTTCATTGATAAAATAACATTTTACTATGGTGCCAATGATCATTGGGTACCTAACAATGTCGTTAAAGAAATGAAACAAATTTATCCTAAAGGGGATATTGTTGAATGTACTAATAACTATTCGCATGCATTTGTTTTAAGACATTCGAAAGAATTAGCTAATTTTGTTTTCAATAGAATTCATTGATTTTCCCTTTTTTTTGTCTTCAAAAATAAACTAAACTTTCTTCGTTTTCTTCTTTAGTCCAACTAGTAATCAACATTTTGTTCATTCTGAAGAAGATGAATCAAGTAATCATCATTATACAATCAGTAGTCAAAATATTCAATCATCGAAAGAAGATAATTCTTTATTGAATGATACAAATGATCAAAATAGTATTCCTGTATCAGCTTCAAAAATAAAATGGAAAGATGCTGTTCGAACGGTTAAGCAATTAAATCAAGTAAGACTTTAATTATTATTATTTATAAATAACACTTAGTAAGACTTAGAAACCGTTAAGTTTATTACGTTCTTTTGACATCTTGCAACATTTTCGAATAAGATTCTTCAATAATTCTCTTTCCTATTCAATTATTCGAATAATAGCAAAGTAATCATAAGATTTCCATAAAAATATTCAATTCGAATAATAGAAAAAGAGTTCACATTAATAAATAATAAAACAAAGTTATCTTAAGGCGTTCAATAATTAATATTCTGATAAAATAAAATGTGCAAATGAAAGTTTTTCACGCTTTATCAAAAATTACAATTTCATAAACTAGATCTGCGTATGTCTAAGTATTTACAAAATATAAGAATAAACTAATTATTTTCTTGACTCTTCCTGTGAGATATTAAAGTTTGATTATAAATGCTACAATAAGGTTACAAATTAGATGATTCATAGATGTATATTTATTGATGGTTTGAAAGTATACTCGAATATCTACTTGGTGATTAAATTCGATCTCTTGATCGAACTCAATCATATGTCAATGTTAAGATTATTCTTTAAAACGTATTTTTTTAAATTTTTTATTTTAAATCTTTATTAATTATTGATCATATCAAATTTATGATGATTTCTATTATTTTTAAGTTAGTCATAGAGAAAAAAAATCTATATTTAAAAAACGAATCTTTCGAGGATAAGAATAGCGTATATACAGCTGTGCCAGTACGATTGACTGGCTGATTTTCTCATTGTGTATGCATATGTATACATCTCAATAATTGAGATTTTCATCATTTAATAAATCATCAATCTCTTATGGACTATGTTTTGTAACAGCTGCTGCTTTTTCTCTATTTTTTTTGTTTGTTCTTTGATATAAAGAGAATGTCGAGGTAGAAGAAAAAAACATTTTCTCGGTGACTTTTCATTTTCTTCTTCATTCATTCATTGATGTATACTTGATTCACTGCTGTTACAAATATCATATATGGAAATAATGTATTCAAATCCAAATTCACGATCAAATTCAATGGTTAAATTATTTCGACGTCGTTCAACAGCAACAACATCAGGTGTTGGAGAAAGTTTATATGGAGATGATTTAGAATGGGACAAATCAGATTGTTCTCGACATTTACTTGAATCTGATGCTTTGTCATCTTATGATGTAAATGAAATGGCTGAAATATTACGTAATCGTTTTCTTGAATTTGATATGTCATCACAAACAGGTGAACATCATATATCTTCACGTCAATCATCGTTATTAGGCGAAGTATTAACGCCTATGACAAATTATGATTTTACTATTGAAGAATTTCTTAAGACAAATTTCATAACACCAAAAATCACATTTGATATTGAATCTTTATATGAAAATAAAATCATGAATCGTCCTTTTCATCGAAGTTTAACAGATTTAAATATAAAAGCTCATCAAGAAACAATACTTTTATCAAAACATTTATCCTTAATGGATATATCATCCATCGAATGGACATTTCTAAAGCATGCAACACCGCGTGCATTATTATTAGCAAATGCAAATTATCGAACATCATTTAGCCAAATACCTCAATCTATGGAACCTGAGCCAGAACCATTTTTATTCAATACAAAAACAAGTTTAAATTTCTCACGTTTATCCAGATTAGCAATGATTCGTTTATATATGTCAAAATTAAGGGAAAAAGTTTTTTCCTTTGTTTTAGAAACTATTCAACCATCAAAACGATCACCAATGCCAATTATTACAGAAGAAACTATCGAGACTTATGATATTATCGAAGAATAAAATTATTTCACATTCATTCTTCGTGACATTTGTGATATAATCATCTATTTTATCTTTTTCTTTTATTCAAGATTTATTACAGTGTTCAGTTTGCAAAAACAAAAACGTTAAACATTTTTTAGCGGTTGAAACAAAAGAAGAGAAAATTTTAAGAAATACTAATTGATTAAATTAAATTTCGTCAATTATCAATTGTCATAGACATTCAATACGAAATCCAATAAATATTGCATCATATATATTTATATACATACAGTTGTGTAGATTTTCGTCGTAGTGAGATGAATAATGTTTATATTACTATATCTTATAGCTTTTCGAATTAATCATTGATAATATTTCATTAATCTAATTATATTTCTTAGATTATAGTTTTAACGAACAATATCGACTTAATCTTTTTCCTATATGCCGTCTATTTGTTTGAATCGATGAGTTCAATTTACTAGTTTTGATATATTTTGTTGAATATGATGTTCATCAGCAGATTTCATTTTATCTTTCTCTTGTACTACTACTAATCATAATAATGGATGACCTTCAGGTCATGTAATAGAAAATGACTCAGTAGATTGTCGTTTTGTATTTAAATCTCAAAGGAATATCATGAATTGTTATGTCTTTAATAATATACAGCAAAATAAAAACTAATGAAATATTTTGAGATGTCGAAGTGACTTAATAATTAGATGGAAAACAAAGTATACAGATGTTGATAGATAATTCTTTAAGCATTCTAATGTGTTGATTTTCTCCAAGGATTTTGTTATTCTATTTTCTTCTAGCTCTTTATATTCTATGACATCAAGCGTTTATACACTGACAAATATATATATATATGCTCTGAAATCTTTTGCACTGACATCAAATACTATTCTAATAAACAACCAAGAATCTAAGATAAACTTCTTATTTTTTTTTATATGCCATTTAAAATATATTATTGAAAAGAAAAATATCTACAAAGACAAAAGAACGGTTATCATAACTTAAAATTTTTGTGGCAGTTTTTCTTTTGAAGTATTATTGAATTGAATATTTGTTTAATTATTTGAGAATTTCAGTTTCTTTTATGTAGTCTATTGATTATGTTTTCTTTTAGTGATGCATACATTAATACTCATAGGAGATAGTTGCATGATATAAATCATGTCAAATAAGAAATAGATTAAAAAACGGAAAAGAAATAGCAAGTGATTGTTTAGTTACTTTTCCTTTTTTTTCGTATTCTGTTGATTTGGACATCAGTAAGAAAAAAAAATAGATAACTTGATATTCTAAGCATATATCTGTCATAATAATAATGATAATAATCTAAAAACGAATGATATGCACCATATATGTTGTATACCAGTTTGTCCTTCTCTTTTATCCGATGTTGATGTTTATTCATCTCATGAAAATATTTATCGAAGTCCAAATTTTATGTTTCAACAAAAGTTAAGTTCGTATATGAAGCAATTTAATCGATATTTTACTTTTTCTCATGATGAAAAAAGTAATGAGAAAAATTTTCATGATGATTTATTCGAAATAATTTCTTTACCGGATAATGACGATGTGAGTTCTACTGATTTTTGTTTTTTGAAGATAGATTTATTTTCAAATTTTATTAAAGCATATTTATATATTGTTTTTGGTTCTTTTTCTTATGAATATAGCATTCACACGGGAAATTCTTTGGCCAAGTATCACAACTAAAACAGAATTCCACAATTGATGCAGATGGAACGTTGATCACAAGAAGAATATTACCAGGAACTACAAATATTAATAATAATTCTAATATCAATGCTGAAAATAATGGAAAGTATGTCATATCGATTTTAATAATAACTAGTTTTTCATTTTTTGACCATATTCATAAAGATGCACGAATTGTTAATTGATTACATTATTCGATTCTTGATTTATGCACCATCAATATTTATTCTAAATTATTCTATGTGGGTACTTACGCCTTGACAGCACTTATGGCGTTGTTCGTAGTATAGAATGAAAAACATCGGACGTATTTGAAAACATATGATGCCTAGTCAGATGAAACTTCTTTATACATTGAGTTCGCTTTTCATTGATCTTTTCATTATAACAATATACAAGCGATCAAATCGAGCCAATCTTAATGAATTTTCTAGATTTAAAACTGTCAGAATCTTCACAAAAAATAAAGTTTAAACCTTCTGCATCCTTAGAGAATCCAAATATCTTTATCTATTTCAAGTGTATGATATTTACTCTTTTTAACTACAAGTATTCATTTTATATCTCTCTTTCCATGTATATTTGTTATTACTAATAAACAAGAATCTTTCGATCGTTTGTTTATCGAGCTCTCAATATTCAACGAATAACGAAAAGCGAAAAAGAACTATTCTTAGTGAATAACAATTAACCTTTTCATATTATTCATGACATATTTCTCTAACATCCATATCGATATAATTATATCATGAGTTTGTGTAGAAAATTTTTAAATAGATATTTTTATCTCTTGCGTGCCGATATAATATTTTGTTTCTTTTAATCAACAACGTTTTCTGTGTATGATGAATAAAAATCATAGTTGTAGTGAAAACAGATTGCCGACTTTTATTTATTTTAATGAAAAAAAAAGACAAACATATTCCGAACTTTTTTTATTAGTAAACAACTACTTGGAAATATTCCAAAAGGAAAGAAATCCAATGAATTATTTTATTTTATTTTTGTTCTAGCACAATATCCGGTGAACAGCAAGCCAATAATGCATTCTATAATTGTATTGATAGTGCACCGGATATACCTGATGGGAAAACAGTTCCATTGGGTCTTGATATGGTAAAATAAAAAATAAAAAATCTATTCACTAATAATTTTATTTAGGGTATATCGGGCGTTAAACGATCAGCTGGCGTTCCAAGTGCAATTGGAAGACATAATTTAAATGACGAAGAACTTGTAAATAATAATAATAATTACTAATTTAATTTGTTTTCTTAAAAAAAAATATAATTTTAGCGTACTCATGTATATAAAAAAACTTTACAAGCATTAATTTATCCGATATCACTAACAACTCCACATGATTTCGAATTTTGTTCATTTGCACATCCAACTTATTGTTATGAATGTGAAGGTTTACTATGGGGTATTGCAAGACAAGGCTTAAAATGTCGAGAATGCGGAGTTAAATGCCATGAAAAATGCAGAGATCTTCTAAATGCTGATTGTCTTCAACGTAAGCATTGATTATTTATAATCATTAGAAATATTTATATTTATATACATGTATATGTACTCTTTTTTTTGTTGTCTTATATTTAAAAGAAAGCTTTTCATTTATTTTTCTTTTATATTTTTGTATTTGTATTCTACGTTGTAGTGTATATAATTGTTGTTCTAGTATCGTTAGTTCATGTGATCTATCCTGATGATGATCCAGATGAGATTGATTATATTACCGTCGAGGAGAAACGTATGCAGCAATTTTGAGATATTTGTATTTACATTTTCATTATCCTGCTTGATTTTGTTTTAAAAACTTTTCCATTTCATTTGAGCTTCTTATTGCTATGCTTTGAACACAGAATGCTGTCTGTTAGTAGGCGATATATTTCACATGCATATTTTCAAGTTAGCCAAATACATTTTGATTATTTCATTATATATATATATATATAGATTTTTTTTTCTATCATTATATATACCATTAAAAGAATTTATTTATCAATAGGTCGAGCTCAAAAAAATGCTAAACATGGCGCTGATGATAAAGCAAAAACTTTAATGGAAGCCATGCAGGAAAAAATGACACTCAGGGAAAGTACAAGACCACACCTATTCAAGACAATCAGGCATAATTTTATTTTTTTAAATAAAAATTCTTTTTAATTATTAAAAGTTCTTTTCAGGGATGTATTTAACGTTGATGAGAAATCTCATGCTGGTCATATGAAGGCTGTTAAACAAAGTGTACTGGATGGTACATCAAAGTGGTCAGCTAAATTGGCAATAACTGGTAAGAAGAAAAATTGATTTTATTTTTATTTTCTATGTGTATATATATTTATTTATTTTTTTCCTTATAATTTTAGTGATAAGTGCTCAAGGTTTAATAGCAAAAGATAAAACTGGGACATCAGATCCTTATGTTACTGTTCAAGTTGGTAAAGTTAAAAAACGAACAAAAACTGTTTATTCAGAATTAAATCCAACATGGAATGAAAAGTTTTTTTTGTAATTTTATTTTTGAAATATTTTAATTTCGATTAATTAAAGTTTTCTTTATTTGTTAGTGAGTGTCATAACTCATCTGATCGAATTAAAGTTCGAGTATGGTAAGTAGAAATTGTATTTCAAATGGTTTATTTGAAGAAAAATATATTAACTAAAAAATGAAATTTAGGGATGAAGATGATGATATACGAGCTAAACTAATGCAAAAATTAACTCGTGAATCCGATGATTTTCTTGGACAAACAATAATTGAAGTTCGAACATTATCAGGTGAAATGGATGTTTGGTATAATTTAGAAAAACGAACCGATAAATCAGCTGTTTCTGGTGCTATTCGTCTTCATATTTCAGTTGAAATTAAAGGAGAAGAAAAAGTAGCTCCATATCGTGCACAATATACTTGTTTACATGAGAATTTATTTTATACACTTTGTGAAAACAATAATGGCCAACCAATTATTCCTGATGCTAAAGGAGTAAGACATTTAGTTGTTTTGTTTCGTTTCATTTTTATTTGTTAATTTATTTGTCTATTAAAGGATGATGCTTGGAAAATTTATTTTGATGAACCTTCAAAAGAAATTGTTTATGAATTTGCAGTACGTTATGGTATTGAATCAATTTATCAAGCAATGACGTAAACTATTATCTTGCGTTACGCATAGAATGTATTAGAACTTTTCTTTCTTAGGCATTTTGCATGTCTATCAACAAAATACACGTGTCCCGGTGTTCCTGCTGTGATGAGTACTCTCTTAGCTAATATAAATGCTTATTATGCACATACAACAGCAACAACTGCTGTATCAGCGGCTGATCAGTTTGCTGCATCGAATTTTGGAGTATGTAGAAAATGAAATTATTCGATAGAATTCAATATGTATCAAACTTAAATTGCTCAGAGTTAGAGCTTAGATAAAATTATTTTCGGTAAATAAATAAATAGAAATGGAATTTAACGAAGAGAAAGAAATTCGAACTGATCTATGGTAGACAGACACAAAGTAGAATCGATTAATCATCAATGGAATATATGCAAATAATCTAAAACGAAAAAACAAAAACATTCAGATAAATTCAAATCAGAATCTGAATTGTAGTCTTGCTCCTTGAGTTAGGAATCATAATTTGATTTATCTGTATTTATAGATGGAATTTAGTTATTGATAATTCAGTAAAAACTTTCCCGTCAACGATTAGATTACTATAAGAAGAAGAAAATTGTGATTTCAATCGTTTTGGTAGCTTTTATTTTTCTTTCCTCACGAGGAAATATCTACATTTGATTAAAAGTTTGATTTTGTTGAATAATAATTTAATTGTTAACCGGATTGCTTTTTTACTGGATAGAACAAAAGAGATCTCCTATAGACTATGATATAGAATGATTTACTTAGACTTTCCAAATCTGAAATCATTTGATTGAATTAATCTTTCAGTGATGGAATCAATATTGGTTAGTAGTTAAAATAAATTTATCTTGTGGTACTTTTCGATGCTGATCAAACTAAATGAGACTATCTACAATGTTAACCACTACTACTACTACTACTTTTAGACTAGCCAATCTGTTGGTTGATTGATTGATTGAGTAGCCTCTCTAAGTGGCTACACAATAGAACATGTATAAGCTGGTTACTGTATACACGATTTCGTATCCTTAACCATGCGATGATCTGCAGAAAATCGTCAACAGCAGTGTGTCTCATAACAGCCATCCCATCACATACTATTTATGTTTTGCTGTAACTTTAGTGTAAAGTCTGATATGGATCAGGGCAGCTTGTAGAAGGAAATAGAACAATATTGCGTAAGAACTTTGCGTCAAACTACCTACAGTGCACAACTGCATTTAGTTAGCATTGTAAGAAAAATATTGGATCAGTGAATCTGACGCTAGACAATCGACTGCTCATATCCTAATTTAGCCAACAGATTGAGTTATTGATTCTTAGTCGTGCTCGAAAACTAGCTACTCGGGCTCATTCAAACGAGTACTCATAGTTATCGTCAAAAGTTTAGAGTAATTCTATCCGTAATATCAAATTTGTAGTTGATTTTTTCATAACTGTATTGATGCATATTGAGAACTATTTCAAAGAAAATCAGTCATGTGCGTTAGCTAGAGTATTAGAGCTTTTCAATAAAAAAACATTTATTTTTTCTGAGAAAACATAAATTTTATACAAGTAATTACAATATTAAAACAAGTTCTTTCAATACAAAAAAGAGTAACTGTTTTTTTAATGAATACTTATTTCAAGTATTAAAAATTGATTTCAACGATTAATTTTCATTTTCATTAAAATTTGTTTTTAAAACCTCTCGAATCAACTAAAACTAATTGTTTTCTTTAGAAAGATAAATTTATTAAATTACTTGATCAATTACACAATTCAATTCGTATCGATTTATCGATGTATAGAGTATGTATTTTGTATTAAAATAAATTTGTTGTATTTTGTTTTTGGATATTGATCTGCTTCTTTTTTTTTATAATTAGAATAACTTTCCATCCTCGAGTGCAGAGCGAATGCAAGACTTGAAGTCAACTGTTGATCTTCTCACATCGATAACATTCTTTCGTATGAAGGTAAAATATTTTTCTTTCCAAATGAAATTTAATTCCAAAAACAAATTAAAAACAAAGAGAAAAAAAGCATCTAAAATACTGAAAATAATTCTTAGTATGGAAGAAAGATTCCTTTTCGAATGTCCGTTAACAATGACGTAAGTTTGAGCATGGTTTCAAATATTTTTCATTTTGATTGATTTGCTCGGTTTTATTCTTCTGTTTGTTAATATGCAGCTATTCAATCAAATACATTTCACAGATTTTTTATATTATTCAAAAAATTAACTTTAGGTTCAAGAATTAAGTTCTCCACCTCGTGCATCAAGTGTAGTTAAAGATTGCGTTAAAAATTGTATTCGTAATACATATGATTTCTTATTTGCTAATTGTGATCAAGTTTATAAACGAGAATCAAAACAACAAACGAATGCTATTGAAAGTAATGATGAACAAAATGAAGATGAAGGATTAACAACTAGTATTATCGTGCCAAGCGTCAAAAGTTTAAAATTTTGGAATCGTTTTATGTATTTATTAACATGTATTATATCTGAAGATCGAGAACGATATAGTTTAGTGTTGAATCAGTGAGTTTTTTGTTTCCTTTGTTCATTACTATAGAAATATATCATTATTATTATTTTTTTGTTATTTAGATTTCCATCAGAAGTGAATGTCGGTCATATTAGTGCAGATACTCTATGGAAATTTCTATCAGCTGATCTTCGAGATCATTTAGAAGGTAATTTTTTTCGTATTTTAGCAAAAACAAATCGACATTTTAAAAGATCTCCGTTGATTATATAAAAAATTGTTGGTAAAATTAACTACCAATGATATTATAATGAGATTATCATTGACATCTGAATATCGTAAGAGTAATGTAATTAGTTCAACAAAACATTATCTAACATTGACGATTAGCATTATGTCCCAGTTGATTTGAATTATCTAAGTTTCGATTGAAAACAACTAGGGAACTGCTATCTTCAGTATTTAAGGGAAAACGAAGTTAATGATATAGAACTATGTTTAAGTCGAATAATCAAGAGAATTTTTGAGATTGAATTTCTCTTGATTATATTTTGATTTTGCTTGGCCCTTTTAAAATAGAACTATTCAAAGATTTATTCACTATAAGATAAGAGTATACCAGAAATGTTAAAAAAATTCACATTATAACTATCACTAAGAATCCTTAGGTTAGTGAACATTCCATATTTTGTTACAGTAAGCTGCATCAAGTATTGATAATACATAATCAATAGACTCTTCTATATGAATTTGTACTTAACTGAATTTGTCACGAACTGAGTAAATAATGATGAAGAAATATGTTTCATAATAGAAAGACTAAAATAATTTTTCTATAATTTGCAACTAGAATTATATCGTCTTCACATTTGGGTCTAGCAAGAACTGTGTCATAAATGTTTTTTACACTGCAATGGTTTTAGTAGCAATTTTAGTTTACAACCGATAACTCATGAATAGTTAATAGTAGCGACAACTTTTTAAAGGTTATAATTGAATTTTAAGTCACTAAATAAAATATTTTTGAGCGCATTCCGTAAATTGTGTCGGAGCAACATTTGGAATGGTGAAGGTCTTGACATAATGGCTTTCTATTTTGTTGAAACTTCAATTAAACAATATCAATAAGTTTATGCAATCTGTTTAAACAAACTTTGTTTAATTTTGCATAAAAAAATTAAAATGGAAATTCTATTTGTTTTCCTTCGATTCTGCAATTTTTAATAGTGAAACCTATTATTTCTTTTAGAACATGCTCGAATTCCAAGTGAATGTCGTGAAATAAAAAGTGCTGATTATATGAATCTTCATTTTATGGTGAAAAAATTTTATGATACATCAGTTAAAATAATTCCAGAAGCTAAAAATATTATTCCAGAATATCCAAAGTAAGTTATGTTTCTTTTGTTTTTATTCCTTTGAGCATTTTCTGAACTAATAAATACTAATCGACAGTTACTACACGCCTAAACAATTCAAACGGTAATAAATCGAGTGATTGGTTTTATGGGACTGCGCTTGTTTAGCATGACGATTTTTAAAACAATTTTTTCCTGTTAGTTATTTTTTCAAATCATTCTTTCTTTCTTTTTCTGCAGATGGTTCGAGCCATTCGTTATGCAATGGCTGAATGAAAACGATGATATGTCCATGGAATATCTTCATAATGCAATTGAAAAAGATCGACAAACAGGGGTAAATAAATTTTAATAGAAGAAGTTTTAGTTTTAAAATAAATCATCTATCTTTTTTTTTCAGTTTGAACAAACATCTGAGCATTGTTTATTTTCCTCATCAGTTGTTGATGTATTTACACAATTGAATCAATGTCATGGAATAATAAAAAGTCTTGATCTTCATGATCCAGTTGTTATTGCTGCATATATGCAACGTTTTTCTGTAACTATTTCAAAAGTTTTACTTGCTTATGCAAATGCAATACGTCGAACATTTGAACATGTTGGTGGCGAAGATCATACTTGTTCAATATTAATGAATAATATTCAACAATTAAGGTTGAATTTAGAACAACTATATGAATTAATGGGGGGGACACTATTGGACGACGAAACCAAATGTAGACTTAATGAATTACAAAAACAATTAAGTGATGTACTAGATGAATTAAGTGCAATGTTCGTTAAAAGTATACAACCGACAATAAGACAAACAATCGAAGAAGTTTATAAACAATTACAACAAATTAAAGGAAACCAAATTGGAATGGGAAATAACAGTGGACAACAAAAAGGTGCTGAAGCTATGATTGTTACTAAATCATTATTAGATTATCTTGATCAAAGGTACGAAAATTTTGTTTGTTGTTTTGTAATCTTATTTTCATCTTTTTTGACTGTTCACTTATTTTACATTGAAGACTATTTCGAAAAAAGAAATTTTCTTAGCAAGTACTAATCAATCTTTAAATTCAAATTAGTAAGGTTAACACTAAAAACTGAGGATGCATTATACTCTTTAGATGACTATTTCTCATTGAAATTTATGGACTATTTTAAAACACAAATATCAATATATATATACATTATATTCTTCCTATTTTGTCTCATAATTACTAAATGAAATCATGAATTAACGAACTATTTGACCTTCTAATATATTTTCAAATATGAAAGAAAAGTCTCGGTTAGATAGATTTCTCATAAAAGAATATTTCGAAGTTGGATGTGAACACGAAAAGAAAAGCACATATTAAACCGTCAGATTATCTCTGCTATTTATTTAACATATCTTAGTTTTCAAGTTTGACTGTATTGCTAATCTATTGGAACATTATTAATGAAAGGTTTCTACTTGATAGATCAATAGTTTTGTTAACGATCGATAATCAATAGTTATCTGTAGACAGATGAGTCGTGTTCAAAAGCAAAAGTCCTTAAGGTCAAAGACATAACACAATGTAGAATATATTTAAACACAACTGGTTTCATTCGTTTTGTAGATAAACTTCAATCAGAAATAATCACAGATCTATCTGTTCTCGTGCTATTTATAATAATATAAACATCAGTATAAAGATATGTCTTCTTTCCGTTGAAACGAAAATTTCGAAATTAAATAGAATAAAACTATATATTCATCATGCGAATATCTAATTTGATAAACTGTAGAATTTCTTCTAAATTGAATTTATCTTCAATCAGATGTATGGAAATTTGTACATAATGTTTATTTTTCTCTTTACCATTTTAGATTGACATTCTTTGCAAATCAATGTGAAAAGACAGTATTGAAACGTCTCTTGAAGGAATTATGGAAAACAGTGATTAGTGATTTGGAAAAAGTTATTGTTCTACCACCGTTTGCTGATTCAAAAAATCTTTTAACAATTCCAGCAGCTAAAATTGAAGATGCTTATAGACTTTTATCTGGGGTTTGTTGTTTGATTAATTAAAGTAAATATTTTTATTTATTGTGTTTGAACAGGAATTAGGTCGAGATAGTGATCGAAGTTTAACTCAGAAACAATGTCAAATATTAGATCGCGGTTTAGAAGATTTAAAAGAATTTTTTCATGCATCTGGGCAAGGTTTGAAAAAGAATTATTTAGAGAAAACAGCAGAATTACAGTCACTTAAATATGCACTCTCGTTGTATACACAAACGACTGATTCATTAATTAAAACATTTGTTAAAACCGAAAAAGAACAAGGTAAATATTTCAAATTTTCTATTTATGAAGTTATATTTATGTCTTTATTTATTTTTAAACTAAAGATCGTCCAGCGTTCGAAGAATCTTTTGGTGAATTATCGATTCAAGTTGATTTATTTACACATCCCGGTACTGGCGAACATAAAGTTACTGTGAAAGGTATTGAAAATAAAACTCAACTTTTTCGTTTTCATAAACTATTATAATTTAGTTGTGGCTGCCAATGGTCTTAAATGGCGTACCACTGGAATGTTTCGTCCATACATTGAAATAGCTATATGTGGTCCTCATCTCAATGATAAAAAGAGAAAACATACAACTAAAACGAAAAGTAACACATGGATACCGAAATATAATGAAACATTTCATTTGTAAGGTTTTTTATTTATTTTTCAATGAAAATGTTTTGTTTATTTTCTCAATTTTAGTTTATTGGGTAATGAGGAAGAACCTGATTGCTATGAATTAAATATTGCAGTAAAAGATTATTCGTTTATGCGTGAGGATCGAATTATTGGATTAAATGTTATCAAATTAACGCAAGTTTGTGAACAAGGTTCATGGTCATCTTGGATTCCACTTGGTCCTCGAATTAATTTTGATGATACTGGCTTAACTATATTAAGAATATTATCGCATAGAACAAATGATGAATTAGCTAAAGAATTCGTTGCATTGAAATCAGCAAGAAGACATAAAGAAGATGTGTGATCTAGATTTTTCTTATTTGTTTTTGTGTACAGCTATTTTCAATATATCTTTCTGTGTATTTTCAATGTCTGTGCTCTCTCTTTCGTTCTCTCTTTTCTCTGTCTCTCATTTGTTTTTATAGTGCTAATCCCTAAAAAAAACCTGTTTGTTTTCTTCGTTATTTTGTTTATTCTTATTTTTTTCGAATATGTTTTGAATTATGTTACAAACACGAAATAAATCTATGGATAATATTACCTATGAATATTATATCTAAGAAAATCTAAAACGTTTTTTATAATTCATCTTTCATGTGTTTAAATGGTTTATTCATAATTATCATATCCGTTTAATTTACGTATATTGACTTTAAAGTTTCGCATCGATATCAAGCATTGAATATTTTAAGAAATGAAATAGCTAAAGAGAAATAAAAGTTCGTTGTAATGGTCGCAGAGTAATAGATTCTGTTTTGTTTGAATGAAACTATTTATCGATTAATATTTGAAATGGGTTACCAAATATTTATTTTATACAAAATATCGATTTTACACCAATAATATTTGTTGGAAAATATATTTTGATAGTTTGATAGTTTGACTAAATATTTTTATATGAAAAAAAAATGTAATCTGTTGATATTGTTTTAGTAGCTCTTTACTGCTCATAATAATGATCATGTTCATAAATGATTTTTCATCAATAATTGTTCGGTAGAAACGACGAAATTCATGAGGAACTATTGAATTTTTGCATATATATGCAACGAATTTACTAGGCAGTTTTGTGCTACACACATTTTATCGTCTTCCCGAATGGAAAAACCTATCTGAATTTATGAAGTAAGATAAACTTTTTATGAGTGATTTTCTGGTTAGAAAAAATCGCATTAGACAACCATGTGCGTCTATTTATCATTTAGATTTGAAAAAGATTCGTACAATAATGAATGAATTTTGTCATTACACTCTGTTTTTCTAGAAAAAGACAAACATTTCTTGTTAGACTTATTCACTTTCTTTGTGTTAGTATTCTCGATATATGTGAACAGCGATCTTAAATCCAATTATGCAAGTAAAAAATAAATCAATATCATGAGAAAAATCTTGAGGAATATTCATGAAATTTTTATTATAATGATAGAAAAAAAAATCCATAAGTTGAAAGAATAACACTTTACATTTGACGCTGTATAAAAACACTTAGCACGGTTCAAAAATGGCAAAATCTATAAATATAAAAATCATTTTTGTTTTTGACGAATTGAATTGTTTGAGTAAATGTTTTGGAAGGGCCGCATTAGTAAGTTCAACAAAATAGTGATTCTCTTCAGTGATATATTCATCCAACATTCACAGATGAAATCAATATGTTTACTCGGTTTTTTTCTAGGAACTTTAGGGAAAGTGTACGAGAGTTGCAGAAAAATGGTTCTCTCGTTTCAATAAAAGATCCCGATAATAACTGAAAGAAAGAAAAAAACTCATGTTAGAGATAATGATAGCACTTGTGTTGGTATGGCTGTTAATAATGCAGACAAACATGAACATCGATACTACAAACTAGTGATTGCGATGTAGACAATTTAAAATCTATGCAGTCACGATGAACAAATAAAACAGATTTTAATCGATATCTTTCTAATACAAACTATTTACAACAAATTATGGCATTTGTGTGAGAGATAAGTGGAATGACACATAAATGCCACAGTAGACTTATTGTCTTTCTTGATTTAGAACGAAGCAAAATTATCATGGATTTATCTATTATGAGTGTTGCCTTCGATTGATTTTTTAAGAATCTTTTTCTATGAAATTTGAATTTCATTATAATTACTTATGAGTCTATCTGATGATGGATTTTTATGTGTCGTAAACGATTCTCTTAAGATCTAATCAACATCTGAAATGAAGATCTGAGAAAATAAATTATCGAATAGGCGGCAATTGATGACTATTTTAAAGTAAATCAGGCAATAATGATAGTTGGCTGAACATAAATAAATCTTCATATTTCTATTCTTAGTATGATTAATACTGTAAGAATAACGGTAAATCATCGCAAGATCTACAAGAAAACAATTTTAAAGGAGTTGTTGAATAAATTTCATTGAGGATTGAATCAAAAACTTAATTAATAATGCATATAGACTCGTTAAGATGGAGAAGTTTCAATAAGACAAAAATAAATATTCTCATCAGCTTATGTTCTACAAATGAAACAATCTGAGAGAAGAGGAAAAATAGAATGAAAAAAAGAAAAAGAAAGAAAGTAAAACTTTTGTTTTTCAAATATTTCTTTTCTTTTCTACTCGGTCGTTTTCTTTCTTTCAGTTCTATTTAGTGAAAAATTATCCATGGGTTGCGCAGCATCAAACAATAATGTCGTGACAACATCGACACATGTCATTCCCGTTCCTATAGCATCAAATACAAAAATGTTAAATATCGATGCCTCACATATCTCTTCCGGTATTACATTTTGTTAGACAAGTATCATCAATATCTGTTTGCCTTTATTTTTATATAGTTTCTAATAAACATACAACTAATATTCTTATTGCTAGCCATACAACTCAACAAACGATCAGTGAAAAATTGGGACAAAAATTAGTTGATCAATGCTTATCATGTTATCTATTAAATGAAACTACACCGCAATCATTGAGTGCTCGAGCTAATGCAATACAATGGTGTGATGTGTTTGTCGTCGTTATTAGTCGATTCTATCAGAGAACTCCATTTTGTATGGAAGCTCTTAATTATGCCAAAGATAGGCATAAACCAATTATTGCAATATTAGCAGAATGTACTTTTCGGCCGTACGGAGCCCTTGGCGCAATAGTGGCGAGTGCCATTCGATCGATCGTACTAAGCGATCACGCATCATTTCTGCATGCTGTCTCAGAAATTATTGCTAGTACTCGAACAGAGGTGCTAAAGAAGAAAGATCCTTTGAATGTTACGGATCTATCACAGGTACAGATGATATAACTATCATAATGATTCTATAAAATGCTTTGATTTATTCCATCTAGATAAATGACAACAATATGATGTGTACACTTCATCGAGGTTCATCTACCTGTACTGTACTCATTTGCACAACAGATGATGGTGATTCTGTCGGCCGACTCATCCATGAATCTCTCTTGAATACTCAATTGTCTTTGATCGTAGAGAATTTATCAAAACCAGATGCTACTTGTAGCGTAACTCAATGTACTGTGTTTATGCCAATTCTTACACCTCAACTCGAACAAACACCTTTATGTCGAGCAGCACTGGAACAAGCTCGTCTTCATTGCAAACAAATCGTGCCAGTTATAGCTGCTAAGAAATGGCGTCCTGAAGGTTGGCTTGGATTGGTTATTGCGGGACGTGTGTTTTTTCGTATTTTCGATCAAGAAACTGCTAACAAACCTTTTTACGATAGCAATCGCATTACTGATTTACGCGTCGCAACAGAGGTATGCAGATTTGAACATTATTATACTGATAATACAGTAATGTACGCATACTTCATATGGCATTAGAAATCCATATGAATAAATAATAGTTCCAATTTATATAGACCTCTAAATTTATAAATTATTAAGAAAGATTATTTCAAAATATGCTTCTAGATGATAAAAATTATACTATTTGAAAATGTTGAATAAAATTCATTTCTTTATAACTCAATACCAATTTGAGTCGATAGCAATTATTAGTACTATATACTAGAAATAGGTATACTTATGGGAACATCTTTTGAACTAAGAGATATGTATATTAAAAAAAAAAGACTTCATTTCAGTTTTTAAGAATCTTTTTATTGAAGAGGATGAATTTTTCGAATAAATTTCCAATTTTATGTGTATTTAGCTAAAGCCTTTTTTGTCGTCTAAAAGATTGCATGCCAACCATTTCCCAGCGAAACCGAACGTGAAGCGATGGAGAAAAATGCACTTCAAATAGAACTTGACATGTGTAAAAGTAAATTGTCAATATGGCCGCCAAAACGTAAATCTCATGTTATCAATCCAATGAAAGCTCGACAACCTGTTCGTGTTCAACTGCAAGAGCCACATGCTGATTCATATTTCGAGCACACTCACCATTCAATTACGCGCATAACTTTTAAAGCACCTCCAGCTATTGTCGATCAATATGGTTTACCGAAACGAAAACTTCTCGACTGCATGATTAGGTAGATCAATAAGAGTTTTTGTCAAGCTTTAACTGATATTATTTTAAAAATAATTATAGTTACCAATGGGGAAAACAAAATCTTGTCCGTGAAATCTATGAAGATTTGCGTATGCGTAATGTCGAAACTTGGTTTGATATATGGGGTTCAATGCAGGGTAGCACCAATGATGCAATGGCTACAGGTCTGTCTATTTGCAATATGATATGAAACGATAAATTTGTTCATAGGTGTGGAATGTGCCAAAGTGATACTTGTCTTTCTTTCAAAAGAATATACTGAATCGACGAATTGTCGACTCGAACTTCAATATTCTGTTCAGCGTGGAAAAGCCTTTGTTATTCTTCATACAGAACCTAACATAGCACTTCAACAATGGATTTTAGAGGCTATAGAAGGTTTTCCTCAATATGATGTTTATACTTATGATGTTTTAAAACAATTGATCAATGGAGTTCCAATGGTATGTCAACATGTAGCGTTTTCAAAATCTGCCTAAAACTTTTTTCTATAGATTGATGTCATCGTTCAAGCTGTGCGCAGTCTTGTTCAAGCTCAGCCACCTGATCCTGTCGATGATTGTTCAACTGAAGTTTTTGAATTACGCTCACTTCTCGATGACGCACGTGATGCATTAAGTGCTGAAACTGGTGAAATGCGTTACAGACAATGTACTCGTTGTGGACAACAATATGATAACTATTCGAAAGATGGATGCAAAAAACATTCCGCTTACTATCTGGGAGGTGGAGGAGGTCTACTCGAAGATCAGTGGGTATGTTGTAGGCAGCAAACAACAGATTCACCCGGTTGTGTATCATGTGAACATATAGACCAACCACGTGTATTTGTCGAAGATCCATCTTATGGAACATCTACATGGAAGCCAGCTTAAAATAAATGTAACAATCATATATCTCATTGATAATCAAATGAGATGAATTTTCAATGTGTTGTGAATACATTCATTTTAATAGTTCGAACATATTTATCTAATATTATCAGAGATCCAAACAAAAGCAATGATTACGTCTGTTATAGATCAAGCAGACTGCTTGAAAAAGATGGCTGATCTACGTGTGATGACATTTTTATGTTTTCGATGTAAAAAGATAGTTTTATGTTGAACAGACACAATACATAGATATTAAAATAGATGCAGAAAAGTATCATCATCAAAACAAAAGTTATGAATTTTCTAATGAATTACGCTAAAAACCAATCATGACTGATCCGATATCGACGATATATATTATTATTTTTGTGTACTCAAAAAGTGAGTACACTATAGAATCGGTCAGTGTGTCCAGCCGTTTACGCGATAACTCCTGAAAGGCTGATCAGATTGTCATGAAATTTTGTACACAGCATTATCTCATCAATATTTCGGTCGAGTTTGAAGATGAGAATAATTCGTCAAGGATTTACTGATTTACAGCACAAAATATCATTATTTTCTATGCAAATATTGACCTATTTCAAATTTTGCAAATCAAAATCTTTGTCATAGTCAAAATGAAAACTCAACTATTATATACCATTCGATAGAGAATTTCATAGGCTACAAAATGATGCTAAATTATAGGGGTAAATATGCTGCGTTTGATATTTCCTCAATACATCAGTACCCAAAACCTATGAAAAACTCACGTATACTGACACTTTGTCTGTATGATATGTGTTTATTTCCTGTAGAAAAGTAAATATGGTTCATTTAAGGTTTCCTCAAAATTGCACTCCCCAAAAACTATGAAAAACTGATGCACACTGCCACTGCTGGTCGATTCTTTTAGACAGTTTGATCAAAACGAATCTGCAGTCAACTTCACTTTTTGAAGTATATATAACACTAGGATTTGAATTCGAGGTTTCTACATTTTATCTCTGTAGGGATAAGATCTAAAAAAATGAATTGATAGTGATTGGCAATCAGCTATAAACTGAATGGCCTCATTTTTATATGTATTTAACTTGAATTAAAATATTATTTCCAGTATTTTAAATGTCCTAATTAGACGAGATGTCAATCTTATTTCACTAGAAACAATTAATTTTTGCTACCCATAAAAACGCTTTTCTGAATAAAACCAAAAATATTTCGCAAAATTTCTTAGTCATATTTAGGTCGCAACTGTCGAAATAAATTATATTTTGAGTTTCTTTTTGTCTTTTTTCTAGTGCTTTTTGTTCTAATGATCATCTATGTGTACATTCACAGATAATCTATTGATGTATAAATAAGCACAAAGTTTAAAAAAGATACATTTTTTTCAAATGAGATTCTTGCCTTCGTTTTGTTTTCAATTAAGTAGTGTTTTATGTTGATGATCATAATTCAATGTGTGTATGATCTTGGTTCACTGTTTCCATCAATCAATGGTCTTCTGAGATCGCCAACGCCATATTCTTCGTGCATACGACTTACGCATGTTCCCAATCCACCACCTAATGTTTGATAATTTTCAAAAAAGACAGCATTAATTTGAGCACCCACAATGATTATTGTAGCAAAATAATAGAAAAAAAGAAGAAGTATAACGGCAAAACCAAGTTGACCTTTATGAACGTATGAAAATCGCTCATATCGAAATGACTTTTATATGAATAATTTACCTGTATAATTACTCATAAAGTTTTGTACATAAAATGGAAATAAAGTGATAAATATTTCAAGTGTAATAGCAGCAATCAAAGATCCACACCATGTAACCACAAGTGACATTTTTTTATTCGGAATGACCCAATATATAAACTCAAAAAAAACAAATGCTGTAAGTAATGAGAGCCCGATTCCACCTGCCAATGCTCCAATACGACCAGCCTCACTTGGTATTATACTGAATAATACAGAAGAAACTAAACTAGTTGCAATCATTATTGGAATAATTAATATCAATATAAAAACTGCCGCAAAAGCTAATAAATTTTGACGGATAAATCCTCGTTCCGGTATTCGATATATAATACACATACATTTATCGATAGCAACAAATAATCGAGACGCACCAAAAATTGTAAAAACAATACCAATACTTAAAAATCCATTAGCGTTTTTTGTTAATTTATCGGTAGCAAAATCAATTACCTATAGAAGAAAAAAAAAGAGTTACATTACTATCATAAACATTTTTCAAAGTAGTATTTTACTTTTTTCACGTCAGCTGCTGTGCTATTATCAGTGGCAATGGAATTAATGATTTTATCTTTTATATACTGTTGTGTATCAAAATCGTTCCGTAAAAAAAGGCCTATTATACCAGCTACTACTACGCTCATTGAAAGAAGAAAAATCAATAAATAATACGAAAGCATTGCTGCAAAACTTAATGACCAATCGTCAAGAAATTTATTTAAAAAACGACGCAATGGCCTTGTGATTTTTTCAACACATTTAAAAGAATTTGATGATTTTATTGCTTCCATCATCCTTCGAGTTTGTTCGTACTTATTCTATCAAAGAAGTAATACTATATTCTATAATAAATAAATGAAAATAAGCCCAGTGAATGAAAGGTTCGTCATATAAATAAGCTATGAGAAAAGTATTGATGATTGGATATAAGAAAAAAGTTATAGACAAGAAAAAGCGACAAGAGACAACATACAGCGAGCATCCAATACAAAACAGAACATGAAAGAATGATAACGAAAAAAAAAGAGACACGAAAAGTGTATGTATATGATTCATAGTATGTAGTATCATTGGGACAACTGCTCTCTATGTTGAAAACAATATTCTGATTCAGACGTGAAAGTAAAAAAACGAGATTGACTCGAATAGTTGCAACAGAACAGAAAAACAAACTAAATATAAAAAACTGTAATGAACAAAAAATGATCGTTCTATATGTAGCGAATGTGTTGTATCGAAGTTGCAATGACTTTTTCAAAAGTAGCTGATGATCAATAAAAAAATTTCAACGGTAGTAGATTTGAAACAATATGCTGTATTTTTTTCTTGACGTTTATATGCTTATTATACAGCTACTAAAATAAATTACTAATTGCCAATTTAAATATTTTTCAATCTTTAGTTCTTATCTATCTATTTAAGATGGTATTAGTTTTATTAATTAAGATATAAGTAAATGAGAGCAAGACTTTTAGCTTTAATTCGTTCAATTTATAATATGAGAAAACAATAAATTCTTTTTCTAATGGCGAGTTGTTTTTGTTGATCATCACTTTTAAGTTCTTATTCACAAATAGAGATCAATGTGCAAGAAAACTGTATTCACTATAGATTTTTCTTACATTTGTAAATATTCTTATTAATAAATGAATTCAATATCGAGCAAATTAGTTTTGATCGTAAATTATAAGAATGTCATCATCATATACTTGATTATTCAGTATTGATATTTACAAAAGTATCTTCGTCGACCAGTGTAACTTCGATACGACATATTCGTTGTTTGGCTTCTTCAATTATATGTTTACTTAATGTATTATCTTTGTTTTCTCCATATGATTTGGAGTTCATCCTGATCAATCAACTTCATTACAATAGATAACAAGAATATCAATCAACAATATCTAGTGACGTACAGCGCATACTATATCACTCGTGTTAGTGTTTTGAACAATTAACAATGAATTCCTACACATTGAATACTTTTCCTAATTTGAAGATGATATTCTATTAATATTTGGGATCTGAAAAGTAGTCCCGATGTTGGAGCCGGAATTGAAAGTTTTCCAAGCTGATCCCAGCCAGTTTGTATTTAAAAATACTATAAAATATATTTTCATATATAAATATATATATTATTTTGATCTGATTTAAGACGTCTTATTTGCTATCTACTATTTCATATTCTGTTCAAAGTCTTTCATGATTACGAGTCTGTTTCCAAGAATCGAAATTTTTGAATTTTATAGGTGTTATTTGTCGGATATAAAAAATAAATATACACTTTCAAACTCAACCTTACCAAAAATGGTTCCAGAACTTCTTCTAAAAATATTAGCTGCACTCTTTTTTATTTCTATTTTAATGTTCTAAATCGATTCAAGGGCACTTGTATCGACTCTGGGTGCATTTGAGAGCTGCTGGTGTTCAGAAGATTATAACGTGGAAAACATGGTGTCGTATATCTCTCTTTCTGCTACATGCATATAAAACAATGCTCGCAATGTTAACGAATCAAAATCATTCATGCCAGTTTTATATTTATTTGTAAAAGCATGCCAATAGTATTAAAAAAAGTACTGGATTTTAGAAACGAAGCGATTTTGCAGACTCCTATTTGATAGATTGATTGGATTTATGTTTGGCTGCTATTCTGTAACTAACAAGTCTGTAGATTTACACTATTTTTCTTGCTTTTCTGTGTTGACAAATATGGAAATCATAACTAAAACAGAAGTATTTAAAAAAGAAAGTAATTAAAATCAATTAAACGTTGTACAGCAAATACTTTGAAATAAGGAACATATTATTTTACAAAGAATTAGATAAAGTTCTGATTATTCAAGATATTCTTAATATATAAACTCTTTTTAAGAGTTAGATTTTCAATTTCTTGCTAGATAAAATGTTCGTCGAACTTTATTCATTTTTATAGATACTAGATGAAACGATGATCTACTATCAATGCAGTACAATTTTCCAGTGTAGTATAAATGTAATTGAACCTTGTTAGCATTGTAGTGGTCCCCTACAATTCCAAACGGAGATTAAGTTGTCTTTTCTAGTATAACGGTAGTACATCTGCCCGGATAGCAGAGGATGTGCGGTTCGAATCCCACGAACACGAAAGGATTATATTTTTCTCCGTTCTGTGGTCATATCACCTCGCTGTTAGTTCAGCATCTAACAAGCTTGATGATCAGAAAAAAGGATGACTAATTCTACAATTTGAAATCAGATTATTCCTTATTTTTTTATGGAGAAAAAAAGAAAATTAGTATTTCAACGTCTTTAATTAAATATTTAATCGACTTGTTGTCTCAAAACTGTAAAGTAGAATACTGAATAATAATTGAAGTATTATCCATAGCAATCGATTGTTATTTATGTCAAAAAATAGAAGCTTTATTTTCATTCTGTTAATATGAAAATAATCTTAGAAATTTTATTTTTTTACTTATGATTTGTATAGCTATTAATATTCCACTTTTTTTTCTATCTTATGATGATAAGTTTGCGAAATTGTTTTAGTTTTCTATTCTTAACAAAAATAAGTCTTAGTTGCCTGTTATAATCAGATCGATCGATGACTTCTTTATCAATTTATTACATGCTGTTAAATGAAAATTTTGCTCATTTATCAGATATTTCTTTTCAAAACATCTATTCATATATTCTATATTTAGTTTAGAATTAAAGTTTTCATAGCATGGCGCAACTTAGTAATTGTTTATTTTCATCATTTTCTCTGATGATTTACTCTATTATCTATGTGAATTTTCTCAGTAGTTCCTTGTCATATATTCATATATTCAAGTCTCTGCCGAAATTGATAGACATGCATCGGTTATGTTCGATTTCAATCAATATGAGTTTGACTTTTTGCCACTAACTCAATAGAGATCTTTGGTTTGCACTGTGTTTTTTTCCCCATTATTTTCATGTATGTTCGTCGTAACTACGACAGTATTATTCAAGTAAAACAAGCAGTTCTAATAAGGTTTTATTGTTTATCCTCAATCTTTCATTGACATCTATTAGGGAACAAATTGTTGAATAAGAAAAAAAATCTCTTAATAGCTCTCATTGCAAGTCTTAAATATACATTGTGCTCTACGAATTCAAATGTATTTTTGGCATTTATGATACTATTTCGTCATTTGGACTGTACGCTTATATTTTAAATGATTTAGATTAAGTCTTTTTTTTCGATCTAATTTAATTATTTTTCTTTTGTTGATTGATCGATACTTTAATGGATAGATGATCTTTCATATCTGTAATTACAAAAGTAGATGCACTAGATACAGTAGCTACATGTACTTTTTTCTTGATCACCGATGATTTAAACATATCATAAATTTTTTGATTTCTACTGGTTCACGCATGACTTCTAATAAAAAAAAGCAAACAAACCAATCATGAAGGATCAAACAAAGGCGCTTAATATATTATTTATATATTTTTTTCTTTCAAATTCGTTTGCTCGTAATCATTCATGTGCAACTGAATGGGAAAATGAGTCAAACAGATGCATGATTGTATAAAATAATATAGATTCATTTGTAGTTTTTTTACTAACGTATGTCTTTTTAAATTTTCCGCAAATTAACATATTTCTCGCATGATTTACCGTAATTTAGTACATTTAATATCTGTAATATGACAAGACTTTTCCCGAAAACGTTAAGCGTTTTGTGTTTAAGAATTTTTGTCCGATAATCTTATTATCATAATAAGTCATTGATAAATAAATCATGTTTTCATATGTTTAGAAGATTGTATCGACGCAAAAAATGTAACATTTTCATGAAAGCAAAACGATACAATCAGTAGAACAGAGAGAACGAAAAAATCTTCTACATAGCTACTTGTCCCACTCATACCTATTTTTCGATCAATCAGTCTTTACACGCTTTTCTCAGTTTATGTATAACAATCAGCGACATATATACCTTTCTATGAATCTAACATATCTGAATATTAGTTTTGCCTTTTATATTAATTACTGGCATGTTGTAATTTTAATTAATTTATAAATCAAATATATCATTCTTTAGATATTTATACAAAGAACAAAATGGCCTTGACAATATTTCTATTTAAAGTTTCTAATATTGATGATCCCACTGCTAAGATGGATAATATTGATGAAGACGATGATCAAGCAACATCTGATATGGCAACAGTAAAATTTGCTCCTGAAGAAGATATACCGTTACTTTGTGCTAAAGTCAAATTTCGAGGTATCTATTAATCAAATATTACTATAGAGAAAGACATTCTATAGGGGGAAAACCCTTGCATAGAATTTAAACACACAAAAAAAATCAAAATAAAGTAAAGGGAGAGCAAAATATGATATATCAAAATAAATTTACAAATGATTTGATTATAATTCTAATTTTCTTTTAAGGTATCCATCTTTGGTCGAACAATATACGTATTCGTAATCGTACAGCCAATTTTATTGGACGTGGAAACACACCAAAGAAATTTAATTTTAATTTAGCAACAATGCTAGTCCCCGATGATAAATTACTTATCAAGTTTTATACATTTAATTCGAAGAAAAAGCGAAAAAAGCTTATCGGAGTTGTTGAAATAGTACTCGAAGGTTTAATCGAATCCAAATATATTGATTTACAGGAAGAACTTTTATCCGATCCAAATAACCGTTTAACTGAATGTAGTGTACAGCTTAAACTTTATTATACACCACCAGATATTGATGAACAAATGGCTGCATTAGGTCAGGGAGAAAACAGCGCGTTAGTCGATTGGAAAAGTATGTTCGATGATGAAGGACGACATGGTGGTCATCGATATAGACATATACATTCGAAACATGATAGTCGATTGTAATTATTTAAATTAATATTCGTCAATCAATAGTTTTCTTGGTTTCTATTTTAGTAAAAGAATTCGTTCAAAACTTATTGGTCGTACAGATGATGCTGATACTGATTCATATAGTGATTCAGACTTTGATGAAAATGCAACTACTAACAAAAATGGTCAATCTTTAGATGAAAATGCTCAGAAAAAAATGCAACTCAATAATATAGAACTACTAGAAAAGAGGTAAACAATCAATGTTGTTTTTCTTCTCATAAAATAGTTTTCGAAATTTAATTAAAATATAGTTTGGGTCGATTTATTGGTGATCCATATGAAATGAACGAATGGCAAGTTATAGTTCATATTATACACGCACGAGATCTTCCAGGACTCAATATTAATCCATATATTATTGTTCAGATTGATGATCAAAAACAACAAACAACTGTACAAAAATCTTCTAATTCACCGTATTTTGGTGAAGTAAGATATTTATGAAAAAAAAAGAAATAAAAAAACTCAATTATACAATCAATTTATTTATTTCTTAGTTCTTTTCATTCGATTTTACATTACCAGCTACAAAATTCATGGAAAAAGTTATTTTTATCAAAGTAAACTTTTCCATTTTCTGATGATGCACGCTTTTATCCTATTATTATTATTATTATTATTATCCTTTAAGGTTCATGATGACGTTAGAATAGTTAGTAAAATTAAAGATACAACGCCAATAGCGATTTTTCGGTTAGATGTAGCAACAGTTTACAATGAAAAAGAACATTCATTTGAACGAAAATGGGCTCAATTAGTTAATCCAGAAAATATTGGAGCACAATGTGGTCATTTACTTGTTTCAATATCTGTTACACAACATGGTGTACCAACCCAAGTAAATAGATTATTATTCTATCTCATAATATTCTATTTTTTTTAATCTGTTTCCTATTTACTTAAAAGAATGTGCTCACTGAAGGAGGACAAGAAGATGATGAATTTGATCCAGCGTAAATATTTATTTGGTTTTTATTATTTTGTTTTTTTTATTAAGAAATTTTATTTAGAAAAACTTTAATTCCTGCAGCTATGCCTCGTATTCTATTGCCTGTACAATTAAAAGTCACTTTTTTTAGTGCCAGTGAATTACCTGAAATGATGACTGATTTTTTAGCAACTGTTTCCAAAAAGATTTTTTCATCAAATACTTGGGAACCTGTTGATTCTTATGTTGAAGTTTCATATAATACAATGAAAGCAACAACAGATACTCGTAATGGTACAACACCGGTCTGGGGTGAAGCACTTTATCTTAT
The DNA here is from genome assembly GCA_905331475.1 of Rotaria socialis. Taxonomy (NCBI): domain Eukaryota; kingdom Metazoa; phylum Rotifera; class Eurotatoria; order Philodinida; family Philodinidae; genus Rotaria; species Rotaria socialis. The sequence goes on along the minus strand of CAJNYU010000505.1, from coordinate 255,349 downwards.
TGGATGTTTTCCACCGCTCATAAGAACAATGAAAGTAACTCTTAAAGATAGTGCAGCTATGCAACGAGATCGTATAATTTCATCATTTTTTATCGATCTGTTTTTAATAAGTGAAAGTAATCCATCCATTGGCTTCTTACCAACATTAGGCCCAACATGGATGTTTTTATATGGAAGTCTAAGAGAATACACAATAAGTAAAGAACAGGATGGTCTGAGCGAAGGAGTGGGTGAATCTATTTGTTATAAAGGACGAATACTCATGTCTATTGATTGTCATCCTGTAAATTCGGAAAATACTGCAAACATGAGTGTACAAAAAGAAACTGGTATACAATTTCCTGAAGCAGTAAATATTCTTGAAATGTTTTCTTATTTGCTCAGTTTGATATGATTTCAATAAGATCTTTTTCTTTTCATAGCATATATTTCCAATGAAACGTACATTTATTCTCTTCGGTTGTATTTATGATGTCACCATGATTGATAAAGCATTCGGCAATTCATCAATTTGCTTTGAATTAAGTATTGGTTCAAGTGGATATTTAAATCCGAATGAATTAGCTGCTGCTTTTCATAAGCCTGTTTCATCGTTGACACGGGTATATCCACGCATTCCACTTGATAATAATAAAGATCATTTTCGTTTACCAATTGATTTACAAAAGCCGATACTATTTACAAAATATACATTTCATGATTATATCTATCGTATAGCATTATCAAATCGTCTAAAACGTATATCGCAACATTTGGTATTTATTTTCAAGAAGATAATTTTAAAAAAAATGTCGTTTTTTAAATTTTAGTCCGAACGAATTCGTGATTTGGAATTGAAAATGAATTCGAAAGTTTCACATGAAACTCTCAAGGAAGAATATCGAAAAATCGAACAATATGTTCATGCATCGCCATGTGGATGTGGTGAATCAAGCGGCAATCCTCAAGCATTGGGCACTATACCTGTAGTTCATGCTACTTTATCGGAACTATTAAACTGTACTTCTACAACTGCTAAATTGAACAATCTAGACATTAACCGGCGTAAAAAACTTCTTCACTATCTAGAATCAATTAAATCCTGGATTTCCAAAGGAGCTGATTTTGCTGGACCGAATCGATATGAAACTATCAAAGAGTTAAATAAAATTGCTCGTGTATTTGAAAGAATGGCTGTTGATGTAAATATAATTTATCAACAAAAATCAATTCCATTTTGTTTTCTCTTTTGAAAGGCACAACCAGCTTTACCTGATGTATTTTTATGGATGATATCTGATTCGAAACGAGTAGCATATGCACGTCTTTCACCTGAAGACCTTTTTTTTAATTTATGTCAGGGTGAAAAAGGATTATACAATGGTCGTGTGCAAACGATTTTTCTCAAAGTTTGCTAGCATTCTTACTTTTTACTTTTTGAAAAAGAACTGAGTATTAATTTCTTTTCAGACACCACGCTCAACAAATCAACCATTGAAATCATCAACAAATGCGAAAGTACAAATTTATCTTTGGCTCGGCATTGAAGAATATGAACGATATATATTTAAACAAATGCCAGCCGGTTTCGATATGCCACCTTTACCATTGCAACCTAATCTGAAAAATATAAGATATAATGGTTTAAAATAAATAGAACGTTGAATAAAATAACATAAGAAATTACTATATTTTAGGACGAACATTTTTTGAATTACGATGTCATTGTTATAAAGCAAGAGCATTACTTGCTGCTGATGCAACAGGCTTGTCTGATCCGTTTTTAAGTATTACCGTTGGCAATGAAACACAAACAACGCCAGTGAGTGATACAAGTTTTATGTGATATATTATTAGTTTCTGTTTTGTAAATTTTTTCTTTACATAGGTTCTAAAGCAATCATTGTGTCCACAGTGGAATATAACATTGGCCTTCCAAAACTTGATACATGTTGGAACTCGAGAAACAGCTGAGGAAATAGTTGGAAATGTTGTTGTTGAATGTTACGATTATGATGAAGTACGCAGATATCTTGAAAACTAGAAAAAAATCTATCAAGACTATTGACAATATGCTTGAGTATTTTTCAAATTGATTTCTTTACTTTCATTTATTAATCATTAAGATCTTATGCTAAAAGTATTTTTTCAGTTCATTACTTGTATAGATTATAAAATTGCTAAATATATTTAGTATGATAATTGCAATATAAATAGATGAATGATTTTCCTGTAAGAAAAAAATGTGATATAAATATGACCACTGCTGTCATTAATAGTTACTAGAATTTATTGAAGAAAAAGTAGTGAAATTTATTAAGATACTGATAAGGAAGTTCATAATTTAACTTGATATAGTATTGATGAGCTTATATTTCTTAAAAAGGCAACAATGGGATACTAACTATGTCCAAGATTTTTTTTTATAGTTTCAACTTCAATCAGATATATTAGATATTAAAATAAATACTGAAATTCTGAATCATCTACTAATTTGACACCAACTTATATACTTTTTTAGTATCGGTTAACAATGGAACTACTAAACAAAATCATATGAAGATCATTTTAGATTATTGCATTAAGTTGTAGAATTTTAAGAAGCATAGGACGTAATATCTATTCTGTAGTACCCTCCATTGTTTTCTAGTTAATTTCATATAGAAAATCAAATATTGAGGCACGAAAAAATAAAAGCTCAATACTTCTAGTCTGAATAAATGGAGCATACGTCAAGGCAAAGAATCTAACAGGAAAAATCTCAAAGTCACTGATGTAACTACCTGTTTCGGTTAACTTTTTGTTTTGTGATAATATTGAAAAAGCAAACAGTCGGATACGTTCAGATAAAAACAATCAATATGTTAAGGAGTTATTTCGATGTTTTGAATTTGACTTGAGACTATGATATGAGAACTTCAATCGCACATTGAGAATAATTATATTCTCAGAGAAATACAAGCATTTTATTTAGGATTATATATCATCATGATATATATATATATATATATATATATACTGTTTTATTATTCGTATCCATTTTGATAAACTTAGTTTTGTATTTCTTTTCCAATGAAACGAACAGAATATTGATCGATCTTATAATACAAAGAATATTTGATTAAATTCGCTGTAAAGTATTGGATGTGAACGATTGAAAAACGAGAGCACTTTAATATTTATAAATAGACAGGAATGATTAGTATTCAAATCGTTATTAAATTATTTTAGGGTGGTAATGGTCCAGAATTAATTGGACGTTTTTCTACAACAGCTAAACTTGATTTATTTGACGAAAAAGCTGGGGCGCAGCAATCTTTATTTAAATGGTATCCGTTTAAAATCGGTGATGAGCAAGCTGGAGAACTTCTAGCTGTGTTTGAACTTGTTCAAGTTAATCCGGTAAATTAAATTACAAGGAAGTTTCATTGAAATATTTTGGATTCTTTTTCACTTTTCTAATAGCATACAAGACAAGCTGATACAACATGTAAACTTGAAGAAATTGAAATAACAACAGAAGGTTATCCGCTGTTGAATTTCGTTACTTCGCAGGTAAAAAATAAAATTTATCAAATTCCAATTTTACTGATACCCGATTTGAAAACATATGAAATTGAGGTAATTTTTAATACTTTTGATGAAAGAAAAAAATAACAAGTTTTGCTTGAATAGATTATGTTTTGGGGTTTACGTGAGTTTCGTACCATTAATCTTCAACCTATTCAACAAGCAGAAGTGACCATTGAATGTGCTGGTGCACGCGTAACAAAATCTATAAAAAATGTGCAAAAATATCCAAATTTTGAATCAACAACTAAAGAAGCAAACAAATATGTTCTTCTTGTCGTATGAAAAACAACAAGACAAACTTAATTATTCTCTATTTTGAAAAATCGTTGTTTTATTTTTTTAGAATTTACCTGATGATGACAATTTTTGGCCTCATTTAAGTATTCTTTGTGTGCAAACTCGTCTTTTTGGAATGAAAGAAGTAGTCGGAAATCTAGTTGTAACTAATTTACAGAAATATGTTCGTAAACCTGCTCATTCCTTACTGAAAATTGACCAAGACATGGCTGCGGCTGTGAATGAGTTATCAAAAAGAATTTCGTACGATTTTAATCGTGTTCGGAGATCAGTTATCGATGCGTATGAAGGTCTATTTACATTTTTATTTGTAAATGTATATTACAATTATCAATCTCATTTTAGCTGTCCAAGCTGCAGGAGATGATGATTTAGGAAAGAGAAAATTACTTGAATTTGAAAGGGAAACAGCTCGTGGTAATCAAATAGCTATCACCAATGCAGACTCTTCAAGGCAAGGAAAAGGAGTAATTATTATTGTAGAAAATTGCTTTTCATATTGATAACTATTCTCTTGAAATAAAAATAAGGCAAATGATGAACCTGGTGAAAAATCAAATAACAAAAATGATGATTCAAAAGAATCGGATTCAGCACAACCACCTAGTAGTGAAGCTCATATAAGTGAATCATCGATGGCGTTAGAGCGAAAAAAACGAAATGATATGGAAAAAGCAGCTGGATGGTGGCATAAATATTATGCATCAAAAGCAAAACTGGTATGGAATTAAATAGTTATTTGTTTTCTTTGATATTGAGATTCTGCTTTTTTTTGTATTTAATAGAAGTTAATGCAGCAAGACACTTCAGAAAACGATGAAAATGTGTTCGATAACGTCGATGCCTATGCTAATCTTTTTGAAGAGCAATCAAGTTTGTTGAAAACTTCTTTCTTACATTTGTAGAGAACGGGATTTTGTTTTGTAGCCACTGTTGCCAAAAATCGTTCGAATTTATGGAGTAAATTTAAAATCTTACTTCGAAATCCTGTCAGAGCTCACAAATTATTACGCGAGTTGGCTGTCCAGGAAATAGAAAAGTTGACAGATTCAAATAAAGTAGAATTGAAATCCTTGTTTTAGCAACAATTTTTCTGTGATTCAATATTTTAGTTTAATTCAATTTTTGACGAAATTTTTGATGCTATTGAAACTGATCGTCTTAAAGAATTAACATTATTTCAAACCTTTGATGTAAGAGAAACGAATCATAGATTTTTTTTAAATGATCTTTGAATTTTTTTTATTGATATTAGATTATTGAAACAGAATTAGAAAATGTTTATGATTATGAAGGTTTCATTGATTGTATTGAATCATTTCCTCTGTAAGGTTTTGTTTTTGTGAATAGTTTTATCTTAGACAGTTAATTCGGTTATTTAGATATAAAGGCAAAGGTTCAAGTCGATCCGATGAAGTTGGCGCTGAAAACCGTATATATGCGAAATTCAAAGTGAGTATTCTATGATATTTATTTTTCTTGAAAATATACTATGAAAGAAGAAAAATTCTTTGTCAAAGCAATTCATTCAAATGACTACTTTGTATTGTAGAAAATATTGTATTTATAATGCTTGTCGGATCATACATGTTTGTTGAATATTTATTTCATTGATATATTCTAGACAGTCCTATTATATTTAATATGTAAGATCTTTGTTACAGCATTCAAATTATGATGAGCAAAAAAAATAAGTAATCATTTTTGAAGCTTTTCTTCGTCATGAAAAATAATAAATGCTACATTTAATTTTGCTATATAGGTATACTAGACAGAAATAGGTTGTTGTTAAACAAAATATTCTTTGTTTTTCAGTAGTATAATATAAATTGGAGTTTTGTGATCAATATAAACCGATATTATCAGTTTCGATAGTCAAAGAAATTACTTCTAGAGACATACTCTATCAATAGAATACATTGTAATTATAAAGAAAATTTGTTAATTGATAACAGAGATAAAGAAATTAAGTTTATACTTACGACAATAGATTATATATATAACTGTAAAACTATCGAAATTATTCTAGTAGTCACAGGTAAACGTTGGCAAATTCAATTCTACGTACTTCGAATCTGTGAAACACTTAAAACAAATTCACTCATTTGAAAGAATCTATTCTGACAATTCGATTCGAATCATAAAAATTGTTTTAATGGTTTATTTGATCGCAATATTGAAATCAATATTGATCAATTTATAGTTTCAATTGAACTTTCATTATTTTATATAATTATTCTTCCCTCATGATAATTAATAACTCATTGATGATTGTTTTCATTCAATAAGATTAACAAATTTTACTAGTAAAACATATCAGTGATCACGAAATGCACATCTCATTTATAATATTAATATAAGTAGATATTTTTATTATTTAATTTTTTTACATCTAGTCATTTTTATAAATATTCAGTTTTACATTCAATTCAACATTTAAGTTCAGCTTTTCTTCATAAAACTAATTTTTATTTAGGGTAAATTCTGTATTAGACAAATTCAAGAACAAACTTCTGTTCGAGAACTTTCAACTGATGAAATCAAAAATATTCCTCGAATGTCAGTTAGTCCATCTATTTTAAATCCTCAATTGAGCACAGGAAGACAATTAAGCATGGATGCACTTGCTAAAACACAAGATCAAATGCTTCAATTTGATTATAATAAAAATCCCATAACACTAAAATGTCGATTATATTTGATAAAAGCTGTGTTATATCGTGGCTGGGATCAGTCAGGCAAAGCAGATCCATTTATAAAAATTGCATTAAACAATACTACTATAATTGATGACACGGAAGGAAAACTACAAAATACATTAGAGCCAGTATTCGGCAAGTAAGTATTGAATAAAATAAAGAAAAACAGAACGGTTTGAGTTAATTCTTTTTAATTTATATTTGAAATAGATCATTTGAGTTTGATGTTCAATTACCATTTCAAAATTTAATACGTATACAACTATGGGATTGGGATATGACAAGTTCTAATGATTTGATTGCTGAAACAAAAATTGATATTGAAAATCGTTGGTTTTCATGCCATCGAGCAACTTGTGGTTTACCAAAACGATATGACAGGTTAATTGAACAATTGAAATTTATATGATAAGTTTTTGATCTTTTTTTAATATTTAGTGTGGGTTATAATGTATGGCGTGATACAAAAAAACCAACACAAATTTTAGAAGAGTTATGTCGAACCGTAGATATCGACTCACCTGTATACGCGCCAGATTTTCAGTCATTAAAAATTGGTGATGAAGTTTTTGAATGTGATCCTGAATACATTGAATTTATAAAGTACGCAACAACTGCTGGAGACACAATTCATCGAAAAGCTCATCATGAATCGCCCGATGATTATAAAAAAGAAAACACAGCATTAACGGCACTAAATAAGTGGGGAAAAACAATTAATCCAGTAAGAAAATATCTCTTTTTACTGTTTTCATTTCTTTGGTTATTTTAATTTCTATATAGAAACATGCTTTGGTTACTGAACATATTGAATGTCGATCACTTTTCAATCCAGCATTTCCTGATACTGAACAAGGAAAGTTAGAAATGTGGTTAGATTTTTTTCCAATGTCACGACCACCTTCTAGTGGTATGACTGATATTACACCACCAAAACCTACAAGCTATCAATTACGTTTAACTGTCTGGAATACATCTGATGTAGAATTGAATGATGAAAATTTTCTGACAGGAGAACAGTCATCAGATATTTATGTTAAAGCATGGATAATAGGAGAAAAAGTTGATGCGCAACAAACTGATATTCATTATCGGTTCGTTTCATTCATTAAAGATAACGAAATATGATGTTTTCTCTGTCATCCTAGATCATTAGCAGGCGAAGGAAATTTCAATTGGCGATTCGTGTTCGATTTTCAGTTTTTAGATATAGAAGAAAAAGTTGTTTTTGAAGCAAAAGATTCTTTATTTCAAGTTGGTAATACACTCAAGAAAATTCCACCAAGAATTATTATTCGTATTTATGATGCAGACTTTTTCTTTGCTGATGATTTTCTTGGTTCGTTCAAATTTTTATTTATATTTAAACGAATTGAAATTCTTTTAGCGGAATGTATTCTTAATCTTAAATCTTTTAAATACGGTGCTAAAACATCAAAAAAATGTAACGCTAATATTCTCCTGGATCCAAAACATAAAGGAATTAATTTATTTGCAAGTAAACGTATTGCTGGTATACAAATTTATTGTCCTTCGATTGAATATATATTCGATTCTATTTCGAATATTTAGGTTGGTGGCCCATGATTGCTCCGTTGAAAGCAGGCGAAATTCGTGATAAAAATTTATTAGGTGTAAGCTAAAAATAGATCATTTAAAAATAAAATAAATATTTATTTTATTTTTTTGACAGGGAAAATTAGAGGCTGAGTTTTCGCTTCTTACTGCTGAAGAAGCAGAAAAGAATCCAGTTGGAAAAGCACGTGAAGCACCACAACCACTAGACGAACCAAAGTTTGTTTTAATGTTTAACTTTATGAAATAAAGTCAATTTATTTTAGTCGTCCAAAAACATCATTTCTCTGGTTTACTTCTCCTTTGAAAGTACTACGTTATGTTCTTTGGCGAAATTATAAATGGACGCTTATTCTTACCATTGTTATTTTTATTGTTCTCATTTGTCTTCTAATTGGAGTTTGGACGTTACCTAGTCAGATTACGACACAATTAACAGCTAAGATCTTCAGCGGTGGATAACTGAAAGTTTAATTGTTTATTTTCAAAACAGCTTTGCATGTTTTCTTTATAATCTAAATTTTTTCTTTATAATCTAAATTTTTTCTTCAACAACATATTATACCTTATTACTTTGTCTACAATTAAAAAGAAAAGAAAATTCACATAGTATACTATGTGAGTAATGTATCTGGCTCTAAATGGATTCTTCTGTTGTGAATTGTTAGACTCTAACTGATTTGCTCGTCTAAACATTTAGAGTAAGAAATAGATTCATTTTATTTAAACAAATCAATGACACTGACTTGACCCATTATGATTGAAGCGAAAGAAAAATTATAGAAAAATCTAATTAATTACATTAAGTGTCAAGCAAACAAAAGAAAAAATTATTGAAAAAAAAATGAAATTAAAAAATATTAGAACAGGTAAGCAAAGCAGCCTCATTCACTGGTCATGTAGCCAGCTAAAATAAAATAAATTAACTGTCTTCTTTGAAATAGGTAACTAACAAAATTAGTTTTATTATGTTGATGTTCCAGTGAGATTAGTTTTTATTTGTTCTTCAATCACATTTCTTGCTGCCTCTGATGTTGGTTTATAATCCATAATTAAATCGTTTGCCAATGCTGGTATATATCCAGCGTTTTTTAAGAACGGGATTATAATTAAACATAAAAGTGTACTCAAAATAGTTAAACTTGCAAAAAGCCAAAATAATAATCTATCCATAATAAGTGCCATCAATTTCCATTCGTTGATTATTTCATTTCTGTCTTCTTCATGCTTCTGTTTATCAATCAAATGTTTTAAATGTTTTTCAAGTAGAGACATATTAGAATTAAAATATTCATATTGCGAATGATTATGAACGTTTCTTGGAGATGGTGATGATGATAACGGATGAGATTGCTGAGGTATAAGAACTATTTGAGGAACACGTGAACGAGAACGATGATGATGTTGATTATTAGATCGTTTATTAGATGGTGGTATTGTATGAATATCACCATTACAGGTGGGTGAGCTTGCTAAAAATTCTTTCATTATTTTTTTATCATCATCATCTTCATCATCACCACTATTATTATCATAAAGTTGAACTTCTTTTTGATAGGAACTGCCTGGAAAAAAGGTTTATACACATTTAAATAGTCAATTTATTTTGGTTTTATTAAGTCAAAGAGGAAAACGACTAGCTATCTGTTCCGTTCAAAAAATATAATAAGATATTTTTCAATTATAAGTTTTTCGAGAGTAACTTCGTATACGTTGAACTTTTATTGTATTCATCTATCCTGCTAATACTTAATACTAATTTGAGAATCATATACGGTTTTACTGCAAGTATATCCTTTTGAATTAGATAGGTAAGTTTTTCTCGTTATTTATCTATTTCTTTCTTCATAATATTAACAGAGAGCTAATATGAGAGTTAGAAAAAAAAAGATTCGGAAACGAATAGATTATAAAGGAAAGAGCTAATACAAAACAAAAATAACGGCAACTGAAATCTGTCTAAACTAGCAGATTTATCTACTTGTAGTTTATAATATAACTTGATTGTAATAAAGATCATAACTCTAAATAAGTTCTATTACTCAGCTCGATAACAACCATTGATAATAATTATGGGATTGGATAATAACGGACATAATTGAATTTATAGAAAAGCGTCAGACAGATAACTTCTGAAAACTGCTGAAAGAGTTCTCTCTTTTAGATTTGTATATAAATGTAAAACTTCCGTTTTTACCTTAAAAGTGACTAAATTAAACTTCTTAGGGCACTATGCATAAGAACAAGAATTATTCATGATGAGTGTTAGATTACTTTTAGCGAGCACAATTCGTCTCTGATTACAGTTAAAAGATTATATGAGTGACTTGTTAAAGACTAAATTAGAAGATCTGCTATTGAGAACATATGCTTCATGATCATTTTCTGGGTTCACTGTTTTGATATATCTCAATTATTAATCGATTTTCTCGATATCTACGACGGTTGGAGGTCGTTCATTGAATGACATTTTACTTTATATCCGTTTTCCCATTATAAGTCATCAATAAGAATACAATAATCATCACAAATTGAGTCATGAATCTGCTTGATCTATCGAGATTTTTCTTTGTTATTGATCTGTCGGGTAGTACTTTTTCATCTTAAATCTTTACTCTTCCCTAGCAAAGTCATTTATACAATTCATCAACTTCTCTGTTAGGTAAAATCTGTTTGTCTTTAACAAGAAATAGTTCATTCTTCCATCGAAATACAAAATGGAAAAATATGATCAATTTTTCTATTATTAACATGTAAATTGAATACAGGTGAAATACTATAGAACTAAAGAGTACTGCTTGAACTAACAATCAATATATATATATATATATATAAACAGAGAGAGAGAGAGAGAGAGAGAGAGAGAGAGAGTTCTATCTTCGCAAGTACTAGAAAAACTATTACAGATTCTATTGTTTTTGCTTGGCTCTGAGTAGTTCTAATTCATGAAAAGGAATTGTACGTACTTTTACGATATTTGATATTATTTTTTTGAGCGGAAATAAATTTATTTTTGTTTTTAATTAATGGACTTTCTATGGGTGGTCTTGTTTTTGATTTAGCGAAACATCGATAAACTTCATCTGTTTCAACTAAATTATGTTCTTGTGCATAAATCTGAATGGTGCTTCGCATTCCAATCGCAGGTGCTATATATCTAATTAATGAATATTTAAATGCATGTGGAATAGGAATAACAACAGGACCCGAATGATGTAATTGAAGTACGTAAACAGTAAGCACAATGGATAATGATGTAAGTGCCATAACAATAGTTAAATAGATCTCTATAAGTGGAACCATTTCACTTGTTGCAGGCATTGATTCAGCAATTAATAACATGAAAACAGAGAAAGCAAGAAGTACAGTGATACCAAGCGTAATTTTTTCTCCAGAATCTGGTGGAAGCCAAAAGCCAAGTAATGAAAGAATTGAAAGCCATATACAAGGAAATATAATATTAAATAAATAATATAATACACGTCGACGGATGTGAACTAAATTAGATAATTAAATGTAATTATATATGTATATGTATTTTGTTTTCTTCGAACGAACAAAACATTTAAACTAACCATAAATTGTAACATCAGGATAGTAAATTTCTGGACAACATGGATAAGTAACGTCGTTACGTTTGATTTCAATACGCACAATATGCCATTCACCTGAACGTATATAATTTGTCATATCTACCTGATCACGTCGTTTAGTTAAATTAACTTGAGCTGCATCATATGTCCATGAACCAAATTTTAATTTGCACAATTGATCTTTGTAATAGGAAAAATTATAACGAAAAAAAAATAAAACTTTTCTATTTAAATAAAAAGAATTTTACCATCAAATGGAAAAAAAGTTACATCAATTTTGCATGATGATCGAAATTTAGCTGGTGGCGGCCAAAAAACATGTCCATTATTATCAACCATGGCTTTACTTTGATAATAACCTTGTGTATAATCATCAGCTGAATTATATAAAACAATATCGGGTAACCAAATTTTTGAACATGGTAACCGAAGCGTTGTTAAGCCATTAAAATCTGATGCATTCCATATTAACCGCTCATCATACCATTCCTATATTTCCCATTCCAAAAACAAAAGAAATTTAATTTCTAGAGAAATTTGAGCTAACCTGTTCAAGCCATATATTTGTAGTTAATACTTGATTTTTTTCATCCTTAAATGGAAATATTAATTATTTATTCAATATGAAATTCTACTTAGTAATCTGATTATTTATTCATATTTGTTTTTTCTCTAATTTATTCTATGAAATCGTCCCAAGTAGAATGACATCTAATTGACTATAGACAGGATTAGATTTCATATGAGAAAAGGTAGTCAATTTATCATCACAATAGTATCTAATGCAAAGATTCTTTGCTTTTTTTCCGTCTCTTTAATACAAAAAACAAACTCCATTTTTTGTCATCTTAAATGAATATATTCTTCTTCTCAAGATTTTATTTGCATAATCTTTGAATAGATTCGTCAAGTTCCAACTGATCGGTTTATTGATCAGTGCGTGTGTTTCATGATCACATACCATATCGCTTAGTTGAGCCAAAGCAATACCAAAAGCAACGTTGACTGTATTTGATGCATTATATACAGGTCTTGCTGATGGATCGTAATTTCTTAATAGTTGTGCCATTAAACGTTGTTCATCAGGAATTGAATCCGAATCATTGAGAGCTATATGATAATATGGATGATTATAATAATTTATCATAGATTGTGAGTGTTGTTGGGAATTTGAAGAAGAAGGCATTGAATTATCTTTATGAGGTATTTTTAAACTGGTGAAAACAAGTTGGCATGCCAACTCGGAAAAATTTATTGAGATAAAAACTACAACGAATATTAACATGGTATTCTATGTAATACACTAGTCACTCATTTGTTCCTTATTGACATTATTAATGTAGGAAGGAAATAGATATTTTTGCTCTTGTAGAATGAGAGAAACAAAAAACGATGAAGGAAGACGCAAAGAAAAAATAGAGAGAACAAAGCTTTTTCCTTTGCTTGTTTGAAAAGCAAACCAATACAAGAAAAATCATATCAATTATTGTTAGAAACTACTTGCTAATGGTTCTCATGAGAAACATCATACGATAAAAAAAATAACGACCATATCCTGGTAAGATAATAATCGATCGAACCTAACTACTCTTTAAACGATAGTCTTTAGAAAAAAAGAAATTACTCTACTACATTGATATGCTTTCTCTTTCACTCGGTTTTCTTAGGTAATCGTGAGTAATAATACAGATATATTCTATTATAATACGAATGAATAGTGACAGATGCTTACCGTAATCATACCATGAATTCATATCCTGAGGAAACCATGAATTACTTATGGAATTCTGTTGATTTCCAGGAGAATAACCATATCCGCTAGAAGATACAGAACTAAGCGAACGTTGTGAAGAATAATGGCCACCACCGGATTTACAATTAGCTTGATTGAAAAGTGTATATAAAATTGTTAAAAGAATAAAAACAATAGATGATGCTTGTCGTACCATGTTAATGACGAATCGACGAGCATTTTATTTTGATAAACGGAACAAGAGAAAAGTATTTTTTTTATCTCTAAACAAAACATCAGCAAACATTGATTGCAATCTATTCCTAAAGCTATCATTTTCTTTTTACTCTTGTTAATGTATATTTTCATGCTTAGAATAGCATAGTTCATATCATTCTGAAAAATAGACGATAGAACCTACCTTACTTTATTTATATTCCATTATTTACGGTTGGATTTTGTTTTTGCTAGAAACATTTTTTTTTATCTCACATCAGACACTCGATCAAAAGACTCTAGTCAAGTAATAGTTGCTGATGAGCATAAGCTGCCATTTTTTCTATGCTATAGTAATGCGAAAATACGGAATAAAATAAATGCAGATGAAATTATGTGGAAGATTTTTTTTCTCTACACTACATATATAGATGAATCGTGATCATTCAAATACCCTAAAGCCATATATAAGATACAATGTCGTCTATTAAAATTTCTTTTTATATGCACACATACACAAATACTCACGCAAATATATATATATAAATCTACTGCTAAAAGACAAACCTGTTTTCTTACTAAAAGAAACCCTTTGATCTTTACGTTTTGCTTAATATACATGAAAAAAAGAGAAAATCGCTAATCAACATCGTACATAGAAAATGAGAAGAAATTGAGAATTATGTTGTTGTCGTTGTCTAGTTTTATCATTTCTCTTCTTTTTTCTCTCGATTTTCTTCTCTTTACAAAAGCATCTAATTTGTCATCCCAACTGACAACGACAAGCGCCAGCTAAAGATCTAACCGAATATAATTTGTTCATGAAGAAGAAACAGCTTAGTTTCTTCGATTTAATATCATCGTTGATGAAACGGATGGCATTTCCCATTTGTATTGTCTATAGAAGATAAAAATCATTCAACTTGATTATGCTTACTTGTCTTACACAAGCTATTTATAAGTTCTGTAATAATAAATGAAATATGTTTTTCCTTATTTTCAAAGAACTTGAAAGTTAACATTTAAATAGAGAGAAATTCATCATTCGGTTCTTCGTTGTTCGTTTTCCTAAATTTATTTTGTACAGTTAGAATAAAGGACGTATGATACTTTATTATCTCTATTCCTTGTTTATCCAGAAGGAATTTACCATGATAGATAAATAATTATTTTAGCTACTTCGATGAGTCGCATTCTATGTAACTTACTAAGAATCAATTTTTATACAATTTTTCTATTGTGCTCTTTACGAGAAAAAATTATCATGCAATATACTATGTAAATTACACTTGACGACAAATTTTATTGGAAAGAAATACTTCACAAGATATTTACTAAAAGAAATTTTACATATTTTTCATTCTTTGAAAAAGTTTTTGATCTAATATTGATAGAAACAAAGACTTTGGGAGGAACATTAATTCATTTTTTGAAGAAATGCCTCGAACAGTCAGCTACTTTGTTGATATATATTTCAAACGAAAATATATTTGACATTGTCTCTTAAATAGATTCAAAAATGTTTGCATAGTATTACATATCTATGGTAATTCGAAGGATATCAATACGCGTTTTCTTTATTAAAATTGTGATTATATGTAATAATATGCATAATGGAGAAATTGATTGAAATCATTAAACAATAAAATATTGTCGTTTCGCGTGAAGCAATCGAAATTGCGCAAAAAAATAATTTCTGTTATTATTGAATTATTAATGCGATGCGAATTTAATTCATGTTATTGAACTTCGTTCAATTAAAATATTGAGATCAGGTATTGAAAAAAAAATTTCATATTTATATCAACAAATATTTGTCTCTTCTCTGCACATATTTATACAAGTATTCAATAATTAAGCTAAAATTGTTTTGAAAAATGTATTCTTATTATACAATACTTATGTTTTGTGCAGTTGTGCCAAACTTGATACTTGAATTCAGTTGAAAATAGAAAATTTCAACTTTCAACTTTCAACTCATAGCGATATATGTGTGAGTCATGATTCTTCAAAATGCTATTGGCATAAAAGTTGAAATTTTCAATTTTCAATTGAATTCAAGCTTCAAGTTTGACATATATGGCTTTCTGAGGATATGAGATACACGCTGTTAGTATCCATATTTCACTGATTTTGCCATAACACTAACAATCGGAGTGTTGTGTGATCTATATCTAAAGAATAACATTCATTATGAAATGGCAGCAATACTAGTAGATGATAGTATTCGAAAAATCTAACAATTAAAAAATTAGTGCATGTGAAGGAAAACAGATGAAAACATGTTAAACATAGAATTTCTGGATTTGAAAGTTGAGCAAGTCAAATAAAATATGAATTTACTTGGAAAAGTATCAATTAATTACATAATAAATCGATTTGACTTTACTTATGCTGTGATTTAAGTAGAATCCTGCGGTTCCAAAAATTACCCGGATCCGGAACCACGTGTCTGAGTCCGGTTCCGGTTATCAAAGTTGAGATAAAACGGTTCCGAATCCGCATCCGGTTTTGTGGTTCGGAACCGTTGTTCTGATGACGCATTGAGTAAAAATTAGTATATATTTTTTTGAGAAATTCTTGTATATCGTTTTTATTTATTGTTCATGTCAATTTTTATTCAAAAACAATTTCTTCAAAGAATACAAGAAAAAGAAAAAATAATATAAAACTATCCATATAATATCGAATGCTCATCTGGAATTAATATCAAACTAAATAAGTTCTAAAAACAATCTACTTCATCATTTTCTTTATCATCTTCTGAACAAAGAATATCATTTTCTTCGTCCACCTTTGGCTTCTTTTTTACTGTTGTAGTTCCTAATTGTTCTTGATCATCACATGGCATACTGAAGATGACTCAAAGTTCATCTTTCGTTTCGTTTCAGTTGAAGCAGCTTCGTTAACTACTGGTGGTTTAGAAATTTCTTTCAATAAACACGTTAGGGAAGTTAGCTCAAGATTCGAGTTTTTCCAGACCCGATTCGCGTATATGATTGTGTTGATTTTTATTTTTGTTGTGTTGGATACAGAATTTTGCGCTGAATCGAATGGTGTAATTTTTGGAGGGGGTACCAATTAAAACCTGGGACTTTAGCCGAAAAGACTACTTTTTTTTGAAAATATTGTGAAAGTAATTTTAGCCCGGATTCGCTGCTTTAACTGTGCTGGATCTGAAAATGGTTGTGTTGAATTCGGAATGCAATTCTACATCGAATTATGCTAAATTTTTATGGGGCCATCGGCCAAAACATTTCTGGCCTTACCCAAGTCATCGCTCCGTGCCTCTATCCTACCAACACGCAAGTCGAAAAATTTTGGTCGATGACCCCATAAAAATTTAGCATCATTCGATGTAGAATTGCATTCCGAATTCAACACAACCATTTTCAGATCCAACACAGTTAAAGCAACGAATCCGGGCTAAAATTACTTTCACAATATTTTCAAAAAAAAGTAGTATTTTCGGCTAAAGTACCGGATTTTAATTGGTACCCCCTCCAAAAATTACACCATTCGATTCAGCGCAAAATTTTGCATCAAACGCAACAAAAATAAAAATCAACACAATCATATACGCGAATCGGGGCTGGAAAAACTCGAATCTTGAGCTAACTTCCCTAACGTTCAATAAACTCAAATTTTTCTGTAAGAATAGTAACTTGTTTACTTTTTCTGCTCCAAGACTACTACGTTTATCCGTAACTGTATTCTTTGATGATGAAAACAATCGCTCAATGATTGCATTCGATGCCGGCATAGCATAAAAATCTTGTACCATAGTAAGTAGCGTTGGAAATTTCAATTTATGTTGTAACCAAAATAACAAAACATCATCGTTTTCATTTAATTTAAGATTGAGCGCCATATATTCTTCTAATTCACCATAAGGTATTATCGATGATTTCAAGTCATTTTTTGATACATCAAGACATTGTGAAAGAAGACTTTTCGAATTTGTAGATTGAAAACCAAGTTCAACTGAACGGACATGCGCCCAGATCGATCAAAACGGATATCGTTTATGGTCCGTTTTCTGAGAGTAAACGGTAGGAAAACGACATCTTTACGGGAGTACACTGTCCGTATTTTCCCGTAGTACTAAATGCAGTAATACGGTACTGTAAACGATACCGTATTTTCGCCGTAAACGGTCGTATATACGCCGAATTCTCCCCAGATTGACCAAAACGGACTCGTTGACTGTCTGTTTATCGATGATAAACGATGTCAAAACGGTATATTTACGGCAGTAAATAAGCCGTATTTGCCCGTAATACCTGGCACAGTAATACGGCACCGTAAACAGGACTGAATTTTCATGATTTACGACTGTTTGTGCTCCGTACTTTCATGATCATACGGTCCGTATGACTGCGCCAGATATTACGACAAACTTTCACCCGTAAAATAGTCGTAAAGTAACAGTAAACGACAGTATATGGACCGTACTGTTAGACCTGGGTCATTATGATACGGCCGTATTCCTGCATCCAGTATCATGACCGTATACAGTCCGTTTAGATATCGTTTTCTTTCACCGTAAACGGCCGTATACTGACCGTATTTTCTGGCATCGGTGATTTCATATTTGTTGTACAAGTGATAGGTGATGCTGATGGATGACGCTTCAATAGTTCTTTCTTTGTCAAATCAATAGTTTTTGCATGTAAATCAGGACTGATATCAAAATTTTTGAATGAAGGGTGTACTAATGTAGTAGTAAAATGAACATTGTTCAAGGTTCAAACATCTTGAATGCGTTTTTCTAAACAAAAACATCGAATTTTTTAAGAAAAAACCATAGAAGCTTTATTACAAGATGTATGTCAACGTGCACTTACATCTTTTTATAATATAAGATAACTCAGTAATTAGTATAAACTATAAACTCATTTTATTCGTCTCCTATTACACTAAAATGATCCCCTAAATGTTCCGTATATTCTCTATTTCGTAAATAAGTGTAGAAAACATCTGAATCATTTAGATTAAAATAATACCTAAAAATGTTTTGATCTGTTGAATTCCATCATGATCATCAGGATGAAATTTACATTGATTTAATAAATATTGTTTGAAGGACAACACTGTATATATTGTTGGTCTTGTATCTGAACTCAATTGTTCAATTACTTCCTCAAATGGTTTGAAGAATGAGCAAATATATTAAAGTAAATCCTTATCTATTGATTCATAATCATTCATAAGAGTTCTATCTAAAACACCAGGTAATTCATCGAACACTAATAAGAAAACATTCATTGTTAAAAATGCACCATTGAATCGGGTATCAGAATATGATTGAAGTTTACGAGATAATTTTGTTTGTTTACGTGTTCGTCTGGTATGAGATACAATTTTTCGTACATGAAAGAACATTTGCTGAACGATTTCGCATTTAACTGGAGCTTTATCAACAATATCTGTGGTGAAACAGTGTTCAAGTTGTTTATTAACATAATGAATTGAACATCCGATCCGAATACACAAGTCCTTGAAAGCTGATTTCATCTTGTTCTCATTATCGGATACGACAAATTTATTATTATCTAAGGACAAATTGAATTCCATTAATTTACAATCAACAATTGTCGAATTTGATTTGCAGTTTGATTATCACGATCATATGGAAAACAACCAAGAACAAAAATATGTAATTGTAATTCTTCGTTTAAATGAGAAAGAACAATACCACAAAAACTGATATCTGAAAAATATAAAAGGTGCTAATATTAATACTAGATTCATTATTGTAAACACAGCGTTTGTTTTTATGATATATATATATAAGAAACTATTAGAAAGCATATTCTTACTAGTGTGTTATTCAGTTCAAATTTGCTTTCGATTGCCGACGTAAATACAGCTAAAGGTCAACCAAGTTCAAGATGATGATGTTTTGGGTTTAACAAACGTTAAACTTGCATCATGATTATTAATCAATTGTATAATCTTTTCTTTTGTTAATGAAGAATCATCGATTCCATTAAGAACAACTTCCCCACACACTGCTAATATCAGCAGACAAAATCTACAAAAGCAAATTACGAAAATAATAAGTAGTTCCTTAATTTGTTTATATGTATAACCACTAGACTATTTGTTTCGTTATTTACACTTCCGAGGAGCATTTTACGCGGCGAATGGATGAAATGTTTCTCTTTAAAAACATCTAAGGATGACAAAATATAGATGACTCTACCCGCGAAAAACAATTTTTAAAAAGTTCATTTGAACGTGTTCTTCTTTTTTCCAAACATGATTTCGCTGGAACATTTACGGGTTTTATAAAACGTGTTTCAACGGTCTTTTTATCAATAAAAAACGCAAAAAGCAAATCTACAATGCTTTCTGTAAATTCAATTTTTTCTCTGTCGTAACACCTTGTCTTTTTCGATAAAGGCGTTTAAACCATTGAGAATATTTTACTATGTGACGATGAATAGATTCGAACTTTGAACATTTTAATTGACTTACTTGATGGAGTTGCGCCACACTTACAGTTAACATTACAGTAATTACACGTCTATACACTTAGTGAATATAAGAAGAAATTTTGTATTTTATTCGGCACCTACGTTTCGAAATAATCTCCTTGCCTTTTTCATATCCCCAGGTGAATGGATCCTATGACGGAGCCTATCGGCTCTGATGGGATCCTATCACCCAACAGAAGAAGAATACCCCGCCTTTCGGCTACCTTTCGGTGTAGGGTGCTGTCCGAGGACAGTTTCGAGAAGCCCGATATTTTTCCTACATCTATTACTAAATGTAGCTCTGGACAGAATGCCGGCCTGANCCAACACTGGACCCTATGGAATTCCTACACCAAGGATCCGACTGTAGGTCCTGATCCCGGAATCCTATAGGATTTCGTTGGTTTTATTGGAATTCATGGATATGTGGTATATTCACGGTCTGACCCTTGTCGGAATCCTATAGGATCCTAGTCTCGGAATGACTCTCCTGGGTCAATGTTATTATGTATCTAGAGCTAATTTTAATAGTTTCTGAGTTCAGCATGTTCTTTTCAATTTCTTTTTAATGTCAATTTACATTAATTTGAGTATAAAATCAATCTAAATTATGAGAAGTTACTTTCAAAAGAAATTCAAAATCATTCAAAATAAAATATTTTTTAAAATTATTATTTGGATCAAATCAATTTTATGAATATAAATTGCTTCCTCTCTAATATTTTTTGATAATAAATAGTGATAGTTTTATTTATTTTTTATTTTCAACTATATGAATATTGTGATTTTCAGTATAATCTAGGTATTTAGTGACTTTTCTATTTGATCCTTCACTAGATAAAATACTGGCAAAAACTTCTAGATAGTGTATCTATATAAATATTCAAGCTGACAAGAGAGAGAGAGAGAAGAAGAAGAAGAAAACTAAACTATTATCTAAACAAAGTATAGTAAAATAAACAAATAAACAAATAGTGTATATGCATTATTTTTCAATATATTTTTGTTTGAAAAGCGAGTTTATACAAATTAAATTTTACTTCTAAAGATTCAAAAAAGAAATGCAACGCCTGAAACGCTAATATTCTTTTATTTAACACTTTGAAGTAATTTAACAGAGTTACTTTCGTTAAAAACCACCGTTGCAACGTATTTCCGAAATATACTGTTTTCTACGTAAAGGATACGTTATTAAAAGCAAGTTTAAACTCCCCAGGTTGACTGATTCGACATCGGATCCGATAGGAACCTGGAAATATCCTACAATCCGATACAATTCTACTGGACTCCGGGTCGAGGAGTCGATGTCGGATCCTCAGTGTCGGAATCGTATGAACTTCTGATGACATACAACGGTTTTTCCTTGGAATTCATAGGAATCCGACGCTGACGATCCGACATCGATTTCTCGACCCGGAATCCAACGATAATTCTGTAAGATCTGACAGGATCCGATAAAATCCTATTGGATTTCAGTCGGATCAGATGGGTTCCGATAGGTGCCTACTGTCGGATTGCTCGACCTGGGTCGTTCAAAATAATACGTTTAAGTGAATTTTTTAGAATCGTTTTTTAAAACAATAAATGTGGAAACTTCGGATTTCATCCGAGAGCTATGTGTACTGCAAAAAGTACATGGGACATATGAGTCATTCTAGAATGTCTGAACACCAAAATTACCATGAGAAACTAGGCACTTTGGTTTCTGG
>CAJNYU010000505.1:222603-233352 GCA_905331475.1 Rotaria socialis | reverse complement strand
CCCCCTCAGGGATGGTCTGTTCAATAATGACAATTTTTTCGATAACTCAGCCATTTCTTGACAGATTGCTTTCATCTTCGAACTCGACTGAGATATTAATGAGATAATGCTATGTACAAAATTTCATGATAATCGGATCAGCCTTTCAGGAGTTATCGTGTAAACGGCCGGCCGGACACACTGGCCGATTCTATAGTGTACTCACTTTTTTTTTGAGTACACAAAAACGATGGTTTTTTCAGAACGCAGTTAAATGACTTTTATTAAGACGCGTTTTCAAATGAAAAAACCTGTTGAAAAATTAATCAACACAAAAAACGCCTTCTTTTCTTAAAATTTTGGGTTTAAACGCCAAAATAGCGTTGTTTTTTTAAAAACCTTTCGTTTAAACGCATATGTTCTCAAATCCGGTTTCGATTCCGGATCTAAGAAGCTGAAATTTTTTGGATCCGATTCAGTTTCGGTTCCAAAAAAAGTGGGATAGCAGGGCTCTGGATTTAAGTGTATATAATGACTGAATGTGACGATTTTGATGGAAGAGACACGCTTGATGGTGTTATTGAACTTTATTCGATTCTTCCTATCATCAATCGCATCGATTACATACAAAGCATACGCTTTTATACTATTCTTACATGGCATTTTAAGGGCATCATACAATATAAAGTGCAAAGCATGAAATAAGAAGTAGCTGTCTTATTCGAGTTCGAATATAAATGGAGAAAATAAAAAGTTAAACTAAAACTAAATTTAGGAATAGATTTAGTTTTAGTTTAACTTTCCGATATATGCGACATATGAATACATATATACCCTTCTCCCGCACCCACATTTGAGCAAGATATCAAAATATATTATTCTAATGAATTCTGATTATTAATTTAGTTCAAACATGAAAAGCGATTTAAAAAAAGACATATTTCTATATAATGACTTGAACTTAAAATAGAAAGAATAGTTTGACCATACCGTGCAAACCATTCTCTAATTTTCATAAGTCATCTCATTGCGCAATACTCTGTTTAACGAAAATTTGTTGATTGATAACGAAAACAAAATCGTGAATTTAATTTATCTGATCTGAAAAGGTATGAAGAGGATTTTTTATCTGTGGAATTTTACTTCAAATTTTACTTGACATATCTAACAGTATCATGCAAAATCCGTGGAAATAAAGATATATCAAATATCGTACTTGAAAAATTGTTACTCTAAAATAACAGACAATTTATAAAACCAATCATTTTCGGCAAGTTCATTTTTGTTTGTCTGCCATTGTTGAATTAATTATTGAATTGAATTTATCTTACTCACGTCAATGTATACTTAGTGAGCAATG
Organism: Rotaria socialis; assembly: GCA_905331475.1. Lineage (NCBI taxonomy): Eukaryota > Metazoa > Rotifera > Eurotatoria > Philodinida > Philodinidae > Rotaria > Rotaria socialis. The sequence goes on along the minus strand of CAJNYU010000505.1, from coordinate 232,013 downwards.
ATAAATTTCATAAAAACATTTGATTCCAAAATCACCATGAGAAGTTGTGTAACAACAATTATTTTTTTATATGCAATTATTACCGATAAAATTAAAATAATAATTATTTTAATCAAAGTAAATTCTTTTCTTTTTACCCTAAGAAAACAAATTTTTATTTTGTACCATTGTTGACTTTTTTTCTTGAATTACAAAAGATTTTGAGAATAATATATAGCAGAGTGAATACTATCAAAACGACATGGAAGACGCGAAAAATAATATGCCCTTGTGTACTTTGAACATCAGACCATGACGAATCATGAAAATCGATAGTTAGCGACGAAGAAAAATAATCAAATTCGTTGATTGATACGTATTCTGTTAATGCTTAAAGAAATGTTTCGAAGAATAAGTAGTAATATATGATAGTATAATGGACTGTCGACTTGAAACTGAAGTGTCTATGGGATAAAAAAAAACAAGTTGAACACTAATTGGACGAATCATAGGTAATTTTTTTATACCTCATTAATAGTGAAGAAATTAATGAAGAGAAAACTAGTTAAACACTTCATAGTTATGTTTAGATTATAACTTTTGTATCATCTATGATCTTGATAAGAATCTGTAATGATACTGTTTGTTATTGTCATCTACTTGATTATTCATCTTGTTTTTCGACGATTGTAAAAACTACCGATTACAATTTGTGTACGTCGTTTCATCTATAGTGGAGAATTAACATAATTCAATGTTTCGTTCCTTATTTTAATAAAATTTCCAAGAAAAACCATTCACTTGAGCGTGTATTCATGTTAATGATGAGGATGAAAAATTGCTGTTAACTGAATGGTTGTATTCTTTTTTGAAAACTTTTACTTCAGTTAGATTTGAATTGTTTTATTTTTAGTTGATATGATCATTGTTGAAAATGGTTTTCTTAATACAAAATGAATTTAGTATTACTATGATCGACCATTAGCACATTTCCTCATTTTCAACGTAGAATAATTATCCTTGTAAACTTTTCATTTTAAAATTTTACAGAGTACTGTTGAACTAATAAATGTATTGTCATTATTCTTATTAATATTTTCTTTTCTTTTCTTTTCAAAATCACTCATTAAGAGAAGAGAAGGGAATGATTCGTTTCAGATGATTCACATCGAATGAAATGATGGCAGTTCTATTCACTGATTAAAGCTATAGTTTTGTTATTTGTCTTTTTTTCAAAATGTAACCGTGAAAGTTTCAAGTGAATGTATTCACATGTACAGTTTCAAAGTGGACTAGCTCGTTTTATTTGCGAGCGACCACTTGAGAAAAATCTATGTTGACGACAGGGCACAACATTGGTTGTTCAATAGCTTGCTGTTTTTTTTACTTTTAAATGTCTAATTGTATTGATGTAATGGCCAGCGAAAGAGAATAGAAGTGGAGAATAATTGTTGTCTCGGTAACTCCTCCTTCTCTTACTACAAAGGAAAAAAAGAAGAAAGGCGTTTGCGGTAAGGTGTATTATTCTAGTAAAAAACGAGAACACAGAAAAAATAGTGTTTTTGTAATGTGCGAATCGATCAATACAACAGCTAGAAGTGAAGGAGGCTTAAATTCGCAACTATCATTTTATGAATATCCACCACATAAACCATTTACTAATTCAATACATCAACCATTAAGACCATCACATAATCTATCTAGAACAGTTACTTTACCTGAATCTAATCGTGATCAATTATTATCGTCACTGCAATCATTATCATTAAAAATAAAAACTCTTGAAAATGAACGAGAAGTTAGTGGAAAGAATAAAATTTTTTTCTGTTATTTCAGTTTCTGTTAATATTTAGCAAGCTGAATTGAGTCTACATGAAATAACAAGTGGCCTCTCTCAAACATCAAGTTGTCGTCGAGATCGGGATCCACTTAAAAATATCGATGAACAACTAATACAAGCAGAAGAGAATTTTCGTCGTCTTCAAAATCAACATAAACGAGTTCTTCAAGTATTCAATGGGCCTCAATCTTCAAAACCTCGAATGAAACGAAAAAAGAAACGATCACCTTACGACAATCACAGCTTTGATTCACCGACAAATGCTGAAGGAAGACATTATCATTTAGACATGAATCATGTTCCTTTTATACTTGGACAATCAACATCACCAAGTCATAATGTTAAATCAAATGTACAAAATGTAAGAGAAGAGAAATTCATAAAAGACATGAAAATGAAAAAACAAAATTCCATTCTTTTGTACTATTTAGGTTATTGCTTTATTAAAAAATCATAATCATCAATTATGTTTATCATCAAAAGAATATGCGAATCTTGTTCATCCTCGTCGTAAAAGTGAATTATCTCCACATGCACTTCTTTATCTCGATAGTTATAACAAACAATCGAATCGACCTTCATCTGCTTCACCAATCCGTTCAACTCGTCGTCCGATAGCAATTTCTACAACACGTCGTCCACAAACAGCGTCTACTATAGATAATCAATCTTTTTCACATATAAAACGTCTACGTCGAGAATATGTTATACTTTCTCGTGAACATGCAAGATTATATTCATCGAAAACAAATTTAGATGATTTAGAAATCTTAACTCGAAGAATGGAAAATATTTTAGAAGAATTAGAACAATTACAACGGCAACATATGTTCTCATCTCAAAATCATTCAGAACAAGATCTTAATGAAACGCCAATAGAAACTTTGAAGCGAACAAGATTACTTCAACTTATTCTCAAAGACCCTATTACTAAGCAACAAAAACATTAAAATATGATGATTTTATCGTGACGATAGATTAGTATTTCGATATGAAAAGATTATTTAAATAAGAATTCTCTCGTTTAAAAAAAAATTAAGAATGAACATAAAGCTTCGTCTAGTAAATAAAAGTAAAGAAACTTGAAATTTATTATTGACATAATATATTCAGACAAGACTTAATGATCAACAGCAATTGAAATGTAAGATGATTTCTTTAAACACTAAAGAATCCTTCACTGAATTATACCCCTTTTGAAAAACAAACAATTTTTTTTATGTCACGTTTTTAAAGTATCATAGCTGAGAAGAAATCTTACATTCGCTCATCTAATGTGAAAATCAATTAAATTATTTATATGATTGATAGTCAACTGTATCGAAAATGTTTCATATCTTTTCAGCTAATTCATGAAATTGTTGCATCAATTAATTGATTTATTCTGTGTGGCCTTGAAGATGTCCTCAGTTTTTATTTAGACACATTAAACAATCAAAAAAAGGAATAATAATAACATAACAAAAATTGGAATGTGTAAGGATTCAGTTGAATATGTGTATTTGTTAACGTATCTAGTTCAATACATCTCAATTTGTTCTTGCAACTCATACAAAACAAAACCACAAGCCAAACCCTAGATAATGAATTAAAAATTTTCTTTGCGAAAAATTCTGGCAAATTAGAAATCATAAAAATTGTTTGAATAAATAAACTCAATGGATCAAACAACAATATTCAATTAATCTACTTAAAATTAAAAAAAACGTTGCTATAGGTAAAACATACCACAAAAAAGAGAGCTTATAAGTCAAATTCCTGCCAAATAAAGATATGGAAACCAATATGATTAACTAATCATATGAATATTGTTATATTCTTTTGTCTTTTTGAATGCAATATTTCACCATGTTTTTTACTTAATCCTATGTTAATTTAATAATGAATTGCGTAGTTTATTTATGAGAAAAGATATTGTTGCTATAGGATCTTCGACCGTCGATCAACAGTATTAGTCACAGTCTGTTCGAGACAAGGGTAAAGTTACTAAGAATTCTTTTGAATTGTGTTTGACAACGAGGACTTGAGCTTTGCCTAGAAAAATGCTAAGAGTATCTTCAATACTTCAGCAAAAGTAGTTAAGTAATGAAGTTCGAACTTCTTTGTACTTCGTTTCGATTTTCAATTTCTTTTAATTTTCTTTATAATCAATATACAACCGACTAATTAAATTAATTAATTAATCCGAGACTTTTGTTTAGAAATGTTTTCACAAGCTCTTCTTTCATTTTTGTGCAAAAGAATTCAAATTTCTATTTATCAATTACCTAACTATTTGAAGGTATGAAAATTAAATCATAACCCATGGGATAAAAAATTAAGATATATTCACTGCGAAACGCGTTAATGCTGACTAGAGATGCACCAGTATCAGTATTTCTAGTTTGTCAGAGTCATCGGTGTCAATACGCACCAGTATTGGAGGTGTTAGTTAGTGGAACTCTCAATACTGGTGTGTGTTGACACCGATGATCCTGGCAAACTAGAAATACTGGTACTCATACAATCAGTAATACTGGTACTGGTGCATCCCTAATGCTGGCCGATTTATCGTGTTTCGCAGAGTTTTCTATGGTAGCACAGGCGTAAAAACAATTTTCCCATTTACTCAAAACGCGTTTGGGAGCCACTATTTCAGAATGAAAACGAAAAGTATATTATCTCGCAGCGTTTTTAATCGATTCAGCAGCTGTGGAATGCATTAAACCGGCCAGCATTAACGCGTTTTGCAGCATTGAAAAGTAACGAAACTTTTCCCATGGGAAGCATAATATCGTTCTTTATTTGCATGAATGAGTGATGAAAGTCTTATATCTTCTAAATAACTAATTCAATAGCCGAACAATAATTTGTTATTACGGAATCTTTCTTAACCTCATTTTAGTCTGAACGTATTCTATTCATTTAAGTTCAAAATTCCTAAAATTTAGATTAAAATAAATCAACTTTGCATCAATACAAGTTTAATCACAAAAGTATTGACGTGACGTGTCAGAATCGACGAACTATTGAGCTCCGCTTTCTAGACACGTCAGTGATTGATTATGTCAGCTATCTAATAGCAATGGCCTATCATATCTATTATATAAATATGAAACTTCGTTAAAAATAATTTCATATTTATTGGGTATTAGATAAAAATGATTCAATATCGAATATAACAATTATCTAACATATTGTTAACAGACTCACGACGCTCTTACTTCTACCAATAAAGACTTCTATTGATTATTCAGAAAAACAGTGTTAACTAGATTAGATATTTTCCTACTTAATTATATTACCTGAAATAGTATTTTTAATGTAAATACGAAATAGAGTTTATCTAAGTAAAATATCATAATAAAGAACTGCTTGAAAAAAAGCAGAGCTATATGCTATGTAAAGTTGATCAACTTCGAATAGAAGTACTGATATGAACATTCAAGAATAAAATACGTAAGGTTCTAGAGAAAAAGAACGTGATACTTCGTTATGTCAGCATCATACCATTTACATATCTTTTTGCGTCAACAATTAACGGGTGTTCCATAAAGAATGGCCACCTTTTGTTTTCTGTCTTTGAGGCACTTGATAATCGTCTTAAGATCTGATTCTGAGCTTGTTGGATAAAGAATTCGTTTCTCTACAAAACTATCCACTTCGTTTTTCAAATACGTTTTTCTTGTCANCAGTTGGATGATTTAGTAGGTGTTGATCTTTTAAATCTTACACTGACAAGAAAAACGTATTTGAAAAACGAAGTGGATAGTTTTGTAGAGAAACGAATTCTTTATCCAACAAGCTCAGAATCAGATCTTAAGACGATTATCAAGTGCCTCAAAGGCGGAAAACAAAAGGTGGCCATTCTTTATGGAACATCCGTTAATTTATACGTAAGTTTATTTTCATTATTATTTCTTCTTCGTTAAATTCTATCTTTACCTTCTATTAACTTTTCAAGACTGAATTTCACACATTTTAAAAGATTCATTTTGTCGTAATTCATGATCTGTGATGACTCTAGAATGTTTGTTTTGTAGTAAAATCTTTCATGATTAATTATAGCATAGATTTTTTGTACAGTTTTATGTACAGATCTTTTTTGTCAAAATGTATAGGTAAAAGAAGCATTTAGTAATAGTTATCAATACGCTACTAAGGTTTCTGCTGTTTTCTACAACATTTTCACCAAAGAAGCAGATTAAACCGAACTAGACTTGACCACATGTATTGGATTATTCTCTCGTGTTTATAGTAAAAAGATCTATACTTTATTAAATTAGAATTCAACTACTTTAGAACGCTGCCGGTAGTATTCCTATAAAATAAAAGAGCACGTAGTGATTCAACTCTACAATAAGCAAACAAGTTAATTTCATAAGCACGCATATATCGAGTTAGAAGTAAATATTTATGTTAAAAAGCACTTAAACTAAAAATTCACGTGGAACCAACCTAACAAACAAGCCTTATCTACTTTTCAAAGTATAATATGATGTTAACTATTTTTTATCAGATGAGCAAAGAAATTATGTACTTGTTCACAATCATATTTATTTTTGTGCTGAGTTACTGCTTGAGAAGCTTCATATAAGAAAACTCTTAGGAGTAAAATATTTGCGCAAGGTAAAATATGGAAGAATGGATTCTTGCTTGACTCACTTGAGACGAACTATTTTCGCATGTTTGCCTTCACAAAGAACAGAAAAGAAAGAGCAAAAAATTATATTGGTCGCATATTTAAACAGAACATCTCAAGCGTAGTGTGGTTGTTTTATAATACTCGGTGAAATTTCTTTTTTTTTTTGGGGGGGGGGGGGGGGGTTTTAACTTGAAACAGTAATTCATTTTTTATTAATTTTAGGTCAGCACCTTTTATTCAAACACACAACATGTATCTGTTTTCTAAAACGATATATGCACAATCATCTTTTATTTGTAACTTACGTAGTATTAAGTTCGATAACCACATCAACCAATATTTTGTTTTCTTTTAGAAATGCAACTACGATACCGTAGATGGTCTTCGTCGAAAATCAGGAGTTAAGTTTACGAATTAAAAGCATTTTAAGATTGGAATAAATCTTATTTTAGGATGTTCTCTCGTTTTTGGTCTAAAAGGTAAAATAAATATTTTTATATTTGATATTTGAATCATTATTCAATTTTTTATTCATACAGCTGAGAAAAGCCAGCGTTTTTTCCGCGTTGCGCTTTTTCGCGCTCTTTATAATCTCGATGATATTCTTTTTGAACATAAAACCCAAAGTAAATAAATTCTTCTTATGAATACAATTTTAATCTATTTTGAATATATTTTCAGAGATTTTCCTACATTAAAACCTTGGTTTGCGTTATCTAAAATTTTTTTTCAGTAAGTGACATTTTTCTTTCTTTTTAAGCCGAGAAAACAATTCCTCTTTTACAAGCAGAGCATCAACCCATTCATTATTGCCTACCTTAAAACAGAATGAAGTATTCAAGCGTTTTTATACGTCACTATTGGATCATAATTTAAATCTGTTAATGTCGTTGTTGTTGTTTGTTTTTCATATAATTTATTTAATAAAAATAAACTAAGATGATAACGACATCAGATTGATATGAATATGAATTTGAATAATCAAGATATGTTTCAATCAATCTATATATCAACCTTTATAGAAGTAGGAAGTTTTATATCAAAGCTAACTTGCTGAAAAGAACCTACATTCATATAGATATCGATGTTATGGATTTTTCCATAGTATATTCATGAGACACACTCAATGCAAAATACTTTAGTTCAACAAAATAGTCAGTTGTAAGAAAACACTAAAAGAATGTTGTTTACATGAAAAATACGATTCAATGAATTATCGATAAGGTTTTTGTGTAATATTGTTGAAAGATTATGAGTTATGCTGAATAAAATGCGCTTTCTCTTTCTATACATTGAGTAACACAAAAATGAACCGTAAGATCACTTCTAAATATTGAAGCAATTACTTCTTAATTTTAACGGAATGATTTTGATTAATAGAAGTAAAGATATCAAGAGATTCTGAAAACAAATGTATTCACATTTACCTGAAAACCTGTTCCAAAGCTCTAATTTGTTTGTTAACGTACAATCCAATAAGTTTTCTCAAACAATATGGTTAGATTTGTAATAGTACGATCTAAGAGCTACGTTAGAAAATATTTCAATATATAATTTATTTTTATACTATCGTATCAGTTTGAGTAGGCAACGAATCTCTGTCTGCTTCATTGGGATATTTACGGTCAATTTCAGAACTAGCATTGTGACTTTTTATGAGACTATCATGAGAATTATGACAGACAAGATCAGATCATTCGTCACAGTTTGTCGAGTTACTTTCTTTGAATACGTGTATAGCCTGAACGTAAGTCATTTTGAACTGAATTTGTTTGTAATTTTAATAACGGAATGTCTTCATTAGATATGGCAATCAAAAAACATTCCTTAAAATAAAAAATGATTGTTAAGACGACAATAGTACGATATCAAACCGTCGTTCTTCGATACGGATGAACTTTTTCATATTTTTAATATGATTTCAAAATTTCTGACGAGAAAGAGTTGTAAACTTTGATTATTTAACTTGATGAAATTTTGCTGTAATGAAATAATTCCATCGAATATTATTTTTAAATATATGAAGATACTTATAGCTACTGTATTTCTATTGTTCTCGTTGAAGAGAGAAGTATGTTGTTTTTCTCGGCTATTGATCAAATATACATATATAATTTGAATCTGTAAACATGATACACATTTAATATTGATAAGAATGTTCAAATAAAGCAATAAAATTCGTGAAGAAAAATATAAGTATTTCATACTTATATTTTATATTAAAATATTACAAAAAATATTGGTCAACACAGAGAAAAACAAAATATATTCCTTTTTCTGTAAACTATTAATTCATTAAATCGTTATTTTCAAATTCTTATTTCTTCACATATTTTTTAGTTAGACAATTTTCAATGACTTTCATTAAAGACGTGCATTTTCAGGTGCAACAGGTTCTCTTACAGGTAATGACGGTAGTGGTGATGGTTCGGTATGATATTTGGATGAAAGATTAGCAACTGCAGCTTCGTAAGATGGTGGTTGCTCTTCATGCATAACAGGCATTCTTGAAGATAATGGTGCATTATGTGTAGCGTAAACTGATCGAATATGAACAGCTGGCGAAGACTGTTGTTCATACGGATGTATTATTCTGTGACTAGGGGGAACTCTGATATGTGGTGTACGTTGTTGCTGCTGTCTCTTTAAACCGACACAACAACTCAAGCATATACCAAAGACAAATATGGACATGATAACCAGAGCGATGACAAGAGCTGATGGGATATAAAGTGCAGGTGTTGGAACATATGTTGTTGTTTGATAAGAAGTGCATTGTATGAAGTAATTCCCACACGGTTCATAGTCTATCAAGAAGAAAAACAGACACACACATATAAACGCTTTCTATTTTCGAATTAGTTTTACTTACATTCACAACACCAAACATAACCATAGCCACTACATGTTTTTTCTATATTTAAACAAATGACACATCTAAAAGATTAACTTTAATAATGATTTCTA
>CAJNYU010000505.1:126405-222489 GCA_905331475.1 Rotaria socialis | reverse complement strand
CATCTCAACTATTCGAATTCTTTGATTTCAATAATATTTTGCTATTTCGATAGAAATAATTATTATTTTCATAGACTGAATCACAAACATTATTGAGATGTTTATTTCCATTAAAACTTACTATTGATCTGTTTTCTATTCAATTATGTTTATCAATTGAACAAAATCAGTATACTGATTGTTTTACTTCCATCGAAGTTTTATTTTTCTCACTTAACACTTCAGAATTGTTTTTTTTATGCCAGTTGAAACTTACTTCATAAATCATTTTAGAAACAATATGAAACTTTTGTTATTCATATATATAATATGATAAACATTTCTATACAACAAAATAATCTTATTTTTACAAATTACTACTAATAGTTGAATAACTTGCTATCGAATCTTTCCATAAAAGACGATTTATAATTTCTTCATGAGAAAATTCGATAAATTAATTTCAAATGACTCGAGTCAAAGATGTGTATCATCAAGTTCAATGCTTGATATTGTACCCGACAGTGGTGGTGATGACAATTGATCTTTGGATGAAAGATCAGCAATCGCAACTTCATATGATGGTGGTTCATCTTCGTATACAGTGAAAATTCCTGAAGATGGTGGTACCGTATTTCTTGTGTAGATGGATCTGTCATGAACAGACTGTCGTAGCTGTTGTTGGTTTTGATGTATTCTACTTTGATTACTCGGAGTTACAGCAGAAGAATGTGAGCCTTGCATTTTCTTATGTAAACAAGCGCAACAGCACATACATAAGCTGAACAAAATCACTGAAACAATGGCTATGATAATGGTAATTGGCGATGGTATATTGGATGGCGAAGGTATAACACGTTTTGTTGTTGTTTGATAAGAATTGCATTGTATGAAGTAATTCCCACACGGTTCATAGTCTATCAAGAAGAAAAACAGACACACATATAAACGCTTTCTATTTTCGAATTAGTTTTACTTACATTCACAACACCAAACATAACCATAGCCACTACATGTTTTTTCTATATTTAAACAAATGACACATCTAAAAGATTAACTTTAATAATGATTTCTAATATACATACGAAGATAGGTACAAGTATTTCCCAATACATTTGTCGATATACAGAGAATTAGAATGAAAATAGAAAACACACAATTATACGATTGACCAATCATTATTTTTGTGTTGGCAATCTTACTTTAAATGCTAACGATGATGACTTTGTATGGACTGATAAGACCACATGATATTCGTATTCTCTTGTTGCTTTATAAGATTTTAACTATGAATATAATATTTATTCAAAGGAAAAAGAAATGACTCTTGAATGCAAAGTTATCTAATATACCGACTAGTAGTTAAAATAATACTTTCATACGCGGAGAGTAGAGACGATTAGTCAATATAGGTGTTACTATCAACTCCAATCATTTTAATATAATCTAGTCACAACGTCGGTCTATTTGACTTCATTTATAAGTTAAGACAAATAATAATTGATGAAGTACTCCAAACAATTATTTGTAAGGTTTTATGAAAATAAGAAAACAGAAAAACGTATACATCATATAACGATTGCTTATTATCACATGATTTCATAATTGACGTTAATATAGGACAAATAGGCGAAATAAATTTTGACTAGTTTACCGTAACAACTTACGGCAATGTTTGAAAAAAGTAGAAATATTCGGATGGAAAATCGTTTCAATTTTCAAATACAACAGTTTATGCGTGCAATAAAGAAGTCAAGTTATTTATTACCTAGAATGATAAACAACCAAGCGTGCCTAGAACAAACTTGTTTGATTAGATACAGTAACATAATTGGTAAAAGTCTTATGTTACATTGTAAAAGTAAGTATCAAACAAGTAACCTATTGTAGATTTACATTTTTGTGAGAAAATTCTTACAGGCTACTAACTTTATATAGTACATAAAAGATTACATTGTTTCTACGATTCGTCATTGAAGTCATATTGTTAACGGAAGTTTGTGACAGATTTGACTATTCTACTATTACACTAATGAAATTACGTTTCTTCTAGAAGAAATATGAATGATCAGAATAATTACTTCTTTATAAGTTCTTTGTAAGATCACTATAATAATTGCCGAAAACCAAACGGTCAAATATTGACAGCACTGAAATTTCATGATACACTACAGTGGGTAAAGGTGTAATTTGTAGATGATGTCGGTACTAGGACAATTCGTTGCAAATATGTAACTATTGTATTACGCCACTAATGTAACTATAATTTTATAATCAAATATTTTATATAATTTGCTGTATTGATTAAACGGTAAAGAGAGACAATACCATGAGAAGAAGAAAAAAAATTAATTATAATAAAAAATAAAATAAGAGTGTTATTGTATCCGATGATCGTTTACCTCGAAATTGTAAACTAATTAGATATTAAATATATCAATATATATTGATAGGGAGAATCTATAAATTATCGTTTTAATTTTAATCAAGATCAAAAAGATCATAAAATAAGGATTTGTTATTTTTTTTCAATTAATTATTAATCAATCAAAGTACCAATGGATGCCATCATTGCATCCGCTATTGTTGTTATTTATGAAAGATCTTGAATAATCAATAAAAAAAACAATCTGAAACAAAAAATGGTTTCGCTTGACATCCGTCCATAAGTTGGGGTTTAATTATTGGTTATGAACATATACCAGTGAGGCCCTTCAATAATCGTTGCTTTTACTTCTGCACATGAGGGATTGGCAATTACTGGGTCGTTAAATTGTTGCATCTCCTAGTAGCACAAAAAGAGAATGCAATTGGTTATTGCTTATTACATATTTCAACATCTCAACTATTCGAATTCTTTGATTTCAATAATATTTTGCTATTTCGATAGAAATAATTATTATTTTCATAGACTGAATCACAAACATTATTGAGATGTTTATTTCCATTAAAACTTACTATTGATCTGTTTTCTATTCAATTATGTTTATCAATTGAACAAAATCAGTATACTGATTGTTTTACTTCCATCGAAGTTTTATTTTTCTCACTTAACACTTCAGAATTGTTTTTTTTATGCCAGTTGAAACTTACTTCATAAATCATTTTAGAAACAATATGAAACTTTTGTTATTCATATATATAATATGATAAACATTTCTATACAACAAAATAATCTTATTTTTACAAATTACTACTAATAGTTGAATAACTTGCTATCGAATCTTTCCATAAAAGACGATTTATAATTTCTTCATGAGAAAATTCGATAAATTAATTTCAAATGACTCGAGTCAAAGATGTGTATCATCAAGTTCAATGCTTGATATTGTACCCGACAGTGGTGGTGATGACAATTGATCTTTGGATGAAAGATCAGCAATCGCAACTTCATATGATGGTGGTTCATCTTCGTATACAGTGAAAATTCCTGAAGATGGTGGTACCGTATTTCTTGTGTAGATGGATCTGTCATGAACAGACTGTCGTAGCTGTTGTTGGTTTTGATGTATTCTACTTTGATTACTCGGAGTTACAGCAGAAGAATGTGAGCCTTGCATTTTCTTATGTAAACAAGCGCAACAGCACATACATAAGCTGAACAAAATCACTGAAACAATGGCTATGATAATGGTAATTGGCGATGGTATATTGGATGGCGAAGGTATAACACGTTTTGTTGTTGTTTGATAAGAATTGCATTGTATGAAGTAATTCCCACACGGTTCATAGTCTATCAAGAAGAAAAACAGACACACATATAAACGCTTTCTATTTTCGAATTAGTTTTACTTACATTCACAACACCAAACATAACCATAGCCACTACATGTTTTTTCTATATTTAAACAAATGACACATCTAAAAGATTAACTTTAATAATGATTTCTAATATACATACGAAGATAGCTACAAGTATTTCCCAATACATTTGTCGATATACAGAGAATTAGAATGAAAATAGAAAACACACAATTATACGATTGGCCAACCATTATTTTTCGAATTCGGGTTAATTTTATTATTTTATGAAACTGAATTTTATCATTTTTTTTCTTCGTTGCTTTATGACTCTAAACAATGATAACTCATCATAAACAGATAAGATTGTTTAGTATGGCTTATTTTTCTTCCGTTTTTTTTTGTAAAATTTTATCTATTTATTTGCACAGAACAACAGTCAATTAGTCGAAAACTTTCAAACATTCTAAATTAGTTTATTTTCATATTTTTCATATTTCAGTGTACGTTTGAATAATATAATTGTGTTAGACATATACGTGAAATAAATATTTGATCTTAATATTTTACTGCTTGTTAGTATGGTAATTTTCGTTCTGAATCGTTCTAAAAAGAAAAAATCCAAAGAAAACTCATCGAAAAATTGTAATCATATGTTCGTCATACTTCCAGTAGTTGATACTGCAATAACTGCAATTTAACAAGCGTCACTTCAACTTTGTCATTTTTGATCGATGCAAATAATACTAATAGTTTGATTACCATTCTCATACATCTTATGATTCTTCTGTCATTTCAGTTTTTTTTTCGAATGATTTTTCAAAATCTCTTTAATACAGAATTATGTAAGGTTAATGTGTTATGCATAAATCTGTTGAATAACATACTAAACTTCCTAGTGTTTGAGTAGATTCATCAATTTTACATGGCCGTGATAGATGATTATCTATTGAATAGAATTGAATGATTGATAGCAATAAGTAAAGTTTGCTTTCTTTCTGACTAACATGCATTATAAATAAAAAAATCAATCGACGTTCGAGTTATGCTGTTACTATCGTAGACAAAAAGAAACGATACATATCGTTTAGATTGAAATGTAAGTAAAAAATCATTTAACGTATATTTAGAAAGTAGCGATAACGAGAAACTATTATTGATTCATATTGTAGATTGATCCACTTGTAACAGACTATAAGAAAATAAAATTCAACTTCGTTTTATCGACACGTTTTTTTTAATACATATTATATGAAGAAAAATACACATAACTTTGTGTCAGCAGAAGATATGGTAATTGTAGAGATGGAAACATACTTCGTTAGCTTATTCAAAAGTTGCTATAAAATATCATTGATACTGTTGCGCTAATCATATACAAATATTCGTGTTATCAATGACAAAATAATATTTGATATATCATTTCATTGAATCGGTACATCAAAGGTTTTAAGAATTTTGATTTTAATTTTATCGTGGTTTGCTCATATCATTGCTTTAGTATTTCATTGAAATTTTGTTGAATAGTTCATTTTTTTCCTGTAGGAAACTAAGTATTACATTCAAGTTTCAATGAGAGGTGACAACATTTGTATTTACTTCACAGGAATTGCTGTTCAATTCAGAGATTTACAAGCGAAGCAACTGAGAATCTACACTCATATACATTTTTCCGAACTTTTTCCGAATGTTGATCTTTACTTTTATAACTTCGAGTAGTAATCATTATCAATTAGATCATTTTGTTTTCTGTTAAACAAAGAGAACATTCTAATTTCGAAACTGATCGAGATGAAGCTATCGATATTATGTAGATTAAATGAATTATGAGATTTCAATCTTTCAGATATTTTGTTGATTTTATTCAAATTTATAAAGTTTTACTTTACGATAGAAACAAAACGAAAGAACTGAAACTTGAACGACAAACTACACCCTGCAAGGTCTATTTCTGTACGACATTTTTTAGTAGAAAGTAAACAAGTAAATGTTGTAAACACATACAATTATTCAATTAGAATAGTATCTTGAAAACGCAGTTTCTTTTCAGTAACAAGCTAAACGTTTTTGGACGAGTCATTTTTCATTGAAGTCTATATGATGCATTTAGTCTTCAATAATACTCCACTTCTTAGTTAGAAGGCACCTTTACCCTTCGAAAAGCATGCTTTTTTTTATAAAATTTTGACATTGTACGAAAACAGAATAATACAATAAAATGAATATCTAGAAATATATATTCTAAAATTTATTCCATTGAAGTTAGTTTTTATTGATCATCAGAAATTATGAAAGCATGAGAATATATTTGTTTAACTTATTCTTGTAATACTTGAACATGCGCTTTATGTGAACATAATTGTGTCTAATCGAAGAAGCTCTCTTAAAAGCTGTCCAATATACTATTTAATATTATTTAATTGTATTGAACAAAATTGATCAATAGTTATATACTTAATTTCATTCGCTAATTGAACTGGCATATGTGCATGTTTTAAATCCAGATGTTATTTTTTACATATTTGAGATCATTGATTTCTTTTTTTTATTGTTGGAACTAATCAATTATTAGTTGATATATAAAATTATGTAATGTCTGACGTATGCTTCAACGTCATGTTGATACATATCATGATATTTCAAACGCACATGCATTCTTATTGCAATGGGAACATACAAGAATAGCCTATTGATTACATTTCATCTTAGTTGCTGATAATTTTTTTAACACTACAATAATCCTACGAAAGCGGATCCATCTTGGCCTCGAATTAGATAGGTGTGGTATTATGGTAGCATACGCATTTTGTTTCACATAGATTTCTTTAATTTTAAAGCGAAACTGTTTTTGAATAGATGTTAATGCTTATTAAAGAGATCACAAAGACAACTGGCTTCTGTTCAAATATTCTAAATATAATAATATTAGATGATTAAACAACGAATAAATTATTTTTAATGATATTCCAATTGAACATAAACAGACATAATGTTCGACGAATGCTTTTCAATAGAATTCGAACTTGGAATTTATTTATCAATAATGAGCAAATGCTTTTTTATTACTAGTATAAATTTGAATCGATGTAAATATGCGTTGCTATTTATAGAAATCGAATACAAAAAAGATTCACTATAGAATATCGTGAGTGATAACAAAGCACAAACAAAGGAAAAACACAATTTTGTAGAGAATATTGAGTGAATAAAGTGGAATGTACACACAAAATTATTGATCGTTATATCTGATTAATTTGTAGATATATACAAAAGAAGAAAAAAACAAAAACATTCATAATTGCTAAAAGAAGAGAGTTTCATTCATCAAAAACAAAAGATTGCACAATAGACCGACGCAAAATTCGTAGAAAACGAAAAGAAAAAGATTATCTGCTATAGATTGAATACTGAAATTATCTTTTAAACTTCAGTTGGTTCCTGATAAATATAAGCATGAGATGGAGAAGATGTATTTGTAACTTCGTGATATGATGGTGGCGCTTCATCGCGTGGCATACCTGTTGGTTGATGAACGATCATTTGTTGAGCAATTGGTGGTTTTATTATTCGACGTCCATTCTCTGGAGCAAAATTAACTTGATTATATCCTGCTGATGCCGTGGTTGAATTAGTAGCCTAGACAAAACAAAAAGAAAAGAAAAGACATGACTTGATATTCTTTTAAAATTTATAGAATCAAATCGTGGAATTATTTTATCAAAAACAGAATAATCAAGTGCGAAATGTATGAGCAAAATTGATGCAAATAACTGCCGAAGAAATCATTCGAATGGATACTGACTGTTCAAAAAAGTTCATAGTGAATCTTCAAAAAAGGTCTCTGTAAGAATAGAAAAAGTTTAAACGACTTCGTCGATACCAGCATTTTATTATTAAACTAAGGACTTTATAAAAGGTACAAATTACGATTTCTACTTGTACCTTTACTCATGTCTAATAGTTCGAATGGCTCATAAAATATGTTTAAGTTCTAATTGAAAAGTATATTGTTTCAAGCTGAAACTTTCAAAATATTCTATTGACCATTCGATTTGTCTACGGATACAATTGCCTGTCGAACTGCTGGTTTATTAATTTTTTAGTAAACATTTAAATCTATATCGGAAATTTCATAAAACAATATACGCGTTTGTCCTTGAAGTTTCGTGTGAATGAGGCCGTTTAGACTTTTTTTAGTTAAAAGAAGATTTCTTGTGACTTCACTATGAGTTAAAACAATCGGTATCAGTTCTGATTAGTGATTCTTGTCGAGAGTTAGAAACACTTACCATTCGATATATTATTCTTTTTGATATTAACTGAAATACAATTATTTTTATCCATTGCAAATAACAAAAAGGATTAAGAATACTCAATTTTTATGACGATTTTTCTCTGAAATTCAATAATACATACCACTGAATCTTGTGATATTTGATTCGGTTGTTGTCGCTGCTGTTCGAATTCTTCCTCTTCAGATGATGTATTATCATTATTTGCTTGTTGTTGTGCTCGCAATTGTGCTGGATTATGATAATGATGATGTTGATAATCATTTTTAGCTAGTGATGAATTTGGTGATGGTGTTTTTTGTTCACGTTTGGATAATATGGGTGGTATATCTTGTGAACGTTTTTTCACAGGTAATGAAATTCCCGTTGGTTGGTTTGATCGTAATGACTGAATTGATTCCGAAAGAGATTTATGCGAACCAAGTGGTGTATGTGTTCGCAAACGATTGGTTGATAATGGTATTCCATTAATACTTGCACTTAATTCATCAACATCCTGACGTTCAGGAGAATACGAACGTATTGGAATTGAAGGACGAAAACCAGGAAGAGCACTTGCTTGACGATACGATAGAGATACAGATGTTAGAGGAGTTTGACGATAAGATGAATGAGTACTAATCATTGGTGATGGCCGAGCTGGAATCGGTGGTGGAGCTTGCATTGAAGTAGTTTCTGCAGAGTCAACTAGATATGATGTAGATGATGAGTCTATTTTCAAAGATTCATTTTTACATTTCGAATAATCAATTGGTAAAGTCCCTCGACGAGATTTTCCTTGTTTACTAAAAGAAATAGAAAGAAAGATTTGAAAAAATAAAATTTCATTCTATTTCGATCTGAAAAAGAATGAACTTACTCAGTTGATAGCTTTTCAGCTAAAGCGAAAGAAAAATCCATTAAGAAAAATAACTCAATAATTCTAAAAAGTTAACTTACTACTTGAATTTTTTTCAATTTGATCCATTTTCCGTCGTTTTGAAAAGATAATCGTAGTGATAATAATAGAAGTAATAAGTAATAGTAAAATACTACCAATAATGATTCGGATATGAATTGAAATTTTACGTGAACCTCCATCAGTATATGAATTTTTCTCCAACGCATTTAATTTTGCTAAAAAGAAATAAGAATCATGAAATTCTTTTTGTTTTCGTTAAAAATCATATATATTTGGAAAAGAAAAATAAGATTTTATTTATCTTTTTTTTATCGTAGAATTCTTTCATTTGTCATAAGATTTCAGAAATGTTTGAATATTAACTGAAAAATTGTGACTGTTTAGTTTTAACTTTAGTTTTTCGAAGAGTTGTTAATCGATAAAAAAAGAAAACCAACAGAAAATAAATTTATTCGAGATTACTGTATTTTTATGTATATGTTATTTTCAGTAAACTGAAATTTTCTTCGGAAAAAAATTGAAAGAGAACGACGAATCACTTTATTATTATTTCTTAACCAACTCATATTTGTCGAAACGTGGCATAGAGACTATGATAGATATTTTTATGGACATCTCATTACAAATCGTCACAGATGCATTAGAAACATTTTCCATCTATGTGGTATCATGTTGACATAATAGATTTTACTCATCTAATTACTATTAGTAAGAATTATAATAAATATGACAAATGTTTTTGAGAACATTACACCAAATATGAAACTACATCTTCAATTCGATTGATTCGTTGAACTAATCTGTTTGAAATTCAAGAGCAAGTAGTGCTTCATCTTTACTAAACTCTAATGATTTTAAGAAATGATATTATCCCTTCATTGAATTTATACAACTTAATAGATGCACGATCAACAATGAATAAAATTTTAGTATGCAATACCTGTATCGCTTAGACGCAAAGCACACGAGCAGTTTCATGGTTGAATGATAAATCTTCCAAAAACACAAAATTACGGACTTAAAGATAAAAGTTACGCATTGTGACTGAAAATACTTTTATTCAAGATCGACTGCAAAAATTTGAATTCATTATGAAATTAAGTATAATTGACAGATCTTGTCATGAACAATATTTTCAATCATACATAGAATAAGAACCTTAAATACTGGCTCTTCGTTAACAATTTTGTCTATTGGTTTTTAATATTTTGGAATATAGTAGCAGTGAAGAGATAATAAAGCGATATTCAACAGAACATAAGTTCATTTTGAGAAGCTTGAAATGCAGATGATTATCTACTCTACCGATAGATGACTATTATATTCTTCTTCTGTGAAATCAAAAACATTCAAAGAATGAAGTATTTTATTATCATATTCGTATATGCTTTAGTATAAATATAAATAAAAGTGTTCCTTACTACTGAAAATTAAAAGAAAAAGATCTTTTTGTCATTAATGTCGGGCAACTGTATGTTATTTCATATTTTAATCTAGAGAATATTATTGTAATAGGTGTTGGAAAGCTAACAGTTAGTTTGTGAAAAGTAGCAAAAAATAAACGGTAGAGACCTTGTTTTTTCCTTGTTGATAGATATTTAGTTCTGAAATAACATACAATTTCTTGTTTGAAGAAAATTGCAATCAATGAATATCGAATCATCAACAATCACATATTCAATATGTATGAAATATTACCAACAGGTTTTGTTCGACAAATTTAAAAAAATAAACTAATCCCATGGTTATCCTTTTCTCAAAAATTCAATTGAATCCTTTCTAAGATTTAACTTGAAAAATCAACTTACGAGAAATAGAAATAATGAATTCTTGTTTAACAGTTTTTCCTCGTGATTGTGCTTGGCATTCCATTATAGATTGTCCTATATGTTCATAAATTCTTTCAATTTGTCTAGTTTTACCAAAAACTCTTAATTCATTTGAAGTTGACCATCCATTATAATTCACTTGATCATATTCCTTTGATGTATTACTTGAAATTTCATACCAAACATATGATGGATTTGGATTAGCTTCAATTTGGCATTCCATTTCAAATATTTTATATACTTCACTTTCTAAATGTACTTTTGGCAAAGCGCCTATTTCCAAACAAGGTCCGTCTATATACAAAAAAAAAAGAAGAAATGAATAATTTCTCTTCTCATTCGAAAAAATATATAAATAAATGATTGTCGTACATTCAACATCAATTGAAACATTTTTCATTAAATAAACATCGATCTGATT
Source organism: Rotaria socialis (assembly GCA_905331475.1). Lineage (NCBI taxonomy): Eukaryota > Metazoa > Rotifera > Eurotatoria > Philodinida > Philodinidae > Rotaria > Rotaria socialis. The sequence continues at coordinate 211,326 of CAJNYU010000505.1, read as the reverse complement.
ATTTGATTCAACTTGACATTGAACTATTCCATTATGATCAGCACGTGTTAATGGACCTTCAATTTGAATTGTGCGTGTAAAATATTCTCTATTGAATGTATCATTATAAACTTTTTTATTGGATAACATAGATAATGATGTTCGAGTTGAAATAAATAAATCAAGACGGGGTAAATATTCTGAGCCCGTTGTTTTCAATTGTTGACCATTTAACGATGAAGTTGATTCCGATAACTTAAATGTTGAACGTATTATTGTTACAGAACACGATAAAGGTGACACAACATTATTATCTTCACTGACATGATAATTTTTAATTTCAAGTGACGAAACTAAATAAAAATAAAAACAAATTAAGAAAATTTCTAATTAGCTGCTTTTCTGTATTCAGCTTACCATTAACAGCACTGAGTATAGAAGTAAATGTTTGCCATTTTTTATCAACAGCTGCATAATGGCCAACTGTAGATGAATCAAGTTTAAAAATTGTTAAACGATTAGTTTTTTCATCATAATTAAATTTTGATTTATTTGAAAATCCATTGCCGATGATATACAATGGATGAGCATTTAAACTTAAATAAGTTACTTCAATTGATGATGGTGCAACTTGAAATGAATAAGATTCAGATAGATTTCCAACAAAATAATTCACATTCGAACTAGATAAAGATGAAGATATTTGACCAAGTAAACAACATGGTAGCACCATAAGATAAACTAAAAGAGTGTACAGTTTGGTTCAAAATTTAAGATATAAAACTTTTCTTTTGATAAATATTAATATTTCTTAATCAAAAAGCTAATTTTTTATGTTAATTAAAATTATTAACGCTAGCAAAGAAGCATGAAGGTACTATCCAATTACATACTAATAATCATTAAAAAAGCTCTATGACAATTGAGTAACGGCTGCTTTTTTTTTCAAAAAAACAGTATGTTATTCTCAAGCAGAGAAGTATAGATTAGTTTTAGTTTCGACACGACACTCAAAAGTACAACCACAGAAACAAGTTTTCCTAACTGGAAATACAAAACATAATTTCAAACCTATGGTAACATGAATAAGTGATTTACAGTAGTTGACTGCTTTAGCTGAAACACAAATTCTAAAAACTTGTTTTTTTTAATTTCATAGAAATTAAGCCTTTTAGATGGTAGTCAGTTTGCTTTATCACGGATAAAATCAGAATCACTAGAGAAGAATTTATCGTGCGTCAGTTTGATCTTGTAAATTTTTCTAATCTCACTAAACTATCTACAACTTCTACCTGCAGTCGATTCTAATCAAGAAACTATGAAAGAATAACTGTTAATGATAAATTCTTACCGATAATAATATAAAATTGCATTGTTTAAATTCAATTATTAGATATAATTCATGGACAAAGAAAAGACAATTTTAACAGCAACAACAAAAAGATATTATCTGCAACAGAAATACAATTATTTGCATTAATAATGAAAGCAAAACATATTTCCATATGAATTTATTGTTCAATTAATATTATTTTCTGGCCAAATAGCAAAAAAGAGAAAATAGAGAAGAGAAAAAATGAAAAATAACCAACAACATCAACAAGAAGTACGACAATGAAAGAAAAAAAAGCTTTGTATATTTGTGCGACAAACATAGGCAGATCCCGACTTTTCACTGTTTCCTCTTTTTAAATAATACATATATATATATACATATACATAAAAAAATCAGTCGAAGATACAAGAAATGAATAGCTTTGTTGTCAGATCATACCACCGATATTAAACAACGAGAAAAGGCAAGAGTTGACTAGAACATGAAATAGAGTGAACGAGATTACAGTTTTTTTTTGTTTTTGATTATTTTGGAGCGGCATTAGGTGCTGTTGTTGATCCCGCTAGTCCATTATCGGTCGGCATTAATAAGCGTCCAATTTTCTTCGATGAATGAAGTGTCAATGTTGATTTATTCAAAGCATCATTCAATGCCATACGCCATTCATGATATGAGACGACATCCTAGAAATGTTCGTGTTTTTTTTTCGATGAATGAAGAAAGCGAGCGATAAAACGAAAAAAATAAACAAAAATCAAAAGAAAAAAAAACAGAAAAGAAAAGAAAAAAAGATTCTCAAAATGACAACAAAAGCAGCATCAGCAGTAACGCAGTGATCGCACGACTAGAAATAAAATAGAAGAGATAGACGAGAAAAAAAAGAAAAAATACAATAAATCACTGTTCGTCAAAGAGAAAAAAAAACATTTTCTTAGTTTGATTTTAGATATATGTTTAATCTTGAAGCGTGCCTGCAGCTATATTAGTTTTTTTTATCCCACCCAAACTACCGCCGGTCGATGATAACGATGTATTATGATAATTACCCGATGATGATTGTTGATTTGAATTAATATTTGCATTTGTTGTACTACTTACGTCAGCTCCATAAATTTTTGATGCTTTTTCACTAACTGTTAAATGTTGTTGTGATGCAACGAGTGTATCATACAATGCCTTTTTCCATTCAATCCATGATACTTCATCCTATGGAAGAGTTAAAAATATTCTTCTTCCAAAACATAACAAAAAACAAAAAAAAACAAAATCAAGTCTAAATTTAAAATACGATATTGATAGAAGAACAAGAAGCCCGCTAACATGCAAATGAACATAAATAATAACACATAACAATGAATAATGTAAAAAACAATATAAAAAATATTTAATATGAATATTAAATTGAAAACTAAGTTCTTACCTGCGGTGAAAGCATTAAACGCGGCTCATTCCCACCTTTTAAATGAATTGTAATCGTTTTTTGTCCTTTACATTCTTTTGAATCAATATGTTCAATACGTTCCATTGTATAAACCTTTTGAATAATTAAATTAAAATTTTTTGTTGATAACATATCGTGTTCATTAAGATTTTTAATATAAAAGAAAAGAACTGCTAACATCAATTCAAATATTTGAGTTTTTTTTATTACTAGCATCATTTATTTCAACTGAAAGATCGATGTAGAATAATATCTATAACATATTTATATATATTATTTAACAATGACTTGTAGCTTATAACATAATTGATTGACAGGAAGTTTTCAACACGATAGTTGTGTAATAGTACTAGGCAATGTAATCATCGAGTAATGTTCATTGGCTTTTTCTTTTCTTACGAGAAATATTATTCAGAATAACTATGAGATAGAAAATGTTTATCATATATTATCTTAGTAAACATTATATGTCGTCGTGCATTATCCTATGGTTATTAGCTGTTATGAGTATTTATTGATGATCTTTACATTGACATTCACTTCAAATGAAATACTTAGAAATTCCTCATAAAATATGTGCGATTAATTCTATGATATTACCTTATCCAGATTCGTTGTGTCGATAATTTCTATTTACAAAATTTTCGCTAATCAATCATAATTTTTCTTTTTCTCGAAGAAAGAATTCAATTAGAAATGTTATTTCGATGAAAGAATATGAACAGGAAACAATAATCTTTGTTAAATATTTATTTTATGATAGGTCATTTTTCATCTAATCATAGAAACTCATATAGGAATTTCTCTTTGAGAAGTATTGTACTCATAAACTAGACTCATTAAAGCTACAAAAATTTGATAAAAGCAACATTATACCTAATATGAAGTAGAAAAAAAACATTGCATAGATGTTTCTAAAAAGATCTGTTTCAGTAAAAGATTCAAAAGCTGTAGCCTTTATTCGAACTTTCACTCCTGATAGAACATTCAGAATAGAAATAAATGATTTTAGAATGATGCAATAAATAAGAAAGTTTATTTGAAAGCTTCTCGACATTTCATAAAGATTATTTATATTGGAATTCATTTTAAAGAAATAGTATAAAAATAAATTGTTTACCTCTGGATCTTTATCACCCTTTTCATAATGCAATTCTAATCGATTTGGATATAATTTAGTATAACGTATTTGCCATGAAAATCCAAATGTTCCCGTATTCTTTTTTAATTGTCCTTGTAAAATTAAATCAGATGTTTTTTCATCATCATAAATGTTATTTTGTTTAAATTTTGCACGTCGTTTTTGTTCAATTTTATCCGTTTCTTGATTAACGGTATCAAATACTGTTTCTAGAGTAGAAAAAAGAAAAATGCCACAATATGAAAATTTTCATTTAATTTCACCAGTTATTTCTTGTTGCCACCGTTCTGATATAACGATTGGAAAATTTTTATATAATTCTTGATCAGCTTCAGTTAACTAAAATCGAAATTCAAATAGAACAATAATAAATCTTGATATAATGGAAATATATATATTTACTTTTATTCCTTTAGTATCATCTTCGTCAAAATTTCCAATATCAAAAGCATCAGCTGCATTTACTTCACCGCGTGGTGGAATCAATGGTGGAGTTAATTTTAATAAATAAACTTGTTTCCAATCGATATCTTTAAAAAATGGATGTTCTTTTACTTCTTCAGCTCTAGAAAATTATAACTTAATCAAAAACAAATCTGAAAAAACACAAAAGAATAAACTCACATTCTTCCCATACATCCGAGACGTTTATCGACATCACGCTGAAGTAATCCTTCTAATAGTGTTCGCATTTCATTCGTCATCGTTTCAGGTAATTCAATTGACTAAATTTAGATAGAAACATAAATTGAAAACCCCAAAAAATGAAACAACAAATAAATTTTTATTCACCATTGTCATGGTCATTTTGTCGATTTCTTGTTTATCTTTTGTTTTATGTTGACGAAATGGACTATGCCTATAAAATAGAAGAATATTTTTTAATGCAATTATTGACAAAATTCAATTGAGCAAGCATCTTGTAAAATTAATCATTCAGAAACAAATCCTTGGAAACTGTCATTCTCGCTCATGTATAGAATTCGATTCAATGTGTATATGAGGTCCCACCGCAAACTGAGCTGATTCTTGTGAAGCTTTTCGTTGTTGTACCACCTGATATGCTTCAGTGTTCCTATAAACATATGTTTATTCTCTCCGGAAGACAAACTCTAGATGAAACAATCCTAATGATTATCACCACATTTTTTGCGTTGTTAGGATGGTTTTTTCTTTTATATATGTGAAGTTTCCTCCAGTTACAGAATTAAGACAGATAAAGTAGCATATCAGTTCAACAGAATATTTTGTTCTCTTCTATTACGGTTATTCGTTGCAAAATTAACTTTCGAAATACTTTTAAGCGACAGGCATAGTATCGTATGCGTCCAAGTTTTTTGTCAAAAAGTAATTAAATTTTATAATGGAATGATCAAGTTTCGAAAAAAATCTCTTCTAACATCGTTAAAATTAGTTTAATTACAAAACTTTTTACTAAAGAAATAAATTGTTTTTCTCAATGAATCAAACTTCTAAGAATAATGGAACTATCATTTTCTCAGTAGAGTCGATTGGAATTAGCAATCAATGTAATAAATTATAGTTATCTTAATGAAAATGATAAAAAATAGAAATAGGCGATTGTTTGGACTTCTACATAAGAATGTTTTTTACAGTTTCAAATGAAATATCAATAGGTGAATTATATTTTTTTCATCTATCATAAAAAGTTTCTTCTGATTCACAATAGTAAAGATTACAATCAACATGACTGATTACAAACATGAGTCAAGATGTATGTAAAAATCGAAGTGCTGATGACAGAATCATTGCTGAGATTTAAATTCATAAAAATAAATCTTATTTGATGCTTTATTTTGTCACTTTAATATAGCTTAACTTTTTCTTAGTATTCATTCAGTAATAACTAATGACATGTGTAGTTCATAGAAATGAAAAACAATATTTTAATAATAAAACTAAAATCTTACCCTTTGAGTAATTTATAAAGCATACAACCAAAAGAAAACCAATCTGCACTGGAATCATAAGCCACACCTTTAGCTAAAACTTCTGGTGCCATGTAACCATGTGTACCAACACTTGCATGCGGTTTTTTCTTTGAAAAGTCACAAGCTAAACCTAAATCTGATATACGAACATGGCCATGCTCATCAAGTAAAATATTTGCTGGCTATTTTATTTGACAAATAAAAAGAAGAAAATAAAAAATACGAATATTGAAGTTTATTTAATTCTACTTTAAGGTCCCGATAAACAATTGATCTAAGATGCATATGTTCTAATCCTAATATGATTTCTGCTGCATAAAATTTGACTTCTTTCTCTGAAAAAACTCCATGTTGAGATAAATGATAATGAAGATCGCCACCTTAATTCAAATTTAATAGAAAAAGATTAATTTTTCGTTTTAGTCAACAATCTTTACCATTCATAAGATCAAGAATAAAACAGAGTTTATCTGTTGTATGAAATGCATATGTCATACAAACAATAAATGGACAGCCTTCCTCCTTGACAATGTAAAACGAAAATTTTAACTCAATATAACAATCGATGATTATGATAAAACATACTCCTGTGCTGACAAGTGAAAGCATAATACGTTCATTTAATGCTAACGTTTCGCCTTGTTTCATTTTGATACGTTTCTTATCAAGACATTTCATTGCATACCTTAAAAGTAGCTAACGTAAGTCACATTTCAAATTAACTAATATCAAAACTTACATTTTCCCAGTATCTGCTTTTCTGCAACCATATACTTCTCCGAAACCACCTCGGCCAATAATTCTGTGTACACTAAAATCATTCATTGTTAACTAGACATAACAACAAAAGAGATAAAAAGAATGTATTTTTCATAGAACGTATTTCATTTTCTTTTAATTCAAACCTGAATATTGAGTTCGAAATTTTTCCATTGGCAAAATCTTGTATATTTTTCGGATTCAATAAATTTATCGAAAATTCTTCCACGTAATAAATCACAAATTTCTTTTTTATAGGGTTCAAATAAATTCGATGGTAAACTATTTTTCGGATTATTTGGATTATATTTTGATAAATGCTTTTTCACACTTTCAATAGCTCGTTCAGAATAGGTCTTTAATAAAAATTAAAAATAAATATTTTCAATACTAGAAGAAAATCAATCAATAAATTTACATGAGAATTCGAAAGTAATTCTTTCATGATAAATTGATCATAAATTTCTTTTCCAACTTTCCATCGTTCTTCATCTGTTTCAAGTTTTTCAAATCTTTTTATCTATTAATTAATTGAAGTAAACACAAAAAAAATTGCTTTTTTCTGTTTTCTTTATTTTTAATTTTAATCTCAAACCTCTTCATAAAACTTTAATTGAGGCACAGGTTCATCACATAACGTTGAACAATATTCTTTAAACAGAAGAAATCCTAAAAAGCAAAACGAGATAATAATAATCTGTTATTGTTCGACTCATCTTTCGAAGTTCTTTTGCATGTTAACCATTTAACTCTCACAGAATGATTACCCCTAAGGATTTAATGTTCATGAGTTTAGAAAAAAATCATTATCAAGAACACTATCATCACCTGAAAGAAATGAAGACCGGAGGGGCTTACAATAGATGACACTTTTATGAACTCTTCACTTGTGAAAAAGAAGAGGGAAAATACTGTTTCTTTTTTAGAACGGAATAAAAACGATCAATGTCTCTTTACTACACGAGAGATTCATTTACAAAACAAAGTGAGAAGAAAAAAACGAGAACAAATAATCTCGTCATATTATACAATTATCGCCTTACCCTTGTCTTGGTTTTCTCTTTCTTTAAGAATTTGAGAGAATTAAATTAGACAAATAAAAAAAGAATTATTTCTTATATAGGCCGATCGTATACAATATTTTTTTCTTCGAATAACAATCGTCTAATGAGAAGGAAGAAAATTTTTTTTTTCTCATTGACCTATTCAAAAGAAGAGATAAAAACGTGAAGAAACAAACTTGAAAGGATTTTATGTTATACTCAACAAACTATGGTAGATTTCGACAGAAATAAAGCATGATAAACTAAAACAACATACCAATTTGTTGATTAAATATTTTGTCAAATGTATTTTCATACATTTTTTGTAGGTGCTTGTGTGTAACACTTCGTACTCTATTGAAAAAAGCGAAACAAAAAAGAATAATCAAATAGAAATTATTAAATGAAATCATACGTTCGATCGGGTAAAACAATTTTTTTGCTTGCTGAAGCCGCTGGTGTGGATTTGGATTTCTCCATTGCCATTAAATAGGAAACATCGGCTAATACAGCTTCAAGATCTGCCATATTCTTTTTTGTATATTAAATATAATCAAATAGAAACACCCAAAAAAAAATTTTTTAATATTAATTCTCTTATATTTGTTTTTGTTTAATTCATTCTCTTGAAAGAATTGTTTTGCCTATAGATTGATTGTTTATTGCTTTTCATAAGACTTTTAGATAATATTGGAGACCATTGATAAATATAAAAGATTTCATTAGATCAACTAAACGCAACAAAAACAAATAATAAACAAATATTTTTTTCCTTTTATCAATGTTCTTTGTTTCGGATAATCAGTTGTTGTCTAGATGTCTCGCTGAGTTTTCGGCTGAATGATAATGCCATTAGTAAATACGATTGACCTTCACACGAATGCTTCTAATTTTGTCAAAATAAAATAATTTTATGTTATAGAAGTTCTTTAAGGAAAACAAATTCATTAGATTGAATAAAGAATGAAATAAAAATATCATTCGTGTGTTTTTACAATAGATGTCGATAGTGAGGCTGTTTATTTATATCTATCAAGTAGAAATATTAAATTTTTCTATATGGCGTTTTTTTTCAAAAGGAAGAGAGATCTCTTGACACTTTAATTATGTTCTTCATGCTAACACTGTAATGTGAATGTGTATGGGCTGATGATGTCAATCGACACAAGAATTATAATTTATATGAACCACATTGTGACAATAATAGAGCAAGAATAAAAAAGTTGAAAAATGCTGCCACCTTAAGTTTTACTCCATATGAGCTTTTTGTTCTTAGTAGATTTATATGAAAATAAATATTGTTTTTTATTAGAATTCAATAGATATAAAGTTTAATCAAAAATCGGAAATGTTTCTTTCTAAATTACATTAAAAGAAATTAAAGATAGAATATTTACGCTGGCATAATCGATCTTTATATAAATGCAATGCATGATTATAGCTTTGATCCATATAAGACTGTTATCATTATGTTTTGAATGAAGAAGATTTTGATGGTGAGAAACTCCTCAGAATGAAATTCTAATTCATTTAAGAAAAATTTGCTATGTTTCTATGCGATGAATTTGAATAGATTTAACAATCTAGAGAATGTTTTAGATGATTTCGAGTCAAATTTTAGGATCTTCACCAATGTGGAGTCGTGCATTATGTTATCGGGTATCTATTGTTAATTTATTTGATGTATAAGATATATTCTAGTTTCTTTTTTAAAGTTTGCTCCTTTTCTCATGCGTTCTGGCTCTACATTATCAGAAGAGGCTTCAGCGAGTCGAAGTAAATTATTTTACATTTTTACTATTCCATGAGTTATTATTTGTTGTTTTCGTTTTCCAAAGATAAATCAGCAAGTCAAAGAAAATCTGACTCGAAATATTTAGCCAGTGACATGTACAATTATACAGTATTTAGTCATTATGATATTGAAGCATCAATGACCAAATATCGTCTTACTCAACCTTCATCTCATGCGCCATTGAAACATGAACCAAGTCCACCAAAGAAATAAAAAAAAAATTGAATTGTGTTTTTTTGTCCAGTTTGAAAGAAAATTTTTTCCCTGAGAAAACTGAAATAAATCTTTTCCCTCATATTGTAGATGTTTTTATTGTTGGTTTTCTTCATATGTTTCATATTGATAGTCGCTCCGTTCATTTTTATTCGTTTAATATCATCGAAAAGCAATGAAGAAAATGGAAATTATCTTTTAGTTATTGCACATCCCGATGACGAATGTTTGTTTTTCTCACCTATTTTACTATCACTACATTCAAATAAATATGTATTATGTCTTTCAAATGGCTATAATCACCGATTAGACGAGCTACGTCGTTCATGTATGCAGCTTGGTGTTAAAGATTTTAAAATAATTGATGATCAAATTAATTTAAAAGATGATCAATCAGTGTTGTGGTCATCCGATACAATATTAGGTCATGTTAAACAATCGATTCGTCAATGGAATATTTCAACAATAATCTCATTCGATTATTATGGCGTTAGTGGCCATAAAAATCATTCATCGATTTACTATGCTTTATTAAATTTACCTCACATGAATCAAATACATTTTCTTTCGCTGCAATCAACACCAATCTATCGAAAATATTTAACTTTGATTGAACTATTTAGAATTTATCTAAAAAAAGAATCAAGATCTAGGAGAACATTTGTTTTACCAGTAAAATATAGTTTAACACCACATAAAGCTATGCTTGAACATCGTTCTCAACTTATTTGGTTTCGTTATTTATATTTACTTTTTTCTCATTACATTTGGATTAATGATTTTGTATTAGTTTATTGAAGAAAATATTAATACACATCTTTTTCTTCTTCTAATAAACGAATTTCTTCATATTAAGTAACGTCATTTTAATTATAGATTGCTTTAGTCTTTAATACATTCATTTGTCTTAAATGTAGTGAAACTATAGGAAGTTTTTCGCTAGTCTAATTTCTGAAAATAGAATTAGTCACATGTTTACCATCGTGTGTAGAAATAGCTTTATCAATACAAATTTTCCTTTAGATTAAATGTCTAAAAATACTATAACATATTAAACTTGTTGAATAAAATACATAGATACTCGTTATGAAATATTTGCATTAGAAAGAGATACAAAACGAAACGCATATTTATCAATATGCACGAGAAGTTACAACTATATGAGTAAAGTATGATTGAGATTATTGCTGAGACATTAAGTACTTAACTTAAATGCAAATTGTATTTTAAGTAGCTAGTAAAATTTACTATAAGATTTACCAGATGTCAAGATTTCATAGTTCAGATAGTATAAAGAGATTTTTAGAAACTTCTCTTTTTCCAATTATTATTTAAACGCGTAAAGAATTTTGAATAGTATGAGATGGCGTCACTACATGTTTTAATATTTTCTCTTCTTAAGTTAAAAATACGCATTTTCTAGGTAACGTTATTGTTTTCATGGTTTCAACTGTCTATTGTAAGATTGTAAAAAAAGGATGCTAAAAAAGCATGTGATGATTTTACCTGTTATTCCGATTTTTAAAATTTATTAAGATAATTCTGTTTAAAAAGAACTACCTATTACTGACATTGTCTGAAATTTGACAATTACTACGTTTCAGTTTTCTATAAAACTTGCAGAAAAAGCCTATTAACTAATTTTGATACTATATAAATTACTTTTAGAAGAGAAAGCTAATTTTATATAAAAAAAAAACCCGGATAATACTTCTTTGGATAACTTTGCGCAGTATCATACAGTAGAACTCTGATATAATGATTGTGATGTTATAATAATTTGCCTCTGATCTTTTATGTCTCATTACAGTAATAAATTCATGCCGCAAATTCTTCATATAATAAATGTGGTTCGGCATTTGTGTTCTCACTACATAAGTCATCTTTAACTAAAACATATTTGACTATTTACTTCAAGTAAAATTATACAGTATGGTTATGAAACTGCAACTAAAGAAAATTCTTTGTCCACAAGTTTTTTTCTTGAGAAATACACATTTAATTATGTGTGATCTATTTCCAAATTTACATCTATTATCACTAGATTTATTTATTCTTTATATGTATTTTATCTGCTGAATCCAACATATTTTTGTCGATAAAATCAATTGCTAATTTTGTATCAAGTATTACAATAGCGATGCTAATATTTATTTTTAATCAAAAAAAAATTTCAAACATTCTTTCAGCAATTTTGGCTCGAATAAATATACGTAGTTACTAGTTTGAATACTTGTTCGAAAAATAATTTTGATTAAACTATACTCTGTGAAGTTTTGATGTAATTAACAACGTAAATTGTTTTAGTGTCTGATTCAAGTAAATTATCTTAATCTCCAATATTATTTTTATTAATATTTATTTAACCTGAATAAATCATAATGTCATATGAGAATTCTCGACGATTCCTCGACAAATGTTGTTACACGCTATAATGACAGATGTATTAACATTAAAATAAATGCTTAAATACTCGAGAAAAACTCTGAATTAATTGATAATTAAACATGAGAAAGTGTGAAATTAGAAAGATTGAGATGCAACTACTATCATTGAAGTAAATAAATTTAATTAAATGGAAAAAGGTTTTTGTTTTTCTAGTTGGTGTTTTTTTTTCAAGAAAAGAATAAGAATGAAACAATGAAAAGAAAAAATTGAAATAAAATCTGACTCTTATGAAGACTGTGAGGACAATAAAAAAAAATATTTCATTCTATGGAAGTATCTAATTTAGAGATATGATAAATATTTGGTTTGAAATAAAGACAAACGTTCAGATCTTTTTTAACCACAATAGTCTTATACTAAGATCAAATAATTTATACCATTGATCATTCAGTATCAACTAAACGATTCGAAGTAAAAGATTTCTCAATTCAAATACAAGATTCTCTTACGTAAATCGAGTTCATTTATTTTTACTTGAAAACGAACTTCTTGTCGTTACGTTAATTTTTTGTATACGTATAACAAGCAATTCATCGATGAATTGTACTTCACTATATTACATGTGTGGCATAGTTATCAGGTAGTTAACAAAGGTCAAAGAAACATCGTATGCGCATTCACATTAGTCAATTCGAAATTGCAATAGATTGCAAAAACAAAATACGGTGCCTATTAGAGATTTTACTACAATTCTTACTAAAAATAAATAGTATCTTTCTTTCATTTCATATTCAGAAAACAATATATAGACGGCTACAAAGAAAATTAGTAATTCATAGATTAATAAAACGTAGGAACTTTATTTAAAGCTTTTATCTAGCAAGAAATTGTTTTTCCATCAATGTTTCCTGTTAATAAATTGTCTTATTTAGAATGGTTTTCGTAGAAAGTTCGCTCACTACATGTATGAATCAGTGATTGAGATTAGCTTTACTTGGTCGGTGGAAAACATTCAAATTGTTTTTCTGCCGAAAATTCTTACAGATAACTGTTCGAATGATATTCAATTGTTTATTTACAATAAATTTTTATTTCATTATTCGTTTTTGCTTTTCAATCATTACTTCTCCTGTTTAATCGTCTGAATACAATTTTAATGACAACTTTCCTTCTGTTTTCATTAACGGCGCAAGGATGATTGAGTATTTGTCAGTTAAAGTGATCTTTTGTGATGGTTTATTAGAACATAAAAAGGCACGTTTTGAATATTTTTTGTTCTCTTTTCCCCGTATGAATCACATGAAGAAAATCGTACTTATAGATATTATCTTATCCGCAATGCACTTCAATTATATTCATAAATGAAGGTATGAAAAACAAGCAAGCGACGAAGATAAATAACAAGCAATATTTACGGATGAAAGATTTCATTTTCATCCTTGCAAATCATATTTTCATTTAGATATTTTTAACGGCTAAGGGGTGCACTGTACATGCACTTCCAACACTTCAAGATATAATTGCATCGAACAATATCATGGCTAATATTAATGATACAAAATTGCGTAGCAATGAAGAACAAGAACGAAGTAAAAGTACAAAAACTCTTGTAATTATCACATCGGCTGATAATGGTAATAATGGTCATATTCTTTCATGCTTGAATTCAACCACTATTGAAAATTTTATTGTCGCATTAAATAATACGAATAGAATGGGTGAATGCCAAATTAATAATATAAATAATATTGGGCCTTTTTCTTCAGCTGTAGGAGTTTATTTAAACACGACTGTTAATCATAACAATTTCTTTTTTTTTTCATTTTTTTGAGGAACAAGAAATACCAGTCGATAGTTATAAAACTACAAATTCAAAGAAGCGGAAAGCTGATTTGACATGTGTTATTTGCGGTGGTCAAGCCACCGGCTTCAATTTCGAACAGATTTCATGTGAATCTTGCAAAGGTTTTTCATTTAAATTTTTCAAGACTAAAATGAATTCTTTTTTTATTTAGCTTTTTTTCGTCGTAATGCATTACAACCGATAGTAAATAGTTTTTAACTTTCTCAATAGCTTCGATAACTGATATTTATATGTTGAGGAAAAAATTGGAAAACCATCAAAGTCCGATTTTGTCAGGAGAAAAGTAGAATTCTGTTATGAATTACTGTTTTATCGGGCAAGATTGCAATTCGAAACTTGCTTGGAGGGAGTTCGGATGTGACTCGGGATAAATTCATGCAATTACGTCTTTTAGTAATAGTATCGTGAAATGAAAAGAAAACATTTATTGAAGAACATAAGCTTTATGTAGATGGATCAACCGGCGATCGCACTTGTGACTGTAAATTCAATTGAGCTAATAAACAATTCATGTAAAATAAAGGCAGCTTTTCGTTCGACAAAATCTCATTTGAAACCAGGTAATTGTACAAATATAGGCTAATAGATTAAAGTATTTTGAAGTATGATCTGTGTGTGAAAATGAAAGAAATATATTGTTGAATAAAAATAGCTATTCTATACAGACTTCATTTATTGTCATCGTATGCGTTTATCTCTGGTTGACTCCTAATTTTATCTAGGCACATTTCAAATTCCATTTTTTACCAGACTAAAACTAAAATTTTAACTCTGTCAGAGCAAAGTCGGACTCTGAGCAGATTCTGACTTTTCCTCCAATATATATATGTAAAATATTATTTTAGGAAAAAACGAAATGTATTAACTCCGATGATAATGTCCTTGAAATTCGATGTAATATTCAATATGATATCAAACATAAATGTCAACGTTGTCGATTATTGAAATGTTTACAAGAAGGTACTGAACTTTTTGCGATATCGGTTTCAACCTAATTTAGGACATACGTATTATCATTAATATCAAGTATTTGTCATATTAAGATTGAAGGAATCTAAAATTTCTAAGTAATTATGAAATATGGTTGCTTTTAATCATATTGGATGCTCTTAATTTCAATGAATTAAGAATGAAAACTAAATAAAAAACTGAATAATTACTAGATCGTATGTGAACATCAAAGTTCTTTCAATTTGAGGAACACTTTGATACTGTGCTATAGCCACATAATTTGTTTTCTATTTTAATATATCTATGTCTACTCACAATTGTGATCGATCATAGATTTCCAAATATTCCAATCTCAGATATTTCTAAGTTGATTTTCAATTGATCCATACAAGTATCTTCCAAAAAGATTTATTTTCTTCATATAATCATGTTTCTTCAAATATTCAAGAGAAAATATCATGTGTTATTGTCTCCTATGTTTGTTAGGTTTTCTGAACAATATGTACATGCAATATTTATTTAATGAAGAAAAAATACGAATTCTATACTCGATAGATCTTGGAAAAAAGTATACTGCTTCATCATTTTGACAATTGTATTTTAAATATCTCGTACTCTATTTTATCAGAGAAAGAAAACATATCGATCTATAGTTTTCGTCAATGATAGAAAACGATACAGGCAGATCAACAGCTTTTATTGATTCCATCTTAGCTTACAAGTCTGGCTAGACATGTGACTTGATTTTTGTGAAGATTTTTCTGGACTTGGATCTTGACTACAGTTGTGATCAAGCTTTACAATATTGATTTATTTAAAAATAAGAAAGAAAAACTTCTTCGTTACTTATTTTTAATAAATATTGATGGATCATTTAAAATAAATAGAATTTGAAATATTTAGGTATGCGTAAAGATTTTATTGTAACTCGAGAAAAAAAACAAATAAAAGAGAGACGTTTGGAAGAAAATCGTCGATCAAGTTCTGAATTAATTAACAAGAATAACAATGTAAAAAGTGAGAATATCATTGAATCGAAAGCAACAGCTCGAGCTGATTTATTAGTAAGACAGAAATTAAATTGATATTGTCGAAATCTAAAGAGCAAATTTTATATTTTAGTTTGAGAGTATTCTTTCACAATCATCAAGTTTTCTTACCAATGACGATTGGTTATGTTTATCACACATTCAAAATGTTTATTTTTCTGCATCTCAAGCAACGCCATCAGCTTCGTCTGCTTTTTCTTTTGAATTATCACCGGATAGAGTGACTACTTTCAAGAATATCATTGATGTAAACAATTTTACTGCCATTAAATTGATCAATTTTCTTCGAGAAATACCCGAATTTCAACAAATTGATGCACGAGATCGTTTGATACTTGTTAAATGTAATTTAACGTTACTTCTTTTGATACGTTATTCATCGAATTTTGATTCAGTACGTGAACTATCATATGATATCGATACAGCTGGTCCCATCTCACTTGCAGATGAAGCATTTGCTGAATATTTTAAAAGCTTTTTTATTCTTTGTTGTGGTTATCAATTCAATCGAGTTGTATTGTCTATATTTCATGCTCTTAATAGTATAATTAACAAAGATCCAATTATGACTCAATTACTAATGATTGTTATGATTTTTTCAAAAGGTTTATCAGCTAATGATGACGATGACGAACAATTGCTAAATGATAGAACATGTATCTTCAATGCTCAGTCGAAATATACTGATTTACTATTTCGATATTTAATGGAACAATCGTCATTCGAATTAGCTGTCATTAAAATGACACGTATTATTGAGCAATTATTGAAGATTCAAATAGTTGCAAGAGACTTTCAACAACATATTAAAAATGAAATGGATGCAACATATATTAATCCACTGATGAAATCGCTTCTTCATCTTACATGATGTTCTTTTTCGTTCTTTCTTAAATGTATTTTTATCTATGTAATTATAATAAAAAGATTGACTAGCTTGTTCATCTCTTTCAAGTTTAACAGAAAGATTCATTTGATTTGATTTTTTCGGACTCATATTCTTGTGTAACGTCTTAATTGCGATCGACGGTTGAGCCAATTAAAACATCAGTAATCAAACTTGGAAGCACACAGAATCATATTGATCTATTTTTCTGCGATTCCAAATTGCGATTATTTTCAAGTTTCGAACGAATGAGCGCAAAACTAAACAATATGACCGAGAAAAACAATATGTATACAAGATTATAACAAGCTCATGTTTGCAAAAACAAAACATATTCAAGGCAAGGATTTGGATATTGATGAGAAATTTTTACTCACTATTTTCATCGTTAAATTGATATTTTGAAAGATTCTAAGGAGATTAATGATGAAGAATAAGTCGTTTTTTTTTGTTAATAAACATTGTTTTCATTCACCACAATTGCTCATTCTTTCATAGCTCACCATTGATGTGTTAATTGACTGCATTTTTAGGTGTAACTAGGGCGTAATGTCAATTGCTTTTCAAGACTATGAGAGAAAGTCGAAGGCTTAGAAAGCTTTAATTGTTAAGTCATGAATGTCATTGTAGAAGTAATAAATTAGCGAAGATAACTTGTTGTAATGCGAGTATCCAAAATGTCATAAAACTTCAATGATTTAATATTGTAATTTAAATTAAATATTCTAAAAATAACAATTTACTATATCGTGTTATTTCCCGATGTTTAACTGAGAGAAAAGTAATCAAATTGGTTCCTAGTCATTTATTTGAAAGCATACGTTGGTTAAAAATTTCCATAGGAGTATTATACAAACATACAGTCAAAGAAAAACAGAATTATAGCCAGTAAGAGTTACTTGCTTTTTTTTCTCGTTTCGGAATGCCAGAAATTCTTTTTGATTGTCCAAAAACAAATCACCAATGACAAAATTTTCTTCTACTTGTTTCTTTATGCATTATAAAATTGAATATTAGTACATATATATGTTTATAATTAGCTAGTTGCTGATAAATAAATAGCTACTAAATTTCTCAATCGTCAACGCATTCATGAAATGCGCTTATAATGATATAGAGAGAAAAAAAAACTGAAGTCAACATTTTCAAATACATCTGAGAATTTTCAAAATAATATTAAAGAGAACAAATTAAAATATGATCCATAACTTCGAATTGGTCTTGTTTATTTGATGTTAAATAACACGATCATGCTATATGTATGTAGATAAGCAGTGTCCCCACTGTTTTTTCCGTTTATAAAGAAAGAAAAAATGTTGTCGCACTTATTTTTCATAGATAAGCCATTTCCTTCTCTCTCTCTCAGTCGTAAAGGAAAAGATAGAATATCATAGTGTTCAAATAGAAGTAAAGTTGACGTCAAATAGCAACCGGTGTCCAAGGATCATTATCAATTGTCTTCTTATTTGACATTCGACAAGACGCGTTGTGTCTGAGGCAACAATCACAACTATCGATAAAGAAAAAACAAAAGAAACATTTCAACACATTCATTCATTTACGTTTGCTGATTTTTTCTTTCTAGTACAAAATGCTTTGCTATGGGTGTCATTCTTTAATTGATGAGCCCTATTATTTAATGATTGTTGATCACAGTTGGCATGCATCATGCTTAAAATGTATCGATTGTGGAATGTTACTTGAACACGAATCATCATGTTTCGCCAGATTAGGACAAGTTTTTTGTAAAAATCATTATATGAAGTATGTTTTTTTTATTGTTCTTTTTTTTCTACTACAAAAAATTCTTTATTTCCTAGAAAAAATTGTTCTTCTACTTGTACACGATGTCATAAAATCATTCAACAAGATGAATTAATAATGCGTGCTAAACGATTTATTTTTCATTTGAACTGTTTTACATGTAATATTTGTAATAGTCGTCTTCATCCAGGTTAAAATTTTCTTTCAACATGAAAAATTATTTCTATGAAAATTTGTTTCTTTTAAGGCGATGATTATGGTCTTATAGATACTCAAATTTATTGTCTGGATCATTTTCTAGACCAAGACTCTCATGATTCGCATGTAATTCTTGATGATTCAGGTTATCATACATCACCAAATGAAACACATCGATCAAAAAGTTGTCAACAAGAAAATGAAGAAAATTTTCTAACAGTTTCGTCAGCAGTGCTTTCCTCATCATACTGCATTGAAATTGATGATGATTCATACAATAAAACACATTACACAAGACAAAAACGTCTTCGAACAAGCTTCAAGCATCATCAAATACGTTGTATGAAATTATATTTCAATATAAATCACAATCCAGGTTTGTATTTCTTTTGCTTTCTCATAACTTATAATAGAACTTTTACTTCTGATTAGATGCCAAAGATTTAAAAGATCTATCGGAAAAAACTAACTTACCAAAACGTGTGTTACAAGTTTGGTTTCAAAATGCTCGTGCAAAATATCGTCGAAGTAATACATCATCAAACGAAGTTCGAACAAATTTATCATCGCTAAGCAATAGCGACGATTTATAAACTAACAATTTCAATATTGCAGCGCCGCGTTTCGTTTTTTGGCTAGTCATTTATGTATAGCATATCTATATCTTAATATTTTCATGTTTTCTTTACTATTCAATTATTAAACATTAGTTGGATACCAATGATAGAAATATTAGACTGATCTATTTATTTGTATATCTTTAAATGATTATATATATATATACGTAACAATGAGCTGATCATAAGATTCCACTTTCGAAATGACTGATTTATGCAGAGAAGATTCTGTTGTTAGTGTTTATATTTAAGCTAATTTATTTGTGTGTTTATTTCTGGCTTTAGTTAGTTTAATTTAAAAAAGTCGAAATCAATCAGAATGTGTATCGCCTATGTATCTTCGATTTTGTGAAAGGGCCCTCTCCTTCATGAGAGTGCCATCGATAATGAATTGATTAATTAATTCTCACAGCACAACAGGATATGATCGATGTAACACTTGCACACGGTGCTATCAGAAACAAATAAGTAGACAATAACAGATTAGTGAATACGAAACAGGACGAAAGAGTATTTAGCTGCAATAGATACAAATCTATTGAATTGCTAAAACAATCTTTGATTAATTATTATACTAACAAAGACTATTTATATATATATATATATATCTATCTATTTCTATTTCTATTGATTCTATACCTCTACTGTACATTTAATTAATCTGGAACTTGGTGATAAAAAAAGTCACACATTAAAAAAATATCGCTTGAACTTTGCTAGATTGTCGTTACTTAATCATTCGTAAGTAAACGATCAAAACAAAATTGATTCGAGAAATTTAATATGTATTTCTAATAAGTTCATAAGTATCAATGAATTACGATGAGCTTTTTCATGTAACTTAGTTCATTATAGATTGAGATTAAGATTTAGGTTTAGAAATAAGGAGCAGATTCATTACTAGTAGATATTTAGTTGAAATATATCTTCTGTTTTAGCGTATTCGTGTGCTTTAGATATCTTATGTAAAGAAAGAAATGTTAGTAACAAAATAAATATATGATTCTTGAAAATCATAATTATTATCTAGATTAAAAATGAATTCTAGTTAAAATAATTATTAGTACCTTTATCTATTGACGATACGGCGTTTAACTTGAAGATGAATGATTAGAGCGCTGAAGAAAAATATATTGTTCTTATGTATTTTGTTTTTGTGAGTCGAATGAACCATACGTATGTTTTTTCTTCTTCAAACGACTTGATAATTTCATTCTCAAAGAATACCCCCAACTGAGCATAAAAAGATTTCTTCTATATTCCATATGGTTTACGGAATATAAGCGTAGCTATATATTTCAAATGATAAAAATCGAACGTTGCAGGTATAATGAGGAAAAAACCACGAATTTCTGCTATTTATTAGTTGATGATCATATCCATAAATTAAGTAGAAGAGTTCATCGGAGTAGTTTTCTACTGAAATTTTGAGCATTAAAATTCTATTTTCGTATGACATACAAAAAAATAGAATCAGATAATTAATGTATAGTGATATGAATTACTGTCGAAAATAGGGATCTAACAGTACCATTTTGAGACACATAAAGATTGTCAATTTTCAGAATGAAAATCTACCAATGCCAACCAATACTTTGCGTTAGTTATAACCAGCTGAGTTAGCTCTATCTGATAGGAGTTGTTCACGAATATTCACCAATACTGGGGATCTTTTCTGTTGGTATTGGCATTTTATATACTCCTATCAGATAGAGCTAACTTCGCTGGTTATAACTAACGCAAAGTATTGGTTGGTTTTGGTAAATTTTCATTCTGAAAATTGGCAATCTTTATGTGTCTCCTAATGGTATTGTTACATCCCTAGTCGAAAAGAAAAATTGCTGCCCCGATTGTATCAATGTTTTTATGTGATTTTTGTTAGTCTTTGTATTATTCACTGGAGAAGAATTGATAATGAATTTCGCCTGCTCGCCAGATCTACTACAGTTTCTTTCAGATATCTTCTCACTGATTTTCTATTTTTAGATTAATGTTTTTTCCTTCTGTTTAAGTCTCACAATAAGAAAAACATTCGCTTATTTAAGCAATCTTTCGCCTAGAACATGTTTGATTCCTGAACAGCTTGTTAACGCAAATTAATTAGTGCAAAAAAATGAAGTTTAAATATATTCTTGAGTCGAACTCCAAAGAACTATCTTATTTGTTATGCGCATCATGGTGAGATGCACAGGTTGTGTGCCTGTGATGCATTGAACTTACTTTTTGTTCCTATCTACAACATGGCTTTGTGGTCTAATATCGCGCTTTAAAACTTGCTGTCACTATCTTCTTTGAAAATATATGTAACGCTACAAAAGTCATCAACATTAGAATTAGAGTTGGTGAATAATGAAAACTCAAAATAATACAATTTTTTTCTACGTTATAGATTTGTGTTCATATGACACTAGTACTTTTTACATAAGAAAGAATTACTTAGGAAACGTAGACTTGAAATTGTCGAACTGTAAGTTCTTAATCAACATTTCTGACGTGTTCCAGTAAATGTATTACATGAATTTTAGAATTCTACATTTCTGAGAGTTATTTATACGATTAAGGTAGTGCATTTTGCAGTGGCTATCACTAAAAGAGCTGTACAATAAATTTGTTTTTCTTGGCTAAATATTATGTTTTCCAAGAGTCAATTTTATATCTCTATTCGAACAGTCAGTTTTCAATGAATATTTTAAACGCAAACTACAAAAAGCATTTTTTAAACATCATGAAATAGAACATCAGTCACGTAATGTTTTACAAAAGCATAGATTGTTCATCTGTTTCTTAAGTAAGCGAACTGGGTCAAATCAATAAAAGACAATGCAAATAGGAAATATAAAAGAAAACTGTAAAAATAATGAATTGTCTTGTTTCGTTATTTCACGACAAGCAAACATAGTTTTTTTTCATAAATGAAGAACTTTTATTTTACGAAGTTATACAATACAAAAATAAAAAGAAACCAATAAAATATCTCTGTTAACTTTTGCTATCACCAGAATCATTACCACTGCCACCACCACAACATGTGCGCTCATTTTTCGGTTTTTCATCTGGTTTACCTGGTATGTTAAGTGTATCACTGCGTCCATAACTGCCTGGTGAACGTGGTTGTAATTGTTCAGTATGTTTCATGATCTTTAAAAAAAAACATGGAAAGCTAAAAATTAATGCCAACCAAAAACAAAAATTCAACGATTACTTCACTGATAAGAAACCGAGCTGAAGTTTCAATATTAATATTTTCTTTAGCTGATGTTTCAAACCAATTAGCAAATCCTTTTGCTCGACAAAATTCGTCCATCTGTTGAGCGTTATTGACTAAACCTTCTTTAGCCAAATCACACTGAACATTAAAAAAAATGAAAATTCTTTCCAAAAAACGTATCCTCTTCAAAATCTACCTTATTAGCAAGTAATACACAGGGTACAGGATTTCCATCAGGCAATTGAACTTTATTATCCAAATCCGTTTTCCATTTAGTAACTGCTTCAAAAGTTGACCCTCGTGTAACATCGAAAACAATAAAACAACCCACCGCTTCTTTATAATAAACACGAGTCATGTTACCAAAACGTTCTTGACCTGCAATATCCTATTGAAAATCAAACAATAATGCGAAAGCAAAATAGTTTCCTATGTTCATGAAAGAAAAACTGTCATACCCAGAGTTGAAGCCGAATAACGGTATCATCATCGTATTTGACAATTTTTAATGCAAAATCAACACCAATCTATGAAGAAGAAGAAAAGAATTATTAAATTAGATACAAAAAGTGTGTTCATATTCTACAGTTGCTCGATAATGTTCAGAGAAGAAGTTATGAACATAACGTTTGACGAGCGCAGTTTTTCCGGTAGCCAATTCGCCAATAACAAGAACTTTGAATAGGTATTCTTTTTTCTGATCCATATTCGATGTAGGTGCAGTTGGAGTTGTTGTCTACATAATGAATATAAGTAGGATATTGAATACAACGATGAATATATAAAAAACACAAAGTCCTAAGTATGTGGGCCATTTCTCTACTTACCATTGTTTTTAATGGGGTAAAAATGAAGAAAAACGAAGACACGTATATGAGCTTGAATCAGTAAGATATGAAATAAAAAAGAAGCAGATAAGAACTCATCGCTACGTTTTTATATACGTGTTTACTGAATTAATCATCGAAATAGATGTTTGTCTTTTCTTACGAGTTAATAACATGAATAAAAGCACAGCGCTACTTTTGTCATCGTCACATTAACGAAGACGTTTTTTTTTACTGAAGATCATAGAAGATTAAAAAAAAGTAACTACATATCTAATATATAGAATGTTCAGAAATTCACTAAGTATAGAGAAAGTTGTATATCTTCATGATTCTTCAACTAAATGAGCTGAGTTTTTTTCCTTTGGACAAGACAGATAGAAGTTAGGCTTAACTGGTTAACGATTCATAAAGGTCTAGCTACTAATTTTTATATTTCTAATGAATTGCTGGCCATTCTACATATATATATATATATACTTCGACATTTTTCTTCTCTTATTCAACATTCTATCGTAATCTTGAATCTATGTAAATATTCGCTTTCTATGCTACTTATTTCTGCATCATTATTGTAATGCTACGAAGTCCAGTTTGATAGATATATGTTTGTGAAAAAATGACTGTTGATAGCAATATTGTTCGTTTTGTTTTCAATATGATAATATTGTGAGAATGAAATATATGAATATGCCTATGGAGGGAGTACTCCAAGCAAAGATACGACGTGTTGATACCACGTTTGTAAGGTCTATAGTAAAATGCTTGGAAAAAAGCTCAAAGATCATGATGCACAGTGAAGTAGTGAGACTCTGTCAAAAAAGAAGACATGGTAAAGATGTTTCTTTGATTTGACCTGTTCAATTTTTCATAGGTTTTCCTGTTCCATTTTCAAAATTAACAAGTAGTCTTCGCAAGATAATATAAAGCAGCAATGCGTCTATTTTAGTCTAGTCAATCGATTGTTTTCATGTCGCTTTTCTCCTTTACTCAAGAAAAGTCACTCGAAAATTCTGTCTAACGATTTCTCCCGAAAACATAAAATACTATATAGTGATAGTTTCTAGGATTGCTTGATATTTTTCAAGTGATATGTTTTTTTTTATGAAGGTAATATAATAATGATAAATTGGTCAAAGACATTATTGATAAATTCGATTCGATGAAGTAACTGAACAGATTTAAAGCTAAACATCATGTACTGCTGCTGTTAGTTTTGCTGGAATTTTTTAATTGCGTCGTAGAATAATAGCTTATGGCGGTGATAGTAGTATTCAGAATTCAAATAAACTAACTAATCTAGAGTAGGCATAAGACTTCACCTATTCTTCTTGATTTTTCTTTTCCATATTATCAATTTAATTCACCATGTTTCTTCATGTTAGTTTTTGTATTTTCGTCGACGCTCCTTCTTTTCTTTTGACTTCTCGTTGTGTTTCCAATGAACACACGAATGTTTCAATACGATAGAGTATCAATCAAAAGCAACCTCAAGATATAGTATTGATTTATTTAATAAAAGAATAAAATACGAATCATATCCACTGTATAAATATTTATTGAAACAAAATGTATTTTTGTGTAACTCTAACTGAATATTCCAGCAGTCAAAACAAGCCGATTTGGAAATAACATTAAAAATTTGTTAAAATTATCATATGATACATAATATATTAAAGTCAAATGAAATCGTAGATGAGTTTATTTATAGGATTAAAACTGAACATAATATTATTTTTACTCTCAGTAATTCGATTAATATTCAACTCATGAAAATAGTTTATTAATGTAAACAATATCTTGATAAAAATTCATCAGTGCTAATCAAGATAGATATTTTTCAAAAATAATATTTTCGTTTAGATTCTGTCTGGTATAATTGAATTTTTCTTTTATGTCGATAAAACATTAATTGTTATATTTATTTGCGAACTTTCACTCCGGCAAAAAGCTTTCATATAGTTAATTAGTTCATTTCACCAGTTTGTTTTATTATAAGAATAATCAATTTTCATATGCGAAGGAAAAAAAAGATATACTTATTTATTTATTTGCTTTTAACATTTAACAAAAATAAAAATAGGTCTTTTAGGTAGTAAACTATAAAAACAATCCAAATATCTATTTTCACAAGGTTACCGAAAAACACAAATCCGAATATTCATAAAATGTCCATAAATCGATGAAATGGAGTAGTTGTATTTTATTGAGATACTTTCTTGAAAATAAAAATAAAAAATTTTATACTTTAAGTCGCTCAAAATACAAGTCAAGATGAATTTGTCCATGAGACTTTGAACCCAATTTTCCGTTGAGCTCAAACCATTGATTTATATGCCCTAATAACAAAAACTCCATTGATCACTAACTGTAATAAAGAATTTTTAAAATAAACCTTTCTGGTATAATTCATGCAAATCAATTTGAACTGAGCCAATCTTATCATTTTTAACTGAATCTTCGTCATACACTTCAACGTGAAGAATATCTTGTCCGTATAAATGATTACTAAAATAAACGTACATTAAAAAAGAAATAAAATCTCGATAGAAACAATTTACAAAACAAATGATTGATTCCATTTTGGATTTTTCGCATCTTTTTTTGCTTTTGTTTTTTGTTTATAATTGGAATCATCAAGATATATTTCAACGAAAGGATCATTTTCACTCAATATATCTTTTTTCTTTAAATTTTTTGCTTCAACAACGGTCACTTGTAATTGAGCCATTACTCTATCTAAAATAAATTCAATTGCAATCATTTTTTCATCAGAAACGTAAAAAGTCATTCTATTATTGGTAACATGAAAAAAAAAGCGAGAAAAAGAAAATTTTTGTTATACGATCCCGTAAGTTGATCATTCGTTTATTGTTTGAAAATATTTATTATAGGAGCAAGAGAAAAAAAGTCGTCCGTCGATAGAAAATAGGGAAGAAAATACACGGCAAAACCATCTAGTTATACTGTATCAAAAATAGATTAACTAATCATTAATAGTTGCCTATACAAAGTAGAATTCTATAACTGATATTATGTGATCATCTAAGTATATAGACCAATAGCGACATTTCTGCAGTGACAGATGTGTGTCGTTACAGTATATGTACGCTAGGTTGTATAGTTTTAATTTTAATTTTCATATAAAAGCTTAATTCAGCAGATGAAAAATCAATCATCTTACGTTTTCTATAAATATATCAGTAAGTTCTTGATTCTTATCCCAAACCTTTTTTTAAATATAGCCATTTACTTCTCTACTTTTCAAGAAATTTTCATAAGCAAATATGCATGTCTTATACGCCAAATATTCGTGTCAATATTGAAAATAGTGAAAATATATGATTATTTCAATGAGTAACAGTTAATTTCTCACCGGAAGACGAATGGTGATTTGATTGAGCATTTAAAATATCTTTGTATTCCTCGATTTGAGTTTATAAAAAAAGATATAGATTAGAATATAAATCAGTTTATGAACTTACTGCGATTGTTAATGAAATACCTTTGTTTTTTTCGTCGATTTAAAAATGAAGCAAACTCTGATAAGAAAAAAACATGATAAGGTGAATAATTGTTCTGCATTAATTCGAATACTTTTTTTGCTCTACACGACCTTTCTCTTTGCATATTGACTCTGTTAATATGTACGTTGTCTCTCGTTAGATCGACAATAACATGACTACAAAGCAGCATTTTTTTGAAATCCTCAATAAATAACCTCACTTTTTTTCGTTCTAGCAAGGTGGTGTGCCTCATGTGTCTTCGCATATTCTTTTTAGTCCTTACATAATGATCTTGAAATCATTCATACAATCCTATGAGTAATGTAATTCGCCTTGTCAACCAATAGTTTCTTTTTATAATCGTCGTTTTCGCTATTAAATAGAAGTCATCATTAGAAAGACTACCAACTCATTTCTACTTATGATTCTAGAGATCATCTTTGATTAAAAATCCAATCATTCTTAAATATAAAATAAAACTTCTGTAAAAAAATTCAATGAAGTTGAATACATAGTTTTTAGCAACGTCAGCACAATATCTGTCAGTTTTAGTGGATCTATCAATCTTGAAAAATAATATTTAAATGTAATGATATCTAGTAGCTTTATCGTTATCTAATCGAACTATAATGCAGACATACTATTCTTCTATACATCGATCTGGCTAAGACAAGCCAATGAATGCTTCAATGTCAAATAAGTATATTTACATTACTATATTTAGAAATATTAATAAAAGTTTAATTTGTTTTTATGTTTAAGAACAAAACGATGTATTAATACAAAAATTTCTATTATCTGGATCATAGAGAATATAATGCAAGTATATGTTTAGTTTAGTGATAATGAGAATTGATTAAATATGTATCTGTATACACCATTATTTCACAACAAGAGATAAATTACTCTTCGATCGGGTTAATAAAGCCGTTCACTTACATATCTTTTAGTTTCATAGCATTTGCATTACTAGAAACCTTTGAAAAACAAATTCTGACGAGAAAAAACGATCAAATTATAGTGTCTTTCTGCCTCATACTGTGACCATGATCAGTTTCGAAGAGTTTGAAACACGTGAAAAAGTCTGAGGCCGATATTCTATGGACGAAACACTATGAAGCAGTTTCAGTAAATCTATGAGTGAAGTCACCCTAGTTCTACTAACCTGTATATTTGCCTCGGCAGGTACATTTGATAGCTAGTAGAATGTTTTGAAACTTTCAGCAAACATGGAGATATCATTTTGATGTTTTCTATTTTCAATTAGACTCGATTACTGTGTTCTTCTATCGCCAACAACTACTCTAGGTATATTAAATATGTTATTAAAGAAAAGATTGTTTTCATTGAACTTTCAAATCATCCGCATGACTATCAAACATGCCTCTATGCAAAATTTTAAGTAACAACTTTTTGTTTTCATATGTTACCATAATAAATTGCTAGGATTAAAAATTACATTTAAAGAGCAATACCAACAGCAGTTCTTTATCAGAAGGTCTCATGACCTCGAAACTGTTTTTATAGTCTCAGCGCATTCTTGATTCTTAATAATATTAAGAATCCGAATAATATTTAATAACTATTGATTCTGATGTTATCTATGTGTCTAAGGAAATGTCAAGTCTTGCAATACACACACTACTTGCATCCTGTTTTACTTATTTAAAAAAAATTTCTTTTCTAAGAAACCAAATCAATTTTATTTCAACTGCTCATCTTTTGGCCGACTTTGAGATTACCCTGAAAAATAAATGCAAAACTAATACGTTTAGAAAACAAATTGAAAATCACCATTAGATTATTAGGAAAATGAAAAATTTTTCTATAGTTCACTGATTCGCAATGTAACGTGCTAAAGACGAAATCTATTTCAAGAAAGTAGCTAGTAAATAGTTGAAATTTGTTAAATTATTAGCCTTATTAATTTGAAAGAAGGAAATGTGTTCCATGAAATTCATTGGTCAGTTTCTTTCCCAATGTTGATCTCTAAACGAGCGAACTCCGAATGTGTTTTCTACCAATGTTTCGATTTTTTTAATTAAATATATCAATTGGATATGATCTGTAATTTTTATAACTTTCAAATTTTGTTACTCTAATCATTATGTTATTAAAACATTTTACCTAATATTCTGTGTTCAGGAAGACCCATGCTCAGCACGATCTAAAGAAGCACTTTCTCTTTTTTATGATTACGGATAGAAACCAGAGCTTTATTTTTCAGTCAAAATGTTAATGCTATGCTAAGAGCAGAACTTTGTTTTTACATTTAATCCGAGCAAGTAAAGTTGTAACATAGTTTACATGAGATGTAATTACGAGATTTAATTTATCTTTTTATCAAATTAATGCCAGATGAGTTTAGTAAATCTATAGAGTGTCTCAGTAAAACAAATCTAGCTTGTTTCTACGAATTTAAATTTAAGAAGATAAACGCATATTTATTTCAGTAGACGAAAAACTTATTTTTAAATGTTTGCAAGCATTATTAGGAATCAAATTGATGTTTGAAAAGTAATGGACTGATTTATCTTGTCAAACAAATTTCTGACATACTCTCTTGAATCAGTTTCGTTTCTAGTACACACTACATAGCGAATCAGTGAACTATATAGAAGTTTTTAATTTCCTAAGAATCGAATTACTGATAGAGCAATGACTAAAAATGTACCTATAGTATTTAGTTCATATTTGTTCGAAAGAGAAGTTCAATGAGAAAATTTTTCTAGGAAAATAATCTACTTAAAAAGCTATACAAATCCTGAAAATTTCATAAAATTTAGATGTGAAATGCTGAAATAACTGGTGAATTCCCATAGTGACACTGACATGAATAGAAAATTTTAGTTGTGAAAAAAAGATAATCATTTTAAAAAAAGCAAGTTATATACTGCATGCTCGTTCGTGTCTTGTTTCTATTTGAATACGACCGTATGATCTTTTTCTCTGTCACAGTAGTCTTCTTGGATTGTTCTGCTCTCAACTATTATATTTATATGTTGGATGTTTTCTTTGCTTTTCTGCGATTATTCTTCCGCTCATGTTGCTCAATGGATTTTTAATTTCTCTATTCATGCTATATATATATAAATGACTTGTTTTGCTCATTACAAAGATTGATGTATAGAGGAGCGGTAGGATCAGTTTTGATTTTTCGAAATTTTAAACGAGCCGCATCCACTTCAGGTATGAAGATATATTAAAACAAATAGCAATTGTGATAACGATTGGAAAAGTTTACAGTCAAATTGTTGCTCTTCATTCATTACTATCGAATTTTTATTTTACTTACTTAGCAGAAAATGGATCCTTACGTGTAGTTCCATCACTTCATATTTAGTTTCTTGTATTGATTATTGTTCTGCTCATTTATCTTAGTAAAATAAGTATTGAAAATAAGTAAAATTTTTATTTGAATAAAATTATATATTCCTTTGATTTGTTCCGGTTTTTGCTACTGTTGTTGATCTTGTTATTAGTATTATTCTTACATAAACAACATCATTAAATCGTAATCTAAATGTGTGTAATGTAGTTCATATTGCTAAATCGTAGCTAGTAATGTTTCCAATAAAATAATATTGATACATACGAATGAAATAACTGTTTATTTATGAACAAGAATTTCCAAAGCAATACAATGTGTTTGAATTCCCTAGCAAGAACGATCAGAAATGTTTTCAACGATAACAGAAGTGATTGATGTTGCCTTATGGAATAAAACCCTACTCGAATCTATTCTTCGAATGACAAATATGACAAATATTCAGAAGATAAATGCAATAAACCGATGACAGTTAATCAACAACTCGGTGCATAGTTATAGATGCTATGTTTTTTCACCGGTAGATGGTATCTATCTATATATACATATGTTTGGAGGGTGTGGCATAAATGTATTGGCGCCTTACATCCTTCATATTGCTTCAGTCAATAGAACATTTTTTATATTAAAAATTAATAGTTACATTGTATTGTAATTTTTGTACTACATATTTCTTTCAATGATTCTTTGAAATTCATTATCAAATGCTTCCATTTAACTTTCTGTATACTGTTGTCACATAAATTCCAACAGAAAAAGTATAATACTAAATACAATAACATATTTCTATTATAAATTTACGACACAATACTGCTAATGCCAATTAAATTATTTATTCAGTATATAAAAGAATTTTTTGCTGTGATCCTTAAAATTTTCGTTTCTGCACTACTTGTTACATATGTAGATAGTTTTACAGATATATTCAGTTATACAATTAGTAGAAAAATTATTCATCAATCGATCAAGATTTTACTTCTATCAATGTTAACTTTAGTGATATAAATTAAGCAAGCAAGTATTAGAATTTAGTTACAAATAAAAATGACAATAAACGACAGAACACAATAATTAATAATTATGTTTGTTTTATTTACTTGTTTCGAAATTAGACTACCATATCTATTCATATAAAAATCGATAGATGGATCGATTAAACAAATTGAAACACAGTTAGATGAATTATCATTGTGTAAATAAATCGAACAGTTGTCAAACCATAAAAAATAAACATAAAACTAGTATTTGATCAACAGATAAAATAAAAATATTTTTCTTTTTCTCGGTTTGCTTGAGTAACTGAAAAGGCTTCTTGTAGATTTGTATTATTGGCGTAGCTATATAATCATTTCTTCATCAATAATGTTGACACGTTGGCTCTTCTTGCTCATTCTTATTCGAGTTCTCCGACCAAAAAAAGTAATGAAATTATGATTTATTGTTTTCTTTTCTACTCATGATTGCTTCTTGATCTTTTTGATTATTTTCTTCTGGTATGATTTTCTATGAGAATGAGTCGAGCGGCGCCTGAGTATTATTTTACATCAAATGATATCGCCAGTGAACATAATAGTAGATTAAAAAATTATTTACAAACTCTTTCAAACAAAAAACGGTCTATCTTAAATCGAAAGAGTAAACGACAATATAATATAATAGAAAAAGATCTTGATAATCATAAAGTTTATTATTATGTTCCAGTTGAATATGGAAACAATTATGATTTATCACAACTTGATGAAGAACCTATTGATGAAGTACGAAAAAGAAGTTATTCACCAAGATTAGTTCGACGACGAAATTTCGAACCCTATAATGATAATTATCCTGAAAAGTTACCAATGATATCTTCTCGTCCACATAATTATGTTTCGCCAAGACGACCACATGTTATTCAACGAACTTATTATGAACCATCACCATCACAAACAAGTGAATATATTAATGAAAATGATCATAGACCACGAAATGAAGAACTTTATGAATATGTTGTACGAGAACGAATGCCAAGACAACGAGTATGATTAGAAAAATGAAAAGCTTTTTCTTGAATGTTTTTTTTAAGCATATAGTAGAATCACATCCTTTTTATCATACTACTCAAGGAGAAAATTTGCATTCAGTTTCTCGTTCACCTCATCATGTTGATAATTCCAATCGGCTGTCGCCTCGAGCATTACCTTCTGCGTCACAAATAATACCACTTCATCTAAATGAATTATTATCTTCGCGTCGTTCAAAAATGAAACAGCAAGCTTCACAAAGAACAAGAACGATTCATGAGTCATTAAATAGATCATTAGTGCAAAAAACAAATGAACACAAACATTTTTATTTGAAAGATATTCTTGCACAAAATCGGGCTAGACGAGGTTCACGTATACTGCCACCACGACGTGAAATCGACGAAGAAGAATTACATGAGAAGCCGTTAGGCAATAGAGATTTTATAAAGAACGATCTTCTGGTTCATAAATAGTTTAACTCTTAACGATTGATCTGTTTTGTAGACTAACAAAAATTTAGAAGAAAAAAACAATTAAAACTTTTATATTATAGATACCTCATGATAATTAAATATTATTTAAATAAATACTCGATGGAACTAATTGCACTGAAAAAAATAGAGAAAAACAAAATTTTGTATTATTCATATTGATAAAGACAAATTTGGTAAATTTTCAAGTTTAAATCGTTTATCTTCAACAATTCTTGCCAGTCTATGATAAAAGTTATTTGATACGCGAATAGCAAAAATATTCTTAAATAGTGAACTTAGCTGGAATTCAAGGAATTCTTAGTTGTACTGTAAATAAATCTTAATCATACACAACCGATAATTACTAATGAGAAAAAAGTAAACTAGTTTCTTTTTTATTATTTACTCGACATATAGAAATCCATCTAAAAAAGGAAAAAAATATTTTCCTCTGATCGCTAACACTAATATCTATATTACCTTCTTTTTAAACTTTCATTAATTAATTTAATTGCTTTCAAGTCATTATTCAATCATCGATTCTATATAAATATATCAATCTAGTTCTTGTAAAGAAAAATAAATTCAATCAAACTTCTTTACTAAATACTCTAATGTACAGATTTTTTGTTGATCGATTAATGATCTTTGTTTTTCTTTTTCGATATTAACTAATCCATGCCTAACATGATACTTGTTCATTCTAAAATGTGTCTATTGAAATATTCTTTATTACAAATGAATTGTTAACTATGATAAAGAGGCTACAGCTTGATTGCGGACATTTTATTCCTCCAATTAAGAGAAAACGTTTGCAAAGTAGAAACAGAGGGAGAGAAACAAAAATAGTCGTAGAGTGGAAAATGTCCGCAAAGCAGAATCGGGGCGAGAGGAGAGAAGAAAATGTCAGCATTACGGAATCAAGACAAGATTTATTAGGTGAAAAAAATACAGAAAAATCATTTATGAAGAATAGTTGAGCATCTAACTGTGTTAGGTTGATAATCAAGATTCATTCCAAAATGATAATTTTTAAAAACTATAAGATCTTTATTAGATTGTGTGGAAATTGGAGAAAAGTTATCATCTTTCACAATGGACATTTTTATTTGATTCGTCTAGGTTTAACTTCGTCACTTTCAATGTTTTTCTTTCACAATAAACATGCTTATAAAATGGCCAGGATGACATGTGATGAACAACACTAGACTAGCTCGAAACAGTTGATATTATTCAGTACACCTATTTGCATGAATCATCTTAAAATCTCAATTTTCCTTTGATTCCACAATGCGTACATTTTTTGCTCTCTTTCCCCCGATTCTGTTTTGCGGACATTTTCCACTCTGCGACTATTTTTGTCTCTCTCCTCCTGTTTCTACTTTGCGGACGTTTTTTTTCCAACTATTAAGAAAAAACGTCCGCAATCAAGAAGACGCGGATAAAGAACATTACATCTGTAGATGCATCTATTTTATTGAGTCTCTCTCGTGTCAATTGACATTGATTACGTATAATTGATAAGTGATAAACTTTAAGATATTGTAAATAATATGTTACAGTTGACATGAGAATTTAGTTGAGATTGGAATAATAAATTTAATTAAAGATAGAGAAAATAGACAAAAAAGAGTGAAGAAAAGAAAAGAAAAACGATTTTTGAAAATCGAAATGCCAATAAAGTTATATGAACGATGTGGAAATTTTGTCGATGAGTTAAATTTAGCAAAATATTTTCTAATTAATCATAATTTTAATTTCTTTTTCAAATTGGTGGCCAAAGCAAAAAAAACAAATTTTACTTCTTATTTTTCAATTATCTCAATGCGCTCTCATATCGCTTGTATGCGCGTCATATAGTAATTAATGTATCTTGTTCAACTGATACTTTAATATTAAAAGGAAATAAAGTACTTCGTTGGCTATGATATTAATATTACATCATCAAATAAATATTTATTTATCCTAGTTTTACGTTCTAAAAAATTTAGTAGAATCTATTAAATTCTAATTTTTTTATTATCATTTCGTTATTAATTTGAGTTTTAAGAATCGATCTTCGTCACTATGCAACAGACAATGATCAGCCATAAATTATGAAGTTTCTTTTATATTAACTTATTTATTTTTTTAACGAAGAGCCATTGTTGATAATAACACATCAAATGGACTAATATAAGAAACATCTTTATTAATTTCATCAAAAAAAAACATTTACTTTCCTTCTACATCATTCGAATTAAAAACTGTTCCATCCCCGTCGCAGCTGCCCGAGACCCGTACTTCGAAATAACAGTAGCGAAAATCTTTTTCTTTTCTTCTAGTACAGAAAGAAAAAATCAATGTCCCGAGCATTAAAACATGAACATGTAGTCAGAATCTTTGTCGGTTTTCTCTCTTCAATCAGGAAAAATAGACACAATTAATCTTGGAAACAAAAACGTTTTTTTTTAGTCTGCATGCTGAATCAAATTATCTCATATTACTCACTAACAAAATTTTATTTCTGAATCACTTTCTCAGAACATTTATAGAATAATCAATAATTCCAATCTCAACTAGATTCTAAACTCTACTGCCACATATATGAATAAAACCAAAAAGAGAATTACGCCAATGATTGAAAGACTGAAAAAAGTTGTTTCTTCAGACATTAGTTCGAGATAAGAGAGAAAACAATCGCGCGTAAAATCATTGAAAAACCCATGTCGAGAGAACACTGGCCATTGTCAAGAATCAAATCGACTATATATTAGCATGATTTGAATTACTATCTAATTGTGACTCTTTTTATATCGATTACAGAAGAATTCTGAGATAGAAAGTCAAATATAATTTCTAAAAATATTTTGAAACTAAATAAAGTTTGTTCGGTTGCAACTGTTGTATAGATTCAGTTTTACATGAAAGTTTCAATGCTCGATTAATCTGAAGTTAGCAAAAGCATCATTTTCTTTTGGTCACAGCAATGTCATATATCGGTATTGTTTTACCTTCAGCTGTTCATACATATCATTTCTTTCTTTTATCACTGCTTTCGACATTACAATTGTTTACTGAAAGTTAACTACATTCTGAATGATTCTAAAAGAAAATAAACACCTATTTACACAGACGAACGGTTGTTTTCATCTAGCTATCTTCTTTTTCGATTTCAATTCGCTTCTTAAGAACGTTCAGAGAACAACATATGTCATTAGTACTCTGAAGCCTTCATATATTCATATTTTATTGCTGTAGAGTAATGAAATATCCATGAATATAAAAAGTATTTTAGAGTTTTCAATTACAATCATATAAATCAAGTTTAAATGAACGAAATCATTTCTCTTATTGATATCACACTAAGAATATTCAAAGATCAAAAAAAGAAAAGCTTTTCTATATTTAATCACTCATTAGTTATAGATTCATTAACGATTTCTCGAACATGGAATGATAAAAAAGAAATTCTGATCAATTCCTTGATATCTCTAGTTTACTTCATTGGAATAAAGTCATCCACAATTCTTAAATTCACTAAGAATAACAAATATATCTAACAAATTATACCATTGGACGCCTTGAGTTATCTTATAGCAAAGTTGAAAATCAAACAATAATTTATATAACGATGATGTTTTTCCAACAATTCTTTACATCGAATGTTCGCAAGTTATTGGAAGTAATAAAAAATATAGGTGTATCGATATGTTGCAAAATGAAAAGGAAATATTTGGTCGATCGTTCATCGACGGCATGTAACAACGTTGATACTGTACAATGCCCGCCCGTATTGCTCATTTGATTTTTCCTTTCTTTTCTGACACACATATGAATATCAATATAAGAAAGAGAAAACACCACTGAAACGTTCATGTCGATTCTGATAGAAAGGAAGAAAACGGCGTAAGACGGTGTAGCTACTAAAAAATTGTTTCTCCAATTCTATTGTACTGTCATCAAAAGTGAACACATGACTTTTCAATATCTAATACTTTTGGTTATTCTCATTATTTTCTATTATCAATACTTATACTTTGTTCGTCCAAGTTCATTATCATCAGTACCACTACTACCACCATGTACATGTCGAAATCACAAGAATGAGACGGTCGATTGGTTTATTATTTATAAATTGCCACATCTTGCACATTCAATTGATCCATTTGTTGCTAACGGTACTGGATATATCTATTTGGATAGTTCATCGCCATTAGACAAATGGTTATTTTCATCACAAAGTATTGATTCATCATTATCATTAACTGGTTTGACATTAGGACCATTATATAAATTTAAAGAATATTCATATCTGTTTTATAATGATCAACCACCAAATATGCCGGTTTCATTGATATATGGCCATTCAAAAGGTGTATTAGCATTTGAAGATAATACACAAACAGGATTTTGGTTTGTTCATAGTGTTCCACATTTTCCACAAATCATCGAGAAAGGCTATGATTATCCAGATTCAGGTATATTTATATGATAATTAATCATTATTATTTTGAATTTAGAGAAGTTTTTTTCTCTTCAGGTCGTATATTTGGTCAAACAATGTTATGCATTACGCTTCAAAGTACTTCTTCATTATCTGTTAATTCGATTGATTTACTATCAAATCATTTTCTTTTTACACGTCCATTGGTGTTTGATTCAAGTTTAACTCCATCGGCAACTAATCGTTATCTAATTCTCGCGAATAGTATTATAACAAATAAAGGTCATATAAATGAGCCACCCTATACGCATATTTACACTTTAAATACTTCTTCACTTGAAATCCTTACATTTGCTAAATATGGGTTAGCCAATATGGATATGCTAAGTGAATTTATAGTCCCATCTCTTCGTACTTCAATGTTAAGTGAAACATGGTCAAATGGCAGACAAATGAATTTACCATCAAATTGTACAGGTCAATATCATACAGAGAATATTGAAAAACTTTCATTTAATTTTACTGTTCATCATGATCATTCAAAATGGCTTGTAAGTAACGATGGAACTTGGACATGCATTGGTGATATGAATCGACAAGCTGAACAAAAAGTTAGACATGGCGGTTTTGCTTGTATTAATGATCGACGTATTCAACAACGATTCCGACAACTTGTTTCAACGATAGAACCATGTCCAATTAATGAAATATAATTTTCTCTTTGATTAAATGTTTCAATAGATATTGTTAGTTGCAGACATGAATCTTGATAATCGAACATTAGTTGTACCAGATGTTATGTTTATTATGTTAGATTTTATAAAAATTTATAACTGCGAACTCTGCTAAGCTTTATCAGGAAAAAATAATATTTATATTATTTACATTTGTCTTGACAGTTAATAAACAAAATAATAATAATAATACATCGACTTTCTTATTTCACAAATTGAAGTTTAATTTTATACATTTGATTAATGACAGCATTCATTGACTGATAAATGTTAAGTAATATTTATCATTTCTCAGTTCAAATCTTTTACACTTTTTATTCATCGATTTTGGTCGTTATCAAGTAATATTTGGATAAACAGCGCTAATCGATTGGTGTCCATCTTTATTCTTGGATCAACAGCTGCACATTGACTTTCAAAAATTGTAATAAAAAGGAGGATTTTTGATCATGCGAACATTTGATTATTTATCTACCGTTTGCTAGAATTTGTATGTATGTGTCGAGTTGATATACTAAATGCATCGATATAACTTTCAAAATGTTTGTCAAAAAGGTCTTGTTCAACTTCGGTGTCATATGTTGTTCATATACTTCATTCATCGAAAATCGATGTTGATGATTACTACAGTAATCTTTCCTGAATATATCAACGGCATTCTTACTTGTTTGAAGATGAAATGCGTATGATGAATACTAATATTTGCATTGTTATGATTCGCCCATTTAAGAGAAATCATGACAGAAGTGTTTATATTAGTAATAAGTTCCGAGAAAAACCATTGCTAGTTATGTATTCAAGGAATATTATTAAAAAAACAGCGGGAGGAGACAGAATAATAGAAGTTTCGAAAAAAGAAGTTTCTGATATAAAAACATCCAATGCATTTAAGTTTGGCAAATTAGCAAAAGAAAACACTCAAGTGAAAAACAATCTTCATCGAAGTCTTTTTCATATTTTGATTTCTAATATGACTACAAAAGTGTTATATGTTTAATGTTCTCAGATCAAGTTTTAGTTTGAATTGAAATTTTGCCTGATAATATTGAAACATTAATCATGACGACATTTATTTCGTTAATAATACAATTGAACTTCAGAACACTGCAATCAATCTTACACCTATTATAGAATATAGTATATTCATATTTCTGTGGATGTCTAACAACGAAAAAAGACTTCTGTTTTCACATCATTATTTGTATATTTATTTTGAAAAACAATTATATTGAAGACAAAAATACATCTTTTATAAATTTAATCATGATACAAACAAATGCATAGTTTGTACATATTTCCAACAAACAATACACGATGGATATTTTTATTTCATATGTTGATAAAAACGATGCAGATGTAATGATTATTTGTGAACTTGAACTAAAATAATCATAAAAAGTTGAATTTTTTGATAGAAAATCTTGACATTAATGATTTGGGATAGTATGAAGAGTTTGCTGAAGTACAGTTTGAACAAGTTTATTTTTTTCATGTTGTGGATGTCGAATAAATAGTTTCTTAAGAAAAACACGCACTGGTTCATTGGTATATATCAAAAAGACAGCATCAATAAACATGGTCAATGATGGAAGTATCTGAAAACATGCATCGACAGCTGAAGGAATTGAGTTGTTTTTACCGAACGTTTGCGTTAAACTGGCGTTCATCCTACGGAGAATATGGTAAAGGTACCAATCATGACTGTGAGTAAATGAATATCTCTGGTGTATGATACTCTACTACTTTGACCGCTTGTATGCGCTTGGCGGCTTGTTTTACGCACATACAGAAAAACGTGACAATTACAAATGTCAACAATCATAGTTGGCAAAATAAAAGTATTTACAAGAATATAGTAGGGTAAGAATGTTTCTACTGTAGAAACTGAACATGTAAAAATGTCCACAAATAGGTAAAGTAACGCGGCAATGATTGAGATGAACCAACCGCAACCAATAAAACACCGTGAACATACTGTTGAACGAAAGAAATGTTTACTTGTATAAACGATTGTGAACTGTTGACTGAAAGCAGCCACACCATGTGAATACATCATTAGACATGCAGTCATATCAATTAAATATCCTTCAAAACGACATGGTAAAATATTTGATAAATTCTGTATTCGTTTGATTGTCATCATTAACGTAACAACACTGAGCAATGCACTCATGATACATATATTGATTGTGAACCAATTGAGTTTGCTTCTACGAAATGTTGGTCGAATAAGTTATGAGAACAGTACAGAAAATGGTGAGTATTATTGTCAATGAGAACAGTATTAGTTGAATAAAATCAAACACAAAGCTTCTTGAAAAGTTAGACTGACTAACTCCAATGCCATTGATAGGAATGGAGACGTTGCTAATATTACTTGTCATCAGTTTTATTGACAAATAAAACTGGGAAAAGTAAACGACGTGTGGCAATTATAGTTTCTTCGAATCAGTTATACATCCGCTCAAGTTCCGTCAAAAAGAAACGTTTATAACAACCAATCTATCATCGGTTGCATCAAACGAAGGATATATTCGATCTTTGAACAAAAAATATGTTGATTTAAAACATGTATGGTTTCAATAAATATTTGTCATATGAAATTTGCAAGAAAACTAGAGTCCCAATATGTGAGATTGTTCATGAAGTTCAGATATAATCACTAATAATAGATCAATGCCAACGTAGATGTAAGATGAAGTTAGACCTCGACAGTTAGAATAGTATAATGAGGATAGAATATCAAAGAAAAACTATATAAATCATGTAACTCATGCATGATTTATTCCAGTATCATTTTTTTTACACGCCATACATAATGATATTCCGTCTTTTCTTTAAATAAAAGTTAGATTGTTGAGACAATTTTAAGTTGACATGTTTTTCTCTTCACATTTCATTTCACTTCTTTTCTGCTGCGATGATATTCAAAGAACGTTGTTCATTAGAGTTAGATTTTCCATTGGTCGACAAATTTTATCTCGATATTTGTTCACGATCGGCAATTTATTTAAAAGACTTTATCTTCTCTCGTGCACTTTAATAGACACATAACAAAGGACTATGGAATTTTTTGACGTTTACTCTTTAACTCGGAGACATTGTTTTTTTATGATAGAATTTAATATATTTGATAAGAAGAAGTAGCAATAGCGATTCAATAAACAAAAAAGAAATCAATCTATGATTTCATCTCTGACTTTGAACAGGTTGATCCTGTTAGTTTAATAATGAATAAGATTGTAGTAGAAAATATGAAGCCTAGTGGCACAGTTACTCAACAATTTACTATTGCTATTTTCTTACAAGAAATAGCTAGTATGATGACGCTCTTGAGTACAACAAGAACTTACTATCATATCTTCGTGTAAAACAGATATAGTAGTAACACATACATAATATAGAACACGAAACTGATGCATCCATGATGAACGTAAACGATTGTATGTTGATAGCGAAATTGTATCGGTAGTTTTTTTTGTTTTAGAGAATCTAATACTCTTTAATTTTGAATAGAAATCTATCGTGTCTCGCGAATCTTTGAAAGGTTTCCTATGGACTAATGTGCTCAAGAATAGCATCGCTTTTCTTCAAATAATAACTTTTCAAAACGTTCGTCCCAACAGAAATGACGGCCTATTATACTAATTTCTTAGAATTATTATGAACAAATTGTATACGATCATCATTGACAAAGCGATATTTAGCAATCACATTGCCAATATCTATTTTCGGTTGTTATTCATATCGCACAAGTACTTTATTTCAGATGAAATACTTCAACGAAACGCGAAACAAATGACTTGTTTCTTATTTCATAATTACACTTTGGTATAATTTATAGCTTCGTCATCTTGTTTTCAGCCTTTGTTTTATTTAGAATATAATAAAAT
Organism: Rotaria socialis; assembly: GCA_905331475.1. NCBI lineage: Eukaryota > Metazoa > Rotifera > Eurotatoria > Philodinida > Philodinidae > Rotaria > Rotaria socialis. The sequence goes on along the minus strand of CAJNYU010000505.1, from coordinate 169,549 downwards.
TTCTCTTATCGTCAATTCATTCGATAGTTTCTTCTATAATTTAAGAGTTCAGAGATCATTGCAATAAAGACTATTGAAATGATTCCATGAATATTTATTTCACTTGTTAACCATTGATTTTCAAATTTGAGCAAGATAAGAAATAATAATCAATACGTGACCAATAATTGATTATACCCTAATGTAATCATTTCTTGAAATGATTCGCTTTACTAAAAATAAAATGAAAATGAGAAGACAATATAATTTTTCATTGAAATAGTTAATGAAGCATGAAAACATGATATGCATTGAATATCATGTACATAGAACAACAACATCGATTCGATTCGGATATGTGTTTTTTCTTTTTACTTCTAGTTCTTCCATAATATGACTTTTTTGTCCTAACCTAGCCCGATTACCTATCGCATTCTGTAAAAATTCAAAGCCAACTGTTGATCAATAGGATAGGAAAGTTGATTTGGCAATGTTTTGCGATAAAAAGAAAGCAAGAATCCTTTGATTATTTTAGTTTGTCAATATCCTGATATCTCGTATATGATTAAAAAAAGCATGTAAGTATAATTCTCGGTATATTAATTCCACTTGAACTAAATCAGATCAATGTTATTATCGCAAAAGCAAACGTATATTATTCAGATCAACGTTTGATAAAGCAATAAAAAAAAGAACAAATTTGCTGAAAAACTACTCAGCAATATCGTATTTGTCGAATAGATTAGAAGCAATGACTAATTTTTGTTATCAGTGAATCGAAAAACTGTTTTTCATTCTAATGGACTTCTCATTTTCTATTTTTCATAACAATCGTTAAGATGAATTGGTTTTCAATATTATTTTTTCTCATATTCGTACATGTTTATGCTTGCCAAGAAAACGAAGCAAAAATCATTGAAGGTTCGGAAGCATCAGCCGATGCTTTTCCATGGATGGTTTCAGTACTTTTTGGTTTTGGAAATAATCTAAATCATTTATGTGGTGGAGCAATTTTATCTGATACTTTTGCATTAACGGCCGCTAATTGTGTTTCAAACGGTGTATTTTTGCCTATTTTCTTTTCAGTCAAAGCAGGTATACATAATATGTATAATGGAAGTGAAGACGTCGAACAACTTCGAACAATATCTCAAGTAATTCTACATCCGAATTATTTAGCTGCCAATTTTCTAAATAACATTGCACTTGTACGTGTTTCACCACCATTCAACATTAAAACACTAAGTGTATCAACTATTTCATTGTCAAATTTAACATCACTTCAAAATATGAATTTAACAACAATAGGATGGGGTCTTGCAACGAATCAGTCAAATGTGTCCATGGTATCTACGTTTCTACAAGAAGTAACTATACAAGAAAACGTTGAATGTACCAACAAAACAATTGATCCGCATACACAGCTTTGTGCACCTGGTAAGGCTTTTTCTAATACGTTTTTAATTGTTTCACAATAATTTCTAATTGAATTTTATTTTTATCTTCAAGGTGCTTGCCAGTGTAGGTCAATCATAAAATAATTTATCTAAATATTATTTCATTGTTTAATATACTTTTCCCTAGATGATACTGGTGGTCCGTTGATGATTTATTCAAACTTTAGTGAACAATATGAACTTGTTGGTATTACAAGTTTTCGTAATATATGCACTAGCGAAGGGTTATTCACTCGAATAGCACCTTTTATCGATTGGATCTTGGCTACACTACAAAGCCCACAACCGACTGCGCCTACATTTCCGACGTTCACAGTTCCAACTCCAAAACCAGATGTACTTGGTAAGAGTCGTATTTTTAAGACATATTTTTCATTATCATCACCATGTGTAACTCGTTACTTTTACTAAGGTCCTCCAATTTCATTTCAATGTAATACAAGTTATCCATGTGGTTGCTCACGAATACCTGTTGTATTTCATGATGAACCACCATTTCCGTTTAATCGCTATCGAATTCAAGGAAGAATTGTTGGAGGTGAAAACGCCCAAGCGCATAGTTGGCCTTGGATGGTATCATTAAGAAGATTTAATGGACATTTTTGTGGTGGTTCTCTTTTAAATGAACGATGGGTATTAACAGCTGCTCATTGTGTCGATGGTGTTAATGATATAACAATTCATATTGGTGTACACAATGAAACATTACCGTCAATACAACAAAGTAGTACATCGAAAATAATTATACATCCAAATTATGAGCGACCTCCTAGATATGTTAATGATATTGCACTTATTCGCCTTTCAACACCAGTAGACTTTACGTTGCATGCAAATTATGCTGGTCGTATTTGTCTACCATCGAAGACATCAGGAGTACACTATCCACAAGTTAATTCACGTTTAGCAGTGATTGGATGGGGTAGATTACTTTCTAATGGTGGTCGACCTCAAGTATTGCGCCAAGTTCGTGTGAAAACAATAGCTGATAATGATACCCGATGTCTTGGTTCAATTAAAAATGAAGAACGACAGTTTTGTGCCATGGTTGATGGTGGTGGAAAGGATTCTTGTCAGGGTGATTGCAGTTTAATAAATTTTGTTTTTCTTATGGATAAATTGAATAATGAATATGAGCATCTGCTTTTATATTTATAGGTGATAGTGGCGGTCCAATTCATCAATGGCTGAATGACCATTGGGAACAAGTTGGCATTGTAAGTTTTGGAACTGGATGTGCGCAAGCAGAAAATCCTGGTGTATACACTCGACTCTCTTTCTATCATGATTGGATTCAATCAAGTATTAATGAAAATAATTTAACAGTAGCAAATACAACAATAGGGAACATTGATACAATGACTAATCCGTGCACTAACACATCAACAACAAGCTTTACAACAACAGTTCGCACAAACACAATGACTGTACCACATGCTAACATGTCGACAACAAGTGATGGTGGAAGAGTGTCTACATTGAAGACAAATCTGCTGTTGAATTCGATTTTTTATTCATTGTTTCTTTGTGTGTTATTCAGCTGATCTTTTTTTTTGAGACCATTCAATCATAAATTTTTGATTTCGACAATTCTTCACAATTATAAAGATGATCTATGAATGAACAATGCAAGAAATCAACTGATGGAGAAAAATGAATTGAGCAATTTTATTTCTTGTGCTAACTCGAAGAATATTTTGATTTTTTTTCTTTTCGATAGAAACATTTCTCTATAACTATAAAAATAAGCTGTCTCCTTTTTGCATATTGTATCAGTTAAAAATAGTTTGATTTTGTTGAAAAGCATGTAAAATTGAGAGTATTAGTAGATGTTCAGTTGAGTAAATTGAGCAATTCATGCTACAAGGGTTCAAATGGATTTAATTCTAGTACATGTGGTTTTTTATCAAAAAATCTCTGATTAATTTTTTCAAATTTTGAATATTAGATCGATCTTTCTAGTGAAAACAATCACTTATGAAGAGTGGTCACTGACTTGTGTGATAGAAATATCGAAAAACGTTAATGCTCAAATATTTACATAAAATTATGAAAATTAAATATATTTTCATATCGTTGACTAATTTTTGCTCGATCCTCTTCTGTAAGAATTGGCACTTACAATGGAGATGTTCGAACTTTAAGTTGAATTTACCAGATATTTTTGCATCAACAGAAAGCCCTCACCGCCAAACTAACATGGTTAGGGTGTGGGTGTTTGGGTGGGTATGCTTTGGTTTCTGTTGTCATATCAACCCACACCCTCAAGATCCATTTACCTTACTTCATGTCCATCTACAAAAAACGTCTATGTTCCATAATGTAGTGCACGGGAAAAAATTATAATAAATTTTTCATTGTTTTGATTTTGTCAATTTCCTTGTCTGTTTACATTTTTGTAAAAAGTAGAATTATTGAAGTTCTCAATACACAATTTCTATTTAAATTTAGTCAGATCCACAAGATTCCAGCAAAAGAAAATATATATCTTTAAATTACATTGTTGACTCAGTTATTGAAAACGGAAAAGTTCATTAAAATATCGCACAACAATATTCTAGTGTTCTAATGAATAAAGAACAATACGACGTTCGTCGCCAATGAGTCAAAGACATTATTCTTGTTTTGATGTGTTTTGTATTTTATTAATTTTCAAAAGAATTTTCAAGATTAGGTTACTTTCAATGCTAATTTTGGTTATACTCCTATATTTGATTCTATTTGTCAAGAAACTCAAGCAAGCTTGTTTGATGATTCATATCTGATATTAGCAGCATCTGTTTCTTTTTGTGTACTCAAAACGTGAGTGCACTCTAGATTCGGTCAGTGTGTCCGGGCCGTTTACACGATAGCTTCTGAAAGGCTGATCCGATTGTCATGAAATTTTGTACACGGAATGATCTCATCAATATCTCAGTCGAGTTCGAAGATGAGAAGGATCCGTCAAGAAATGGCTGAGTTATCGAAAAAATTGTCATTATTGACCAGACCATCCTTGAGGGAGTACAGGNCCCCCCCCCCCCCCACCCCCCCCCCCCCCCCCACCACCCCACCCCCCCCCCCCCCCCCCCCCCCCCCGCCCCCCCCCCCAAGGATTGTTTAAACAAGCAATTTTTCTCAAAATTTTTCACAACATATATAAATCGACTCAGTTTTTGCAGTACACATAACAATCGGATGCAAATCCAATGTTTCCGCGTTTATTTACAGAATGAATTTTGTATGCTTGTATTTTTATCATTGCCAACTTTTCATTACTATTATTAAGTCAATTAATATAGTCAGAGAGGCACTAGTTAGTAATTTAAATACAACAAGTTTGAATATCCTTGACAACCAGATAGTTTTCCTATTTACTTATTCATTAAATAGGAATATTGTCATCATTAAATATGTTCATGTATTTATCATATCCATGGGGCGTTGAAGTATAATACTGATTTATTGTGAAACGTGTGTTGATTATTGAAAAAAAAATCAATAACATCGTTACGAATCACTCATATATTCCATTGAAAAACTACGAATAAATATGCACTAAATTAAAAAGGCTCATTGAGAACACTGTTTGAAATTAGCAATAGTATAAAAATTGAAAATTTTGTTTTCTATCGTTTATGATTAATATAATATTTTTCATGGGCTTTCCTGATACATAAATATCAGATTAATCCAACCTATTCAATACGACATGTTGCTAAACAGAAATAGAAAAGCATCACAAGCTTTAGGTTGGTTGCTAACCTTAAATTTTCTTTTTTTTGTTTTGCATATGTCACGATACACGTTCTCATTTATGTTTCATAATAGCACACCAAATACCGACACTTTGTTGCAATGTCATGTTTTTTTTTGTCTAGCATTCTTATTTTTACAAAGAAAAGCGTAATACCATATCATTTGCCACCACTCATATACTATGTCACGCGAAACCAAGAAAAGCACAAAAGAAATAAAATCTTCTTCCGAAAAAAGAAACGACCTCGCTGAAAGAAATAGAACCAGGCAGTCATGCGATGACTGTTTATGCTAATTAACGGAGAACAGTAAGAATACAAATTCCAGAAAGCAATCGACTAAATTAAGTATTGAACGAAAAGTATCTTTACCGTTACTATTCACTTCTATAAATTCAAAATTTATTTTCTATTTTTTCCTTCTCTTTTCCTTTTGAATGATGTACTGAAATATTATTCCAGTCATTCTTGCTTTTATTCTATTTTAATTTCCTGATGTACATAAACACCAGGAAATAATAAAGATAAAAAGAGATTATCACATAGAAAAAGAACATAAACATTGGCTATCGAAAGCCAAAAAGAAATAGCATAAACTAGCGTGACAATCCTAGATAATGAAGCCTAATCAACATCCTAAAGGTGCGTCACCAGCCGTGAAGCACCACCTGTCACATTCACCTTCTTTTTTTAATTTTCAAACATTATCAGACGTACCTATTTACCTATTTATTACGTTATTCAAAAACAAAAAGTTCACTTACTTTGTTATCCAAGCGTCTCCCATAATTATTCCATTTAGTATACTCGAATTTTAAAGACTGCATGGTCAGAAATTGCGAATCTATCTATTTGAGATCGAACAAGTAGAATAGAATATCTAAACGATTCAGTATTTTATCAATGTGACTGTTCTTTCTCATCATTGTACGCTGAGTTTTGTTTTCAAGAGATGTCACATACGAGTATATAATTCATTTTTTTTTCATAATACTGAAATATAGAAAAATCTAATTATCCGATTCGTAGAGCTTGAAATTCACGATGTTGTAATAAAACTTGATAATTGTAAGTACAGAATGTTTTTTATGTAAATAGATTAATTGTTTTTTTTTCATTTTTAAAAGTAAAACACGTCTTGGTACTGCATGTTTTTATGTCTGTCTACAAGCATTCAATTATTACTAGTTTTGTACAGACTTTTTTATTTTACTCATTGATGAATTATGACAGAAAAGAAGTTTAAATTAACTCTATTTTAATACGTTTTTGTTCCTACTCAAATCAGATTCTGAATCGGCGTTAAAAACTGAGTCGATTTATATATGTTTGAAAAGTTCATTTGGATACGCTAAGAAATAACAGACATGCTGAACATGCTGTAGAACTATCTTATATTAATACATTTATTAATTAACAACCATTTAAAGTTTAGTTCGGTAACATTTTCTTTTTGATAAAACAAAATAAAGATCACCACATTCTATAGTTCTAGTATATCCTATTGATACATTTTATTCAATTGATGTATCTGTACTAAATGGACAAAAAACTAACTTTAATAGCGATAATAAATGCGTTCCATACAAACAACTATTCTAACAAAAGTAAATGACTTCTTAATAATGCAGATATGAAAAAGGACATTATTTTTTGCAATAAAATACTTTTCATCTCAGCTTTTTATGCAAGAAAACGCTTTTGTTTCTTTTCTTTATTAATTTCCTGGCTCATTTATGCATCCAGCATATTTTATGAGTGTAATTTAGATCAATCCACGAATTACTAGTATTTCATTTGATTATTTTACTGGATCCATTTTTATAATTGAGTCAATATTGGATGATGATAAGCCAGAACTTATGTTACCTTCATCTCAAATAAACACTAGTAATAATTTCTTAAATCTTCATAATCACACAACATTAATTACGCATCCTGTACTAGCTGCAAGATCAAGAAAAAAAGATAAAATTGATTCAAAATTAACTAGTCGTAGAAGTTGATATAAATATTTACCATCAATAATTTTACCAAATAATTATGGAATGTTTTTAAGAGAATATTTTTTATTTTAATAAAAAACGTTTTTCTCTCTAGATGGAAAAATCTCAGGATGAAAAGAAAAACGAGAACTATGACTCACTCGAATCTAGTTGTGATCTCTCTTTGTCAACAAACTCATCTGTTCAATATTCACAACAACAATTTACAACTAAATATCAGCCGTTAAGTACATTGAATGAAGATTTAAATACAAATAATGTTTTTCATCGTCGATCACTTCAACATTCATTTATCAATCTAGAACAAAATTATTCCGAAGAAAATACTGCTAGCCATAACAGATACGAACAACCATATCGTTCAGCTTTGCTTTATGAGGAACCCGAAAAAATGATTAAAAGCTCTAGCGAAAGTTCACATTTAGATACATTAAATGAATTTCATCAACACACAAATATCCATAGAAATGAAACTATTCAACCGTATCGATCGTTAAATGATGTAACTAATAAAACTCAACGATCTAAACTTAAAATAAGTCAAAAACCAATTGTATCAACATCAAAAAAATTAAGAAATAGAAATAAATTAAATATTCTTGTTGAATCATTAATGTCATCATCAACATCGTTCGTTTCGCTGAATGATGAACAAAATCATTCAACTACAAATATGACGAATAGTTCAAGTAATCAAACAGTATCTCACTCCAATCAATCATTTTATGAACAAATAAAATCAAAAGCAAGAACACCACTTAATAATCATTATCCAAATCAAGAACAAATAAAAGCACATATTAATAGATCAGTTATTGACCGCCAACATCAATCTTATTTAACAATGTCACAAGGAAAATATGTCATACATAAAATGGCGTCGTTGAATAATTCAAAATTACAATTTAATAATCATTTATTGAGACAAGAAAAACAATCGACTACAAGATTTTATCCAAGTAAACGTTTTTATTTCATATAGATATTAACTAATGCGTTATTTATGCTTCGGATAATTAGTATTTTCATGGAACTGAAAGATTTCATTTGTGTTTATTCATTTGACGAATCATTAGTGCAATTCTTTTAAGGATTTCTATTGTTTGAAAACGTATTACTTGCATTTTCACTTATGTGTGATGACATCTGAAAAAAATATAATTCTTCAAATTTAACTACGTTCCCTGAAATTCCAAAATCAATTATATACTCTTCACATCCAAAGATTTGTACAATCGAATTTTGGATAGACCAAAACGAGTAAAAAAATGAATGCATATTAGTTTTATTAATAGAAATAAATATGCCGTGTAGTAATTGAATTTTTATGAACAAAAATAACTATGATATTAGTTTAATTGAAATGTTTGTATTAGTAAATGAAATTGATATATTTTCTTTTCTTGATATACAAAATTAAATTAATTTGTTTCCTTCTATATCTAAATCACCTTAATGATGACATTGGATTGCATTCTTTTTAATTTGAGAATACTGTCGATTGCAATCGGATGGTTTGTTGCGCTGTCACCGAAATAGTATGCTTGAGCAACAGTCTGAGAATACGAAATCCGCTTAATGATAAACTACTCCCAGTCAGTCGATGATGTAGTAAAGATTTTTTATCAGATTCGATTAACAAAAATGATTTTAAGTGCTCGTACAATATAAAATTTATATATAGTATCATCGGAGCAAATCAAGCAACCTTTACCAACTTTGTCCAATGAAGAAATTATTGATTATTTTAAAGAAAAATGGAATCGTAAGAAGAAACAACAATTGAATAATATTGATCAATGGCAACAGGATTCTCAAAAAGAACAAAGTCAAGTCAACAGTACATTTTTATGCTACTAAAAAGAGTCTTTATTCAAACCAAGTTTGTCTTTTCTTTTCAGCAAAACACACTGAGAAACCGTTAAAAACAAGTCGAAACTCCGAAAATTCGCCAAATCAAACAGATCATTTTCTTTTAAACTCTTCTCATCACCATCATTATCATCATCATCATCATGAACATGTTAATGATCGTAATAGCGATCAACGACGAACGATCACTAATAATTTCTTTACTCATGAAACAGATCATAAAGTTCAACACAATCATTCACGAAATGTAAATTTTAAAGGAAAAACCAATAGTGATTTCAACCGACGAACACAGCCAATTGAATCAGTATATCAATCGAAATCCATTGGACTTATTTTGCAAACTAAAAAGTAAAATAAATTTCACAAAAACCTTACAGTTCGTTTGTTTTTTGTTCTTTCTAGTCCAACAATGTATCGAAATATTGAGTCCGAATCTGAATATTTTACTGGAAATACCATTGCTCCCATTCAATATCGTACCACTAAAGTAATTCGTATGCCCAACATAAATTCTCAAACTGAAAAAAACGACCAGCTTTATCAAAGAGAAAAGTTACCATCGAAATCTTTGAATAGTTTATCACGAACTATTCGAATTGAAGCAAGGAATACAAACGATATTTCACCGGCAATAGAAGCTAATCGATTTGATAACCAATCAAAAAAGAGCTCGCTACAACTTCACAAAACACAAAAAAACTCAAATAAAATTTTCAAAACAAGACCACTAACATCCTGGTCGATTCTATCAGACCATCAAATACACGAACAACAATCTAATCCTTACGAATCATCACCATCGATGGCTAGTCACGAGTTAATGGATCATCAGTTAAGTAAGAATTATGAAATGATTGCCACCGATGATCAACAAGATTTTCATCGAAGATACATTAATCCTGCCGATAAGTATGTGTGAAGTTTACAATACATCAGATTTCACTTATTTTGCTCGTAAAATTTCATAATCAAATCAACAAATCATCCGAGTTGCTCATAATGAGTCTTGAATGCGATACTCGATTTCTTTCGTGTTCATTTTTTGTTTAGGAACTTGATACTAAAGAAGTTTATCGCTATCGATATCTACATCGAATCATCAGATTTTCTCGCGAAATGACTTTATAGACCCCAACTCAAATATATAAATCAAATTATAATATCGTGCTACAATCCATTTTTCCTGTGGAGTATTATTGAAGTCAAAAAATGTCTGCTATCAATTATCAACATCTGACAGTGATCGATAACTTCGATTGAATGATAAAAACAAAAGGGTGGATGTTTGCAGCTAATTGATAAAAAGAAATACAATTATTTAATATCATACATCAATGTATATAATTGTTTCACATGTTGTTAAGATCCTGGAGATTCACTAACAGAAAAATTTGATAATATTATAGAAAAACTAATGCAAGTTGCGCTTATACTATCATATTTTTATTAAAAAAATTGAACAAGCAAGAAAGCAGATATCTTCATTCAGATTTATTAAAGTTAGCTTATAGTTGTCATTCGATCATATGCCATATTACAACGATAGTGTGATCAGAATATTTTCAATGTTTTTAATATACTATATAAAGTTTATTCTTAAATTCAAACAAATTGTGACATTTTTACAGAGTTTTTATTTTTAGTTCACAACATTCTTTATTTCACGATTATTCTTCGCAGAGATCTTCTCATGGCACATATCCATGTGTTAATACATCTGATTCTAATAATCGAAAAGATCCTGTTATTCAAAACTCACCAAATCAACTAAATACATCCAACCTGATTGTAAATCGTGAAAATTCTTCATTCTTTCCGTTGGATCATTTGTCTGCGACGGATCGATTATCGTTACCATCAGAAAAAGTGAGAATAACAACACAAGAAGATAATTTATCGGTGAACTACAATAGTGATGGTAGTTGGAATGATGATGGCTGGAGTGACGATTCAGCTGAATTTATATATGTTGATGATCGCTATGAAGTACAAAAGTAAAAGACAAACTAAAACCTCTCTATTGTGAACATCATCGGGACTGTTCAAAACATATACTATAGATAGATATTCATGATAGAGAATTGACGCGTCATTCACTGTTGAATAAAGAAAAGAATTCCATAATATTTACTTCTGTACATTAGCCCGGCGATAATTTTTGCTTAGCAGTTAGGTGCTGACTTGTCACATCATTGTTTTAAAATTATTTGATGTAAAGTCACACGAAGTATTATATTTTTCATCCGATTCATGTTATGATAAGCCATTCACCTTATTATTATCATAAGCTAATTGCATTTTTGTTTATATAGTAGAGCCAAATCGCTATTTAATTCGTAGCCACATATCTAAAGTACATAAGAAGCAAGTGGCAGAGAATAACAATGAGTCAAAAAGAAAACATCTTCACGTTGAAGAGGTTATATTAGTTATGGGGACTGTGAAAAAATGTTTAGGTTAGAGAGAAGAACTGCCAGTAAAAATCAATCGATCAAATTTGAAGTTGTTCATTATAAGAAGATGATCGCTTTAGAGGAGTTTTAACTAGTCGATATTGTTTTAAAAAATACTTCTCTTTGTTTTTTTTACTTCTAACATCAGAACAATAATCTCATTTTCGAACTTTAGCAAAAGTTGTGTTTCGTCAGAAGCAGTTTTCTTTTTCATTTGTAAACAATTTCAAAATAGAGAAAAAAGTTGCTTGTAATTGCATTACAGTGAATGTCAAAAAGAAGGATTCAGTGTATTTTTCATGTAGTACACAAAAAAAGGAACAAGGCAAATGAATAAAATTATTCTTGGATCGGTGAAAATAAAACTCAATGATAAAATCAGTAGCATACTTGTTTGTAGATGAATTGAAAGCGAGCATGTCTAGGTTTGCAGCACAACAGCTAGTCTGACTTGATTCGCTGGCATCATATAAGCGCAAGTCGAAGACTGAACCAAGTCAAAGTCATTTGGTCTGGCTTCAGCATTTCAGAAGTCATATGTTTATGGATCGTCTTCTTATTCGAGATAGCATTGGTAAAGTAATTCAGTTTCAGTAGTAGATGCTTCAATTAAACGCAAATTCAATGCTTTTGTAAGAGTTACAATGACCGATTGGGAGAGCTTATTTGTATCTTGAAGATGGATGGAAGAGATTAAGAAGCAACTAGCAACAGGCACCTACATATTGTTTGTCTTTGAATGAAGATCGCGCAGAAAAATATTCAGCAATAATTGATATTTTCTTACTTGCTAAATAATGATGAACTTCATAGAAGATTGGCAGTATTAGCTAGATTTTAGTGAAATATAGAACATTTTCAAAATTCCAGTGGAATTTAAATATGATCAAAGTTCAAATGAGTAAATATAGGCAATTCTAGGGTGAGTTGTATCACGTTTAGTTAAAACTTGATCGTTGTTGTTTGCAAAAGGAAAACTCGTTTTTCTTACATGTAATATTATTAATGAAAATATGTAATTCTATTTTCAACGAAAGATATTTTTTCATTCATCTTTAAAAATCGAAATCTATGATGGATATATTTTGATCACTCATCAATTGAATAAATGATGACACTGTTGTAAGCATTAATGCTAATCCGTAGAATCAATTGAAGTTTTCTTCATTGAAGATAACTGTATGTTAATATTTCAATGGCACGGAATCATTACAATCGGATGCGAACTCGAAAGTTTTTCAATATATCTCCATCTTCTTCTCATTACTATTGTTGCTGAATCCAATGGGGAAAAAGAGCAACTTTCGTACTCCGAAAAAATTTGACGTATAATGGAAGTTAGATGGAAGTACAAGGAAATATTACGGGAGTACCACGGGAGTACAAGTGAAGTATACATGAAGTATTTGGTAGTGAAAGCTAGCCACAGAAGCCTCCCCCTTCCTTTGTGTTGTCAGCACAAAAACTGCTGAACATAATTGTACTAAATCGTTGGTTAATATTGATGAATGATCAGAGAATTCTTGTATTTATTTTCAATCGAATACATCAAAGCGTGTACCTTTACAAATACATATTTTATGCGAGAGCGCATACTTTAATTTACAAGATAGTTTCACAGTATCACTAACTGGTCTCAGTAAAGAGGAAATAAATGGTGATTCATGTATGTATATAAGAATATGTTTTCATAAAATGCAAATTAAATGAACACACAATTAGCTCAATATAGTTTATACCAATGATGTGTAGCATTCGTTGATTTATCAATTTGTGTTACATTTCAATTTGATATTATTTCACTTCACTTCACTTTGAGTCTACGATACCTATGAGTTTCTAATCAGCTGAGCAATAATGAATCAACTATTGAAATTAATCTTGCTACTGAAAGACTAAGACGATCTAACAGAATTTATATTCGTTTTTTCAAACATTCTAATAACAAAAACAAGTCTATTTGATGTTTTTTCTCTTTGAGAATGATGATTATTACATTTCCTTAGAGTGAAATCACTAATCTTTAGAGAATTCTATGATGTTGAATCAATTTTAAACTGAAGTAGCAACTAATGAAGAGAATCTTACCAATACAGAAGCCGTTTCAACAGCAACATAGGAATCCGGCACCGGTTGGATCTGAATGGCTGAGATGACTTCCCTTCAATACTGTATCTGATTAAAGCACGTACACTAATTAAACACAGTTTAATTTTAATATTGGTGCTAATATAAAATCAGCTAATGTAGAAATTGTCGGATGCTGCTGGCCCTTTGTTACTTCAGTTCTATCTAGAAGCAAATGAGAAGCTTCTAGCTCAAAATGATAATGGCAACAATGTTGAAAAGTAGAATTGCTATGCAGCTGTATATAATTTATTACTTGTCACAAGGTGATTATTGCACAATTATCTGAGATATTCACTATAAACATTTGAATTAAGGGTACACATTGAAATTGATCGAACTATTACATTAATTTCTTCGAGAAAAAACATGAAATCTCTAATAATAAATAAATACTGTTGTCTTCTAGTCCGTTTTTATTAATAATCATTATCTTATCGACTATAATCTAATTTCATATTTAACATTTAAATAAAAGCTCATCTATTCACAAGAACATTAAACGAATTCTTTTTGCAAGTTATACCAAAAACGTAAACTATATTGATCGACTTTTAAGAATCTAAAATGGTTAAACTTGATATAAATGAAGGGCTTCCTGCACATCGGTAGGTATAAAAAGTTTCCAATGCCTTTTCTATCCTTTAATTCAACAGATTAATACTTTTCTAGATGATACAACAAATTTTTTGACTTCGATGCCAATAAAAACTATCGAATAACATGCTGCTTAGAACTATCAATTTTGACTTTAATAACAAAAACAAATAGTAACATTTGATACTAGGATCACATTCTGGCACGTACGTTCTTCTTAAGGCTGTACATCTGTAATCTTGAACGTAAGTATATACTATAGATTAGAAATGTATGCAGATTAAAGTAAATAGGGTTCGACCACTCGAAATGAAGAAGGATTCTGTTATATAGTGAAGTTCTAACAAATGTAGAATTTGCAACTCAATTTGAGAGATGAGAATGCCGATATTTCCATCGTCATGTTTAACACTCAAACCTAGTATAAGTAAAAATTATCAAAAATCCTCTATGACGAATATAAATAATTAATCTGAGAAATTGAAGCTGGCTATAAATATCAATATATGAATTTGCTTGAGTACGAAGTAAGTTAATAATGAGAATGATGTAGATGTAAATCAATCGGCAGTTTTAAAATATTTTGTTTTTACGTAATCTCGAAATTTTCGACCTTTCTATAAATATATATGATTGTGAAAATGATCTAANCAAGTCTTTATTACTGCAATTTGTAATTTATAATTAAAGTCTCAAATGATGTAAACGTGCTGATGATGGCCGTTACAATAGAATTCATCTAGATCAAATTCACCATCATTTAGATCATTTTCACCATCATATAGAATTATAGAAAGGTCGAAAATTTCGAGATTACGTAAAAACAAAATATTTTAAAACTGCCGATTGATTTACATTTACATCATTCTCATTATTACATATATCAAATTATTTTTATTTTCTACTAAACTATGGCTTCTTATTTTTATCTACTAGTTTCTCACACAGTTATGTTAGATTAATTTTTAGGTATAAATAAAATGATTTGGTCGATTAAAGATGGACTAGAAGCTCAATTTAATAAAGACAAAAGAATATTTTGATATGAAATTAAAAGTTCATTATATTACAAAACGTCCTTATGCTGTTCTATGTTGCTAGACGCATGAACGATTTTCAATAATAATTTATATTTTTATCAAAAAGAAAAGCATCAATTCGTTTCAGATCATTAAATAAAATGTTCCATATGTTGCTTTAATGATCCATTGAAAGCCTATATAAATAGTTTTCTTTTCTATGTATTTTCATGTCTTTTCACAAATATTTTCCTTTGAAGATGGTTCGTTGTTATAGCATCGTCTTAAGTATCTATCTATTCTGTTCTTCAATATATGCTTCAAATGACTGGTCACAATTTGAAGCACATGATATTTATCCAGTTGCTGATAAAAGTAATTGTGTATTTCCATTTACATACAAGGATAAAGTTTATAATGATTGTACAACTGATGGAGATAATGGAAACTTACCTTGGTGTTCTTTAACATCAACGTACCAGGGTATAGGAACTTATTGCTATAATTTCTGGAATTCAACTTTACAATGTCTTCCTAAGTTTACCATTAATGGAAAAACTTACACTCAATGTGATTATTTATCAAAAACAGCAATGTATAAACAATGTAAAACAAATAATTCTGCTGCTCCGTACCGTTATTGTATTGAAGACATTTTTACAAAAAGTGGAAGAAGTTTAAATCAAGTGAGTTCGTGTGATCCAGCTTATAAAGCATTATCGCCTTTTCATACAATGTGGTAAGCTATTATAAAACAAATATATACATATTTGTATGATTCGTTTTTATCTTGATCGAAATTTTCTATTGATTTTTATCTAGCTACGGACCAAGTAATTATGCTATTCCAATTCCAATCACTCCTACTGAAAAACAGGAACTGCTTGATATGCATAATGCATATCGTGCCAACACTTCTGCTAGATACATGTTCAAACTTTATTGGGATGATGAATTAGCTAAAATTGCTCAAAATCATTCAGATATGTGTTTTTTTGATCATGATCTAGCCGCAAATCGTTATAGTACACTATATAATTGGAAAAATGGACAAAATATGGTTATGACAAATGAAATTAGGAGCGGTTTAGCGGATTTATTAGACATGATGTTTAGTAGTGAAATAGTTAACTTTGTATATGGTACTGGATGTGCTCCAGATCCAGGCACGTGTTTACATTACACGCAAGGAGTGTTAAATAACATGACGCGTGTTGGCTGCGCTCATACACACTGTGTTTTTCCTGATCGAATAGAGCGATATTTAACATGTAATTACATACTGTCACAATACACAAATAATTATATGATACCATATGTACCAAGTAAAGTTCTATTTCGTGATTTTATATATTCATGAAAACGAATTGTGTCGATTGTAGGTAAGGTTCCAGCTGTTGATTGTCCATCAAAAGCAGTTGGAAATTTATGTGATTGTGGTAATAAAATTTGCAATTATAATAATGGTGAATATCTTGATCCGGCTACGTGCGATTGTAAAACACCAGTGACGAAAAGATCGATTGGAGAACAGGATCCTAATAGTATTAAGCATCCGAACAGCAATGAAGAACCATTTGTAACTATGCCACCTGGAAAGAAGATAGGTTTACATGCACCTAAAAATAGCTTCAACTAAACTCCATAAATAAAATTAACTAAAAACAATGTTAGGAAGAACTTAAAAGTAAATTGAGGACGCGTCACTAAGATGTTCTAGATGATATTCATTCGATTGAAACTGATTTTTTCATCATTAGTTGATGTATATTTACTTTTAAAACATTGATTAAATAAAGTGAAATTGCTGCATTCTTCAAAAACTACCGAATGAAATCTTCGAAAAAGAGTTCTACAATCAAGTAATCGAATAGTAAATTTCAAAGTTTCGAAAGATTTTACCATATAATAGAAAGCTTGAGGCTAAAAGAGCTGGCTATTATTTTTCCTGTAATAGATCTTCAGATTTATCATATGTTGCATATCGTGATCAAAAATAACCTATGAATATGTTAATAATAAATAGTCATATCCATTGACTATTGTGTTTCTTAATAGTATGATCAAAGCGATTATCTCTCGTTGTTAAAGAAAGTTGTTAGTGCGAATCTTGCAGAAGCAAAAGTTGAAATGCAATCTAACTGCTCTTAATTATCATAGAGAGACTATTTTATTCTATCTTTTTCGAGACATATTTCTTCAACATAGTTTTATTGGATGGCAGTCAGAAATTCAATAGAAAAGAAACTCAGTTATAAAAAAAAATACTATTGTATGATTTGCAATGATGCATCAACAATGTCTGTTATAATTTATGATGCAATCCTTTTAAATTTGTACGCAATATAAATCTCTAGCTCCATATTTCAACACGTCTTTTCGATCATGTGTCACAAACTTGTTGCGGCTATAATAATTGTTTTAGATGTGACTATAATGCGGCCTACAAGACTCCCAAGCGTTCCATCCATATTAATATTATTCTTTAAATTCAAGTGTTAAAAGTAAATACCTGAAATATTCTCTACTCTACAGATCAGACCTCATAAGAAAAAGTATTTTTATTGTTATCATCAAAATTCACTCGCTTTCTCACCTTAGATTTTATCTGCTGAAGATTGCATCAATCATTGCTTGTCTAAATCAAATGAATGGAAAGATAACCTTGAAAAAAACATCTTAATAATATTCTATCGAAAATCGAAGAAAGCAATTTAGTTTTGACAATGAAGTCAATTTTTATAGAAGATGTCATAGTATGAGCATAAAATATTTTCGAATTACTCCATATTTAGATAAAATAACTAAGAAAAACATAACTTAAACCGGTCATATTTATTATGAGACGATGACATTGTACACTATTATCCTATCAGGTAGTTAAAATAATAAATATAATAAGTAGGAAAAAATAAAATTGAGATAATGATGATGATGATGATGATGACGACGCTTCTTCAAACATCTGATCTAGTAGAGTTTGAATTTCTTCATCTAATAGAATACTCCCATTTGATAATGTTGTACTTTGAATAGGCAATGTTGTTATTTGTGTTGTTATTTCATCATATTCAAATACTTGTTTCATTGCATTCACTAATGGAAAACGTTTTAATCGTTTTTTTCGATTTTTTTGACAAAATTTTCCACTAAAATCATCCATGTCTAATGCCCAGATCATAGCACCACCGAAACCTTCACGTTTTACATACTCACACTTTAGAAATAAATTAATAGAAAATCTCATTTGAAATAAAATAAACACGCATTTATTTTACTTTATTTCTAACACTCTCGGGATCATCATAACCAATCCATGTTCCATCTTTAAAACTGATCGAAATTTCATGTTCTTTATGCCAATATCGTTTAAAACCTTCGCTTAATTCTTTTTTACATATCTTAGAAAGTATCGATATATCATTTAAAATCAAAACCAAGAAATTTCTTACTTCATAGAAAGCAAGTAAACCACTTTCACCTAAATAGGGTGATGATATTGAGCTAACACCGCCAGGTTCGCCGTATGCTTTTAACGGATCACCTCCACTAGCAATGAAAGCTCTACCATAACCAGGTATACCAATAATAAGACGATCACGCGGACAACCTGCTTTTATCCAATTATACATTGAACTATTCTAAATGAAAATCAGCTGCGATGACTTGCCAATGTATCAAAGTAATATAATGATCCTGAAATATTTTTGTTTGAATCGTATAGCACATTAATTTCGTTTGAACGTTAGTATAAATCTTTATAAAAAAAGCAGAAAACTGATCTGTTCGGCAAATAATTTCTAAGTGATAAGATACTCCATTTTCGATCGTTTGAGGATGATTACTAATTCGCTATCTAAGACACACTAACAGATCATCAAGATATGGTTCCTAGCTAACAACAATATATAACTATTTACAATTACACTTTGAATAGTATTGTAGTACGCATCGATGCTACAAACGTCTTCATCGACTGCAATTACTATCCTGATGAGTAGTAGCGAACACAATTCTCAACATTTGTAGAGAACTTATCTTAATAGCAGACCTTCATGATTGTCTTTCTTCAAGTAACACGTAGTGAGTTGTCACTACGATTCGATTAAAAAAAAAAGTAATATATGCTATACTTATGAGCCTCAATTTTTGCAATTCTTAAGGATGTAAATATAACAACTGTTAGAATTTTAAAAAATTCATATTCTATTCTTCTGCTGGTTCAATCAGTATGTGATTTAACAGAAGAGTGGCTAAGATTCAACAAAATATGTACACCATTGATCCATTGTCGTAATTTTTTAAATTAAGAATTGATACATTATTTGAATTAATTCTATTTCAAAACTATCACAACAACAATGACAACATCTATTTTTATTTTGAAAATCGAAATTACTGAAAGCATGTTATCAAGCCACAGATGTTGTTCTAACTATAGATATTCATATCTCTCATATTATTCGTTGATTTAGTCCTTTTTAGTTATTCACAAGACGTGTTTCTTATTGTGTTCCAATTGCTTCCAATCATAATTTTCAGAATAAACTTATTGAATGACTATTTCATGAAGATATTATTCAATGCTATCAATATGTAGTATGGTCCTAACAGGAAAAAAAGGAAGCTATTAATTTTCAACAAACCGTATTCAAATCTCTTTCCAGGCCTTTTTCACCACGTCGATGGAATAATGCACTATGATGACCAATTTTATTAGTCCATGAACCATACAAATCATACGTCATGACATTAATCAGATCAACATAACTCAATGAAAAAAACAGATTATTTCCATAGAATTTTTCTTTTGATACTTACTGACAAAGAACAGGAACATCATAACCTTGTTTAACTAAAACTTCTCCAGCTGCTACAGCCAGACTAATTAGTAAGCGATCTGTTTTTGCCTTTTTTGCTTCTTTTTTAAAAGCTCTATGCATTGTCTAAATTAGAAGTGAAGTGAACAAAGATAGGTATTCAATTTAATTCTCTTTTTGTTTTGCATTACTCTCGTTAATAATCCGAAATTTTCACGATGATTGGAAGATGGAAATTCCCAATCTAAATCAACACCATCAAAACCATGTTGACGACAGAATGTTATTGCATTTTTACTAAATGTCTCTCTATTATAAAACAACAAATTTGCTAAGAACATTTTATTAGAACAAATAGAAAAACGAGAAATATTTTACCTTGATGATTCTGATGAAGCAATGGAATCGAATTCACCAGAATTTCCCCATCCTCCACAAGAAATAAGTATTTTTAAGTCCGGATTTTTTTCTTTTAGTTTCATAATTCGAGGATAGAGTGGCTGAAGAAAATTGACAAAAAAAATTTCAACTATTTTCCCATCATTCAAACCTGTTCTCCTTGATAAATATTTAGATCATTCGGATGTTTTGCTTGTAATGTTAAACCTCCGATACTAGCGAATGCATAAAATATATGTGTACATAAATCAGCTGGGATATCTTCCGGACGAAGACGAGCTTCTTTCATCGATCGGTGAACACCCCAATTGGTAAAATAACATACTCGGCTGTATTTTACTTAAAAATAAATAAAATTAGATTAATCAATTCGAAAAGAATAGTCTATGTAAACGGTACAATAATTGACACGTCAACTTTTCAGAAATGATCACCTATTCTGATAGTACAAACAAAAACCTAAAAGTAGCATTATAATAGCGATGCAACACAGACTCAAAAGTTTTAACTTGATCGTTGAGTATATCAGTGTTCAGCCTTTCTATAATTCGAGTTTGAGTCTGAACATCTCAGGACAGTGTTCTGCCATCATAGTAAATTATTTCTGGAAGAAAAATAAGTTTGAATTTTAACAGAATCAGTCTATTATTGTTGTTTTAAAATAAAGAACTCACGAATGATTTTGTATCTATACTTTTTTTGCAACGAAAACATCTCGTAAGAAGTTCTTTTGCAAAATCCCTATGGTAGAATGACTCGACATAAAAGATACGTTGTTTTGGTAATTCTGATAATCAATCAAGTCTATTTCTATACTTGAACCTTCAGACCTATTTTTTTTCGTTAGATTTTACATCGGAAAAATAACACTATTCATGCGCGAAATTAAATAAAACTCTAATATTTTGTTGATGTTACTTTGACATTGATTTCGACTATAGTGTCATTGAATAAAGACTGGCATCTCAAAATTCTACATAGAACTCTACATGACGATTGATCGATTCGATCTCATTCAATCTTTATAACAAGATACTATATCAGTATTGTGACTGTACGAAAACAAATCACTCGACAAAATCACGACGATTTTTTGACAAATAGAATCGAAGGCGTTTGCCGTGAAAAGAATGAAAAAAGATAAAGTGTCGTCCATAAGAATAGCTAGTAACAACAAGTAAGTGTCTTTTAAATGGTTGATATTTTTCTTAATTTTAACTTTTATCATTTGATAAAATACCTACAACATGAATGATTAATTGTATACAAATAATCAGAGAAATATGCATTGATTCTAGAAATAACTAGTTGATGTAATTCAAATCAACGGAAAACGATGGGTTTAGGAAAATTATAATTGTCATTTTTTGAACGATATATTTTTTTTCTTTCTAATTTTTGAATCAATAAGGTAGTTTATGTAAACTGTACTTTATAGTCAATTTATTTTCCAATGGCTTCTTTTTATATTGTTCATACTATTTGACATGTTAAATATATTTAGGAATTTCAATATGAAACTTTAAAAAAATATCTTTTCTAGTCATAATAAATATAATTTTACCTGCTAGATTTGAACTTACTAAAAGAAGAAGAAGAAGACTAAGATAGATCAAAGAGAAACACATCGCTATAATGAATGTTGTACACGACATTTGTCGTCAATCAAATGTGATTGTTTGCTTAATTGAACTATTGCGCGTAATTTGACTGAACGTTCGATCTTATGGCTACTAATCCCTTGTTCAACAACAATACGAATAAAAACAACTAGAAAATAGATGTGGTCTGTATTAATACTAAGTCTTAACGATGTATAACAATCGTTTGAAAGTACTTCATGATGTATCATGATTTTTCATAGAAATCTTTTATTTCGAACTATTTCAAAATAATTTCCTTCTTCTTTTTTATTTCTTTTTTCAAAAACACATGATGATTTCATGTAAACAAAAATCTAATCCACGTGATGTATCATAAGAAAACAAACTGAAAGATATTTTGATATAAAATTCTGACTGAACGAGGAAAAAATGGAGAAGCATTTTCTTCGTCTTACCGTCATAATTATAAGACATTTTAATTTTGCTTTTCTTTATACTGACGGAAATTTTGCTGAATTTTTTCTTCCACCATAATATCTTCTTAAAGAAACAGGAGAACATTTAATTGAACTAAATATAAAAATATTTTCATAAAATTCGCAATGGAAAGTCTTATTCATCGTTTTTGACCAATGTACAAGATGAACCATCAAATATATTACAGCCAATAGCTGACTATGAACAAAAACCACTACTTTGCTTAGAAGAAGCTTGCGAATCAGTGTATTCTTTAATTAATGATCTTCCACAATATATCTGAATATCAAAACAAAATTGTCAAAATCCTGAAGATGATCTAACAAAAGATGAGTCTGCTTCCATTCACCGTTACACAATGGAATGATCTAATAGTCAACAAAATCTTTATGCACAACTCAATAAAACATTACGTAGTACTAATCGACAAGAATTAAAACCATGGTTTCGCTATTAAAAATGATTTTTAACAGCTCTTTTTAAATTACCAAGAGTTGAGGGTGTTGTCTGGCGTGGTATTCCTGGTGATTTATCATCTCAATATTTAGCAATAGATCAACAAGCACGGTGAGCAGCAACTCGAACACTTTTTTCCATTAAAGCTCATACTGTTCGCCGAATTCGTTCACATTCATATTTTAAACATGAAGAAGAAATTATTTTGTTGCCAGCAACTTTTTTTAAATCGTTTCACATTTATCGCCCGCCGAAAATCTACATATTATACATTTAAAAGAACAACAAGCATGATTTCCTTTACTTCAACTACCATTTTTAGGAGCTCAATTACGAGAAACATTTTGCAAACAACTAGAAAATGAAATTTCTCAATGACGTATTCGTCGTTTAATTACATTTGCCGATCTAAATGAGAAAATTTCAGCTACACATAATCTTGGTGATATTACAAATGGCTATGAAAATCTTCATTGACATAATGCATCGTATATGCATACGGATCATGCACTCTAACATGTTAAATGTCAAAGTACAGGTTATCAATATATATTTCAAAATAGAATACAACAACATCGCTCATCTTATACCTTATATTGCCGTTAATTCAAGTGGAAAATCGATGTTAGTTAGTTCATTAACAAATGATGATTCTACATTCAATTTGCATACGATCGAAGCACAATCAGCTGTGAAAAATGGTTTAGAAATTTTCATTGTTGGATTTAAAGCGAATGTCAAGTTATTTAGGAACAAAGTTAAATTATTTATTGAAAAATTAACATTTATTAAACTTGATTGAAATAATATTGATTGAATTACATTTGAATCAGCAAACGATGAAAAAGATAATAAAATATTTCATTTTATTCTTTTATCTATTGAAATCAAGTGAATTACTGTTTTATTTATTATTAATAAAGAACTGGAAAATTTCGTTTTTAAATCAATTTTTTAGTGGATCTTGAAAATTTTTAACATATGATGAAAGCAACATGAAATGAACGTTGACACTGTAGCATTACAAATAATCAATGTTCAAAAGCAAAAGACAGTGTTTAAACATCATTATCTAAACAATGACAGTCATGCACTAGAACAAGTTTGACAAATGGTATTTTCTGTACAATTAAGTTTTATTAAACTACTTGTAAAAAGTGTCCAGAAGAATAGAATCTATAAATGGTCTTTAAATCTTGCTCCATGTTTTCGTTAGATTCAACTTATGTTATAATTGCGAGACTCATTATCTCTGCCTGCAATTAAATTGTATAAAGATGTTCAGGAAATATTTTTCGAATTAATATTTCAGAAGAAAATTTACAATTCCAATAATTTTGAAATGTTTTGTATCTATGAGAGTATCAGCTAGAAAATTTGCTTGATAAGTCGTTTTCATTGTACGTAACTAAGGTTTTTATCGATGAAGCTCGAACTAGAATTGAAATGAAAATCACTTTCGTAAAAAGAATGTTCTAGATTGTTTGATGTTAAAGTACTTTTTCATAGTACAAACGAGAGATGGAGTCTTATCATTTCAAGAAAATGTCACATCATTTAATTCGCCAGATACCTTTAGAAAATCCATGAAAATAAGAAATCTACTAATGGCATGTACTTAGGAAGGTTCTTAGTTTTCAAAAATAAAATTGAGCAGTGTGACACAAGCAATATTTGAGGAAGCATTTATCAAATACAGTTGTGCGATACTGTCAAAAATCAAGAAAAGTGAGAGTACAGATAGATGGCTGTAAGTTTCAATTAACGTTTGTTTCCCCCCTCCATAGTCATGTCCATGCTATTTCATCTATTATGAGACTACTCATATTTCATATTTTTTATACTGTTTCGCTTGATAATATGTAAATAAACTATTTTTTATTAAAAATCCTTAAAAACAAACACTATCTCTTGTGTACCGTTATCATTCCGAAATATGGCAATTATCGAGTAAATGTAGTAGGCTTATCAACATTTTGAAACCCATTATATATGATTTCTATGCAATAGACCGTGAACTACTTCTTTGTCTATTAATTTATTGATTTTTATTATTTCTTTTTGTTTCTAATATAAGTTAAGCACTATTTACTACTAGATAAATATTAGAAAAATTGATAACAATCAAACGAATGTAATTTCTCATTTAAAGAGAACAAACTAAATAGACCTACACAATTCTTATATTGGTATTATCATAGTTAAGTTAAAAACACGATGATAATCCTTGAAATAACATGTTTATCAATATTCGGCTCGACAAGGAGCTAGAATTAGACCTTACAAATCTTTTAGGATATTCTTTTTTAATAGATCTTAATTAATCCTTTGTATATGAATTGCTTTTAGGCATCGTTTGCTGACGAAAAAAAAGAATGCCTATCATCGTCACTTAATTATTTAAGAGCAAAACAAGGTTTCATTTCATGATAACAGAAAGAAATGTTTCTTAATGTTGACTGTTTTTAATCATAGGTTGAAACTTTAAATATATAATCATTTCATCTCAGCTTTATGGTATGAAGATATTTAAACTACTCCGCTTCACGGTACTATTAGTAGTCTTTAAGGTTGTTTTATTCACAGCACAGTAAATATTTTCATTGCAGAAGTGTTTGCAAACAAAATACTTATTGTGTGTTCGTTTTTTACCCGTATATTTTATCACTAGGCCGGATTTTACTCTAATGTTCGTTAAGTTTCGATTTGAAGTTCATGTTTTGTTCTTAAAAAACATTATTGCGTGTATTTTAGCAATATTTTCTCAATCTAATAACTATGACATTATGAAAACTCAGGTTTTCTTTGTTACTATATTCATCGAATAAAGATTCAAGAGAACTAATATGTGTTATTTACATATCAAATTTATGCAACGAATACGTTTTGCTTTACTTAATAACAGTTTGAAGTTCATTTCATTGCTGATGAATTATCTGTTCGATATCAGTATGAATGATCAGAAATGCGTTTTTAACAATAAAGAAAATAAAAGTCTCCCGTTTCAGTAGATTGAATAGCAAATTTAATATTATTTCGAATTCTCAAAAAAAAAAGAGAGTGATAAAAATGAATGAAACCAAAAGACAATCGTATGTGCACTCACAAGAGAATGAGGCGCGTGGTATATGCTGAAGTTCAACCACTAGAGACATTAAAAAAAGAAAAGAAAAGATGTTCCAGTAGAATATTTCAATCACTTATCAATTTATGCAAATGGTAATCTCTCTTTATCATATTCAGAAATAAGTACCAACTCTCTGTTCCTTAACTCTAGATCGTTTGACGAAAGATCATTAATTCGGTTATTTGATGACACAAGAATTTCCATAAAGATCGTTAATATTTATCCTTGAATAAGCATAAGTTTGCTTAATTGCAGTTATCTATCCCTTTTCTTTCCAGTAGAATATTGTGTAGCTCTTTTTTTATGGCATTCTATGAACACAATTCTAAGCATTAATCATTAAAGATCGATTAATTTTTCTACATGTTCTCACGATTAGATAGTATTCAAGTCAATTATTCTTTTCTCAACATAATTAGAGAAAATTAAAACATCCAATGATGAAAACTCTATTTCATATTTACTAAAAGTATAGAGTATTTTCTAGAGCATATTATTTTTTTTCTTTAGGCAAGAAAAGATTGACTACATGGTTTTATCATTATCATCAATATTGAAAGTCGCTAGCTAGACAGACATTGGAAAGCAGAGAATTGCAATTCCATTAAAAGTGATATGAAAAAACGATGATTCTAAGTGCGTCTATTAATACTTTGTATTTTAAGCTTACTGAGTAGAGTATAACATTCAACTACATAAATAGAATTTTTCTTTCCAAATGCATGTTGGATTAAGGAAGAAAAAAGTCTTTTATAATTATTTGAATTGATCTTAGCTGTTAAATAAATCATCAAACATAAAGAGAAAAAATACGATTTGTGTTTTCTAAAAACAGTATCGGTTATTATAGAAAAAAAAGATCAATGATTATTTCATTGCGCAATAATAGTTTTGTTTTTCCCTTTAAAAAAAACATTAAAAAAAGCGAACAAAAATAAAAATCATGTGATTTACACGATGTGCAATGGAAATGTTGCTGTTTTTATTTCTTGGTTATTTCCATCAGACAACAAAGGTTCCATATCACCTTTTTCAACTTTTTCAATTAAGAATTTTTTCCATGATATATAACGTCTTTCTTGTGCAATATCTTCATCTGTATCTCCAAAATAAAAATTCTCGATTTCGGCTCGACGTTGTCGATATAAACTGAATGCAAGTATGATAACCGTTAATATCAAATATGAAACTACAATGAGAATAATATATGTTATTGGACTTGATAAAGATAATACCGATGACGAATCTGTTTTATTTAATGTATGATTTAAACGTAATAGAAATTCATCATAGTAAGAGTGATTTAATGATAGCGATGATGAACCGAAATCATTGTCTTCATATGATAATGGAAAACTATCAACATTATAATAGGTTACAATATTCCGTTGAATCGTTGTTGAGTTCAGCATTTCTAGAATCATTATTTAGGATTTATTGACTTGAGAGAAGAAGAAAAAAAGACTTCATTACAGCAAAAGAAATATATTTACTTTATTAACAGGATGTTTGTCTCTTATTTTATAAAGATCTATAATAAATATTTGAGTGTTGAACTTTTACCTGGATATAAAATATCAATGTTTTTTCTCTTATCTGTTGTATAGAAGAATAAAACGTTTCACGAGCTTATTTTTATGTTAGCTAGTAATTGATTGGTAAAACGAAGAAGAATGGAAATGAATTGTCAAGAGAGGAAAAACAATAGTTCTATTACCTTTTTCAACTGAATAATAATCCGCTCTTCCACTATTCAAAACTAATTGTAACAGTTACAAATCAATTGAAGAGAGAATCATTTTTGGATGTATTCAAAAAATTTATCATAAAATTCATCTATTTTAAAGTTCCTATGAGTGGATATTTAAAATAGATAATTATGATATCGATTCTAGCTTTTTTTTGTATTATTTCTATGATTTAAATAATATACGAGATAATTATAAATGAATAATATCCGATATACAAGACTGAACTCAAGGACTTTTATTCTATGACTTACTCATTTATCTTTCAGTTAGTTGTATTTAAAAAGAAAATGACTTCTTCTTTTTGTATGCTAGCAGAACCGAAAGAAGCGAGAGTAGTGTTAAATCCACATACTGATTGGGATGACGATGACAGCAAGAAAATTCTCTCTTCTTCTCTTTCGCTGTTTTGCTTAATATTCACGTCTTCAATTTGCTTGTTCTTTGCTATGTATCTCTCTTCAGGCATAGACTAGCAATGATCATCATTGAGTACCATCTGCTGTATTTCGGATGACCTATCTCGCGTTTCAGCCTACATAGGCATTGTGAAACGAGAAAAAAAAATCGAATTTTCATGCATAAGCAAAAGACTAAGACCGCTCTTTGCTGCATCGGCAATTACATTAGTAAATCAGGCAGTCAACATGTATTTGTTTAGTGCTATGCAACAAAAGAAACTCTGATTCAATTGACTATTGAGTTTAAGAAAAAAGCCTTCTGCCGTTCTTTTTTGTGGAATAATTAAATTCAAAAGTTTTTTTACTATTGAGAGATGCATGGAAAAAGTAGAAAGAATGCAGCAAGAAAGATGTTGTCATATTGAAATCATACTATCAAAATTTAGTTTCTAGTATTTAAGCAGAATATATTTGTAATGAAAATACGATTCTAACATATTTGTTGAAACAAAGATAATTACATGTTTAGTTTTAAAACGTGAAGAGATTAACAACAGATATTTATCGAATTTCAATGATTTTTATACAAAATTTTAATTTCTTTATTATTTACTTAAATAGAAACTGATATTTCCAGGTTTTAATTATTCATCTCGCAAGATCTAATATCGGGAACAAAATATAAATGATTATCGTCCTAATTTGATGGATTTCTGTGAAACATTAAAACAAAGTCTACACTCTGATCTTACTTTTGTCTCATAATTACCTATTATGTTTAGAATAGATCAAAATCATAGAATGATATGGAATTCAATGATGCTTATATTGCGAACATCTGTACGAGAGATAGTATGTATGCTGCGAAGTAGTTAATACTTATTTGGTGAAATAATAATATTGATTATTATTTAAGCATAATTACTTGGCAATATCGATGAGTAGAATATTGATCGACTGCTTATTAGAAAACGACTATAAATCTGAAAACTATTTCCATTCTTTAAATAGAATTTAATCAATATTTGCAACGAGTATAATATACGAGACCCGTATGTTATTACTGTGTAGAGTTGCAAAAGTTTTGGATTTTTTAAATTCTATATTGTTCATATCGAAGATTATCATAAATCAGTTAAATATAAGTATCAATTCATATAAACAACTATTTTTCTTTCATCATGTACTTTTAAAGTATATAGCTGAATTAATTAATAATATTTCGATAAAACAATCGAAGATGAATGATAAACTAATATATTTTTGTAAAACTCACATAATTTTAAATTAGTATCTTCTTCTATTTCGACAGGGTGTTTTTTTCTAACTTTTTCTTGGACAAAAGCATAGTAGTCTATTCAATGAGATACTGCCAAAAAATAACATTATGATAATTGTGAATTGATTCTTCTAACTTTGAAATACTGACACTTTCCTATGTAATAGTAAAGCTATCATAAAAACACGTTACAAAAAGACATTTAAAATACACATCATCTAGCTCGTTTTCAGATTTCATTCATGAAAAATGACATATATATTACATTACACGACAAAAAAAAGAGGAATAGGATGAAAATATCATTTTTGTTTTCAGCTACAGAAAACTAGATTTGGTGCGCGCGGACAGAGAGACTACGAGTAGTTCATTATCTAGTCACATTTGATGAAAATTTGTATATCGTGGCTCATCTGCTTTCTACAATTATTATCCATTCAGTTGTTTCTCATTACTTGCCATCAAAAATACTCGACAAGAAATAATCAACTATTTCTATCATGAAATATAAGGGAAAACATAATCATATTTTCTAGTGATCACTCTCCGTAATAAAAAAATTCTTTTTTGACGGATCTTCTTTACACTTCACTCTGTTAAAAAGACGTTTTATAAAATTGCGCACCTTATCAGTGTATTTACAGCCTAAAATATCTGTAAAATGTTCAACCAAGTTTATATTAATGCCATGTCTCATGTAATTCATTTCAAAATAGTTTCTTCATAACACTGCGTTCTGATGAAACATCGGATGAACTGGAAATTCAACACTTTCATATGTGATTGCAAACAAATGAATTCATAGATGATACTAGCCTCTTTATCAGGATTTGTAATAAAGTAAAGTTAAACACAATTGAATGTGAAAATCTTATTCAAACAACAAGACATTTTTATAGGATGACCTTTCTTATTGGAAATAATCAAAAACAGATTTAAGCAGTAGAAAAAAAGATGAGTAGTATATTCTATAAAATCAGATTTAGTTTTCATCTAAACTTCATTTTGTTAGAAGAAAGATTAGTCACTCTCGGGAACTATTTGTTGTTTTGTTTATCAAAGAATACTAAAATATGCTCATGCTTTGCTTCAAACGTAAAGCATGTTCATGAGCAACATCCTAGGATTTCATGCGTTAGGTTTTGTCTTGGTGCAAATACCACTATCACGAATTAAATTTCAACATATGAATTGCAGCTAATAATGCACAATAGAGCGACATGAAAGAAAGATGTCGCTTCTGCTGAATAAATTTGTTTAGTAGCTAAAATTCATTTAAATTTGAGGTTCAGATTAGAAAAACTTTCACAACTCTTCTATAATGAAATGATTTGAAAAACTTAAATGAAATAGAAAGTGAAAGAGGTTTTGAATAATTTTGAATGGTAATTGGTTATTTTTTCTTCTTCAGTGAATACACGGTGGTTATCTACCATTTGATTCGTTTGTTTGAAAATCTCTATCTTACAGTTTATAATGATACTACAAGATACAGATTGTTGACTGGGAATCAACATGAATGAAGTTAGCGAAATTAGTTGATATCGGTCAACTTTTAAACAGTTACTAAATCAACCAAAACTTCCGATATGTACGCGCATGTTTTGTCATGTATGAGTTGAACAAACGATGAAGAATAAATCAAATTTCCGATGTTCAACAGATGAATGAGGTTTGATTGTTTTTTAATTTTGTTTTTTTCATATACTAAAGTTTTATATCTAGATAATAAATGTAAATTTCATTGTGCATGAATTATTCTTTAATCTGTTCAGTTGACAAATTAGGCTGAAATAAAGCCTGAACCCATTCACTTGTATACGTATCAAATGATTTTGATGTAAAAACTTGCAAATTCTTTGGAAAACAAATGATACTATTTTTTTCCACATGAAAAATATTAATGAATGTTGTTGTTAAATTGTGAATTTTATTTCAGATCTCTTGTGAATTTGATTGATTACAATAATCATCATAATAATGCAAGGAACAGATGGTGTCCCAACAACAGATCAAATTGAATTATATGTTCCACGAAAATGTGCTGCAAGTAATAAAATCATAGCAGCTAAAGATCATGGTGCTATTCAATTGGATATTGCCGAAGTTGACGAACAAACAGGTCGAATCACTGGCAAAAATCGTACATATGCACTTTGTGGTTCAATTCGTATGATGGGTGAAGCTGATGATTCAATTGTACGATTGGCTACAAGAGATGGATTTATTGGAAAAGGATATCTTCTTAAAGATTCCAAATAAAGCGAAGCATTAGTATTTTCATTAATCGCGTTTTGTTATATTCTCTCGTGTTTCTGTTTTTCCATCTGCATTGTTAAAGAAAGGTAAAATAAGAGAGAACGAAAAACAATATCATTAATAAATAAAATAAGAAGAAGAGAAAACAGATTTTCAGTAACAATAACATTTTCTTCTATAATGAATGAAAAATGATTAATAATGAATGTAGAAACATAAAATTTCAGAATCATTTACAAGATAACTATTTCGATAATCATTTCATTATTAAAGAACAACATTGTTTCTATTTTGTCTAATGCT
Source organism: Rotaria socialis (assembly GCA_905331475.1). Taxonomy (NCBI): domain Eukaryota; kingdom Metazoa; phylum Rotifera; class Eurotatoria; order Philodinida; family Philodinidae; genus Rotaria; species Rotaria socialis. The sequence goes on along the minus strand of CAJNYU010000505.1, from coordinate 137,426 downwards.
GCATGAATTTTTCTTTCTGAAAGTTGCAAGTCAGAAGTATCGCTACGCCTTTGACAATATGACGTAAAATTTTCAAAAGATAAAAACTTCAAGTAAAACCAATGGGCTTCACAAACTGTTTCTTCATTTTTTCTTTGAATTACATTAGAATCAGACTTTATCGCTTATTGTTTTGAGCATATATGTTTATAATTTTCATGTCTAATAGTTTAGTGATAATCAGTAAATTTTTGAAAATTTTCAAGATAGAGTTTGAATAGGTTTCAGTGAATGAAGATTCTATTCAGATTAGAATGCATATTTATGAGAAACTAGAAGAAAAAGTGACGCTTTCTATGTGGAATAGCAAAACTTTTCATAAAAGACACCTGGGAATCCTTGAAAATTATTTTAGAATTAAAAATCAGCTCAATTCCATCTTTAGACTTGCCGAGAGATTTTGAATTCAATTTGCCATTGTATTGCTTTGATTGTTACACTATGTCAACAAAGTTAGTAATTAAATTGATATTCAATGATACTATTATTGTTTTGAAAGATATATTATCTTTAGATACTTATCGAACGAATTTTAAAAAATAATACAATCGAACTACGGAGAATTAGCTGTAGTGATGTTGAACATAAAAAACTATCGAAAAGAAAAATAGCATAGAATTCATTTTGAACGAAGTGAAATAAGATTTCCTGGTTCTACATCGTTTAATTCAACTGTTTTTGTGTGAATTTCACTTTTGTGCTTCTGAAAAATTCACTGATGCTTCTGAATGTTGGACTCTCACAAAAACTATAATAAACACATATTCAACAGAAACACAAATTTCTAATTCGAACTCAGCATTTTCAATCGATTCTCAATGTCCGTCGAAAAATGACGCAACGAACAAATTTATAAATCTCGAAGATCGATTGACACGTAGATTTATAAATCTATGATTGTTATTTAATCAAAGAAGACGGATGATGCATACATCCAATGTTAGATTTATATCCTTACAACGAATAATCATGTACATCGACGGCAATATGATTTTTGATTTAGATTTGAGAACTATAACCATAGTTAACACCGAAATTTCTATGATAATCTCTATAAAAATAACACTATTTTATATATGATAGCTATAAAATGTCATACTGAGGTACTCAATATTACAATAGACTATGCAACTAGGTATCTTGAAACCAGTTTAGATAGTAGAACTTAAAGCAGCATTAAACGCTCATGTTTATGAGTCTGAACGATGGGTCTTAGGCACATACTAACGGGTGGGCCATAAATAATGATGGTCTCCGTATTTCGTAAATATCTCATGAAGCTTTTATCCCTTAGACTTCGTGTTTCTTTAGAAAGATTCCTCATTCAATTCTCTACAAAAAGATACGNATCGTAATACGGAGCCATGTAATACGGCCAAATACGGCGATTTACCGTCGTATACGGCAGAAAACGGCCGTATACGGCCCGTATTTCACCGTATACGGACGTCGTAAAGCTCGTCCTGGGTGGCCCACCCGTTATTTCGAGTGTGGGCATGGGGATATCAAGTTAATACACACACAATTGGTTACAAGTGTAGCTGAATTCATTGGCACTCAGATTCGTTGAATCTTAGTTGACTGATACAGTTATATACAATGTATCACTTCCATTGTAGTAGTCATTAGTCCAGCGCATGCTTTTGGCAAAAATATAATCCTTGTATATTTAACATGTGAACATAGTTCTTTTTTAAGTGATCCTATAATAATATCTTGTTTTGCACTGCTGTCATGCATGCTCTTGCGATGTTCTCAACCGTGCGACATGTTATTCTCCAAATTTACAACACACGACGTTTTTCTTTTCTACAATTTAATTTTCTACTTTTATTTTTCGACGGTTTTGCTTTCGGTTAAATTTAGATTTACGGAAAATTTGAGTGGTACCACCGATCAATCAATTTTAAGCACTTGCCATTCATTTTACAGTTGATTTCTAGTTTTAATTACTGTTTGGAATCATTGTTTTTGTGAAGTTTCTATAAACTAAAAAAGTACACAAATTATTTTTGGGTTTTTGTCAAGTGGTTCCATTTGTAAATGCTATGTGTTAGTTTCCATTATAAACTCTATCTGAAATAGATTATATGACGCACACATCGATTTGAGAAGTTGTTCTAAACGTTGCCTTATATAGTATGTTTGACGATTCTCATGAGAGTGGTTTTCGTCAAGTTCTGCATAGAAGAAAGAGTAAAAAGTGGAAATTTCTATCGGAAATGTGACCGTTATCAATAAAAGTGTTTCTAATCGAATGCAACTATTAACTTATTAGTATTTGTCAAATGAGAAAAAACTATTGTTTTGACACTTTCAATAAGAAACTTGGTAGTGTATTTGATTTTAAACAAAACAATACTCACGATTATAAATAAAATGTTTTTAGCGAACCTCTTTTTTGTTGCACAAACAAATTTGTGTTCTAAACATTAGCCATGAATCTTTCTGGATACTATTTTAATCGATGTATTTACATGCTAATGCTCTCGGAATCATAAGTTTTATTCAGATGAAATAAATACATGAAGTAGAAATTTATTCTTGCTTAGTCATACTGCTTATGGTCGAGAGGAAGCGAATTCAAGTAGAAATGACGATCAATAATATTCAATATAATCTTCTAGAGTTTTTCTATCTGACATGAAGCTTTCGATGTAGTAATACAAAATAAACTTAGTTTCGCTTTGCCAACATATTCATTTATTTGAGTTATGCTTTGATAAATTTTAAAACTGATAAAATCCAGTCAATTTCTATAGAAGTTAGAGATACTGAGATGAAATAATGATTTTTGTACAGCATTGTATTCATGAGTTTATACACTGAATTTACATTTTCAGCGAAACATGCTTCTTTATGAAGAAGATTCTGAGATACTAACCCATAGTACAAAACCAGGATGATTCTTAATACTAAACTGTGATATACCATGAAGTACCTGATAAATATTTTAAAACAGCAGTTAAATTAAAAGCAAATAGTTGAAATCGCCTTTGGTATATTCAAAAAATGAAGCAAATATCACCATTGTATAGATTGACATTATAATTTGTGATCATCAATTAAGTAAAACAGTTATTCCAGTTAACATTACAAAGTTAAAATTGGCTTTTTCATAGTTTAGTTACGTTCATTGTCTTAATAAGAAATATTTACGAAGCGATGTTTACGACAGAGATTAATTTAACGAATAAAGAACAGTCTTAAAAGTTTCTTTTATATTTTAACTTCAGAATTCTTGAATAGCTAAATAAGTTAAACGAGATCACGCTGAAATTGATACCATGAAAACAATAAAATCTAAGGATTTACGATTATTTGGCTGTTGATAAAGATAGCTAGCTATGCTATATGTTCGCTATGGCCATGCGGTAGGTTAGGAATGATACGGTAATAGAAAGAGAAGAGAGTAATTTCGTTTATTTTGACCAAAGATAACATAGAATGTCTGTTATCTTAAATATAAAACAGTGAAAAAGCAAGATATGCTAAATAAATTGAAATCTGTGCTTTGGTGAGAAAAAACAAAATCATGCGGGAACTATTATGCGTTGTATTTGTTGGTAAGATCTTCATAAATTGATTATTAGAAACATGCATTCGTTTTAATATTGTCTGTAGTTCTTAATTACATTTCATGCATACATGCAAAGACAGTATATGATTGTAACTTTGACGACGCAACTTCTGCTAACAACTGTTTCACATCAACAATAAATGTTGCTGCAAATATAGGAAATCCGAATGCCGTAGTGCCTAATGGACCTTTATCAGATGTGACCTCTAGTTGTAAGATAAAATTTGTAGTTCACCATATATTCTCTTAATTTAGAATATATATGTCTATTTAGTGAAGCCTACAGATAGCGGTGAAGCATGCAAATTACCTTATAAAGTCGGCTCATTTAGTTGGCAGATGTATTTTTGTAACAGAGGATATTGCCCAACAGAAAATAATTCAAATAGTACATGTAAACCAGGTTAGGTGAACAAGTGCCAAATCGCATGTTTTTATTTGTTTTACACTTTTTTTCTTTTAGGAAAATTTAGCTCAGTATCATTAAATGATAATATCAAAAAATCCTTTCAACTTAAAACGGAATCTGGCGGAATTGATAGTTTAGATCAGCAATGTCTTATTTATTACTATTACATGTCTAGTATGGCAGGCACGAAAATTATCACCGTAACTAAGGAGGAAACAAGTGGAACAAAAGAAATCATTGACTCTGTCACAAGTAGTCCATTCAACGGATGGATACAGCGTAAAATACTCTTCAAAGCTGAAACACGTGGCTATAAAGTTTGATACTTCTCAGACAAAAAACAAACATTTTAGTAACGGTTTTATTTAACAACTTTTTAGCTCTATTTTGAAGCACAGAGAACATCTGGTTTTCAAGTACCGACTGTGGGATTTGATGAGATTTCAATACGCGAAGGCAGTTGCGGTACGTATACATTGACGAAAAAGCGATTATTTTTCAATTGTAATACGTTTAGATGATCAACATATAACTTCTGACCCAACAGCGGTAACATCAGTGCCAATCCAAATAACTACGACAACCATACCAGCTGAGACTTCAACAGTGACTACTACTACCACCACTACAACGCATGAACCAGTTGACACATCAGTGACAACAACATCGACAACAACTACTGCTACAACGCCTGAGACAGCTGAGACAGCAGTAACAGTAACTACTGCTACCACTACAACTTATGAACCAGTTGAGACATCAACTACCACAACTACAACGCCTGAACCAGTTGAGACATCAGTAACATCAATATGCACAACAACTACTTCTACAACGCCTACAACGCCTGAGCCAGCTGAGACAACAATAGCAGCAATTACTGCTACCACTACAACTTATGAACAAGTTGAGACATCAACATCAACTACCACCACTACTACTACAACGAGCGAGTCAGTTGAGACAACGACAGAACTGGTACAGACTACGTCAACTACTCAATTAACAAGTACAACAACTACCACAACTATGACGTCCATGATTGAGATTTTAACAGCTCAATCCGCTTCATCCACTACAACAACAATCAGCCTTACAGTAAGTGTTCAATAATAGGTTGTGTTTGTGCGCATTAATATTTGTTTACTTTTCTGTAGTCATATGAAACTACTTCTTTATCAGCGGCATCGATTTCAATGGAAACTACTAGCACCATTACTATTCCATTTACACAAACCATTACAACGTCTCCTATTATTCCTATAACTAGCAAATCGACAATAACAACTACCGCAATGTCACAAACCACCACAGTAGAGATCGTTGAAAATGTTGTCATTGATTCGTACAAAAAAATACTTCCTCGAGAAAAAAGTCACATAATCGTTATGGCCGTATTGATTCCTATTGTTTGGATAGGATTCATTGTTGCTCTTCTTTGGATGAAGAGGTCAAGTGGTGTAATTAACGGTATACTGCACCCATTTACGAACTGGAGTCATAGTGGTGAAAGTAATGAGGGTAGCTATGAACTTAGTAGTGTATCGAATGCTTAATTTAACGTTGTTTATAAAGAGTTAAGTTTATTGTTTTCAAAATTTAATGCTTATATTGAATAAATCATGATAATTCGGAAATGACTGATAGTTTGATCTCAAGAGAGAATACAAAGAACGAGTCATTTTTTGTGACTGAAACATATATGCATTAAATTTTGAATGATGATTACGAAAATGTGAACTGGATCATGGTGAAAATTGAAAATAATTTATAACTATAATAATGTAGCAAGCAGAACTTACGTTAGAACCATTACGTAGATTTATAAATTTTCAAGAAATGAAGTTTACTAATATATTATAGATCAATGTACATATATAAATATCGTTGATAGCCCTTGAATGCTTGACAAGTTGACAATAATAAAGCCAAGTTCAGTTCAAATAATTATTAATACAATATTTTCTATCAATGCATTAAGTTCATTCTCAGTTTATTCATATTGTTTGCCAAAATCATCAAAAGAATGAGCATATTTCTATGTGCGTCTATAGCGGATGCAACTAATTTATTTACATGCAGAAATGTTTCTATATAGAAATGAATTTTTGTTGCGCTTTTATTCCGAGAAATATTATTTTCGATTACAATAGACTAAACAGGCAGATGCAAGAATAGAACAAAACGAACCGATTGCCATTCAAATTATTGAATTCATGTAACCGAGTGTTTTTGTTCTTTTTTTTCAGAAATATTCTTTTCGAAACTAAATAAATAACAAAAAAGACGCAAACACTATTAAAAAATGGTTTCTTCAGTCTGTTCAATAATTGAATTAATAATATCCGTAAACTTTTGTACTCGACGTATTTCAACAATGGCTTTAGTTACAGAAAAAAGGCATTTTAAAAGATTTGAAAAACGTTTCACTGCTTGTTGGTAGCCATATTTGTCCACAAGATATTGCCATGTTAACTCGGTATACATATCTTGAATTGGTAAAATTACTTTCATATTTGTCAAATCAATCTGAATATTTTTGCTATATACAGTATAATTGATTGTCGCGAATGCAAGAATTACAAGTATTAATTTAATAAATGTATCATCAGAATCAAATTGATCAATAACACGTTTAATGAAAATCATTCCAGATGGTTGAAATATCATCTCAGCAGATTGAGAAAAGCTGCAGTCGTCTAATAATCTTGATTGACGCAAAATAAACATTCCGCCAATAGTTGCTGTGTACTCCACTGTATTTTTAAGTAAAACAGTACGATCATGTTGAGATAATAAGAGGAAATCGCGATTTTTTTCGAATACAAGTTGAACTTTACTCATCATCGATGTAAAAAATGGATTCACTGATGAATATTTGAATCGTAATTTAAGAGGTAAGGCACTTTGTTCTTCGATAAAATCTGCGACAAATTTACAGCCACTATTTTCATCGAAGCATCGAACTAAATTTGATAAGACATTCCATTTATCAATACTCAAAGTTGATTGATTAGAGTCGAGCAGATTCGACGTTGGATTCTAAAACAACAAAAAAAGAAAAAAACAATGAAATTAAAAAAACTTCAAGAATTACACTAAATTAAAAAATAAAATAATTTTTGCGAATATTTGAAATATGCATGATAGAGTTTTTAAGAGTTTAATTTTTCTTTTCAGAAAATATCTACTATTTATTATACTAATAACTAGTAAAATAATTAGAAGTATATTCTATTAACTTTCTTTGTTGTTTTCTCATCTACTTACTGACACAAATGTTCAAAAACGAACTCATGAAATGTGTTTGTGTTAATTTTATTGCTGTCGATTTTATGAACGCATTCCTTATGATTAACTTCACAAAACAACAGAAATACAGATGAAACTCTTGTTATATTTAATAACAGTGATGAGTATAGTAAGAATTTTCACCGCTGTAAATACAGCATTCCTATTTTCAAATAAGTCGATAGTTTTTTGAAATTATATGCTATTATTATTATTATTATTATTATTATTATATTTTTATACGTAAAAATGATCTCTATTGATCATTTAATATCACTTGAAGAAATCGAGTACATGAAGATTCTCACCTGACTAGTTGGATCTGTATTGTTCGACGACATAGATAATAATGCGATTGAATCAATGTTCAATTTTCTTTTATTGTTTCTCTTGGTTCTTTTGCACCGAGAAGCTCGAATCATTTCAATACGCATTCCGTTAATTAAACATTTCGTAAGTCTGCATGAAGCACAGGTATGACGACTATTCATATTGATATCACATTTATAGCCAAAATGACATGTCAATACTTCCTAAACAAGGCAATTCAAATAAGAGAAAGAAAGTATTTTAATTTCTATTGACTTGTCCATTTTCGGCATTTCTTTTAAAAAACATCTTGCATGAATGACAGACAATAACACCATAATAAGAATACCGGGCAGGAGCATCACAAATCTTACATTTAGATAGAACTGTGGTTGTTTGCCGCCCAACATTGCTAGAGAATTCTGTTGTAGTATTCACGTTTCCAGTTAATAAGTCATCCATGATCCGAAGTGAAACTAAAGCATTTGTTTCCTTTTTAAAAAATACGATAACGATTATAGAGAAAAACAAATATCAAAGTACATAAAAATGATATTCTCCACTTTTAGTGCATAAATGAATTGTGTGATGAAAAAAATCATAAAGCAGACGAACTTTTCTTTTCTTGCCAAGGAAAATGAGAGAAAAATAACAGAATGTGTGGATCGATAGGGGTTGTTCTTCAGTTATAAAAAAAAATACGGACTCGGTATAATAAATAGAGATGCACTCAATTGACCTGTTACTGCGCTATGGAAAATAAAAATTTGTAATAACTCTCTTTGATGCTTCCTTCATTTATAGTGTTATACCTCTATTGTACATTGCTAACGCATCAATAGTTCTAGTTTGTCTAGCATCAAGCTTCATAATCTTAATTTATTGTCTTTCTGAATGCATATGTACATATAAATCTATCGTGACTCATTGCGCTATAAGAGTTACCAACCAAATTGAGGAATATAAAACTGCGTATATCACGTAAACCATTCGTTCTAGAATCAGTGCACATTATTATGGCAATTAATTGTAGTGACTGCAACAAGTTTTTATGACCCCATATTGTTCTAGATAAACGAGTGCAAAACTTTATATTCGTCATTCTTCAGACTGATCTTTTTCTTTCGAAACAATGCAGCTGATATTTAGATCATTATTGTAACTAATAAATACTTTTCAGCATGATAGATCATAGTGACATAGACATGAAATCTATATTATACATGCAGGCAACACATGTTGTTTACGGGAATGAATGATTAAAATGATTTAGCTTTTCTAGATACACAGAAAACAATACTAAAAATAAAAAATAATTCAAATTATCTATAGTAACGATAAAAACTATTGTAGATATATTTTTTTAAATAACATCAGAAATACTTGAAATTCCTTTATTTATTCTAGTACTCAAATAAAAATAATATCTCTACGAATTTCAGATATGATCTGTTGATCAGTGTTGAAGCATCATTCTTTTTTCTCGTTAAATAATCGTCTTCTTTTTATCTTGAATAAACCGATAAACACATGCAAATGATTGCTTCTATTTATATTTGTGTTAAAATTATTAGACTTTTAAACGAAAGAAATAATCTTCTTATTTAATAATGTGTTCGATAAATTTCTTAAGCATTATGTTTGAGTATAAATAATTTTAATCCAGAATCAAATTGCTATCAAAACTTGAAATAGTTAATGAGCGGAATAATTCTAAGAATCGAATGGATAACAAATTCGGTTAATAGTCGATAGTTACTAAGTTGATGAATTTTTAAAAAATTCAATTTATTATCTTACTCCTTTAATTTAGAAAAAATAAAATGATTTTATAGTAGCTTAGATTTAAGATTATTCTGTTTGTTTAATCAACAAGGCTGTTCAAAACAAAAATACATCAAATGGCAATTTTTAATTTCAAGATATATTTATTGATTCACACATAAGACTGTTGTATAATTTGTTTTTAGTAATTTATTAGAAAACAATATCATTCATATCTAAAATGAATCAGGAGTATGTAATTCTTAGCTGTGGAATATAGCTTTTCTCAAAATTCAAGAGGATTAGACAAATATTTGATTGGTGACATAAATGATTCTTTCAAGAGGAAAAATGACGATCATGTCAAAAATACCTTAACAACTATGCAACTATAAATACCTCGAAAATAGAAAGACTAACCAACATATTTCCTACGAACAATAACCTCACAGCACCGGAATCATTCATTTCCACGGGAATAATATTAAAAAAGCAACGGGAAAAATACTTTCGATAAATGGCATAGCAAACATCCAATAGAGGAAAAATTCTTTCGTTTGTGATCCAAGATGATCATACATATATAGTCGTAGGCGAAAATGATGAATCTGCACAATATACTCAGGCTGCAGGAAAAAATTAAAATGGATTAGAATATTATTCATTTTTGTAAGAAAAATGATCTGAATATATGCGTCAAGATGAGATAGCGAAAATTGTTCACTCTCGAAGGAAGATTTGCCATTGTTTGTACGATGTTACGTGAAGAATATCAAAGAATTCCTAAACAATTTGTTTTGAAGAACTCCTTTCGAAAGAAAGAATGGAAAAATGAAAAATGAAAGTGTTATTTGGTGTTTGGAAATTTTTGCATAGCATGAAACATGTTGTGGAGGCACGGATATCCATTCTGAATGATGACGATATAAATGTTTGATATCAATCTACTAGTCTGAAGGATGGCAGAATTATCACAACCAAAATGTAAAAATTCTGTATTCACAGCTGACTAGTCTATACCAGAGACCGAAATCGAATCGATTCATTTTTTTTCGGTTTCATTCGGCTATTCAAAGTCATTTTCTTTGTTCTGGTGTTATGGCCGAGGGCAGTTGACTAGTATAAGAGATGACGAATGAAAAAGGACGTCCACTGTTTCTCTTTCTTTGTTTCTGTCAGTCGTACTTATTTAATGGTCATCCTTGTCAGTGTTTTTAACAGAAATCTAAAATACAGTACATTTAGGTACTTTGCTTCTATTGGCAAAGTGCTAGGTGGTACTTTGGGTTCTTCTCCAGATTAACGACACCCCCACTGTATTGGTCGATAGAATAAGAGGAAAGGAAAGAAAAGTAATTGGCTCATCGAGTTCAGTCAATAGACAATTAATCGATAAGAGAACGAGAGAGGGAGTACATTTCCAAATGGATGAGAGTAATGATTCAAAACTATCCGTTCAAATAAATCTTTCGAGATCTTTATCAAAATCATTCAGCACTTGAATCGACAAGCCTAACAGCGATGTTTACCAATGTAAAATAAACTGTCACAATTATACATAAAATCATAAATCAAAAATAAATAGAGAAAAAAAATCATCTAATACTTAATCCAACGAGTAGAGGGTCT
>CAJNYU010000505.1:0-126305 GCA_905331475.1 Rotaria socialis | reverse complement strand
TTTGCGCAGAAATCAATTGGTTTGTTGAAAATCTTTCAAAATTCATAAAATATCTTTTAAAAAAAAAACTTTTTTCTTTAATAATGAACTACAGATTCCGAGCTATCGAATGGTATGATGCAAGTCAAGAAAATATTCTTCCTTCATTCTGGAATTTGCTTTACAAGAATAGTATCACAAGTGTCCAAATCATTTTTTTACATACTGCATATATATATAGTTATTTTATTTTATAAAAGATCATGTAAAAAAACGATGACTATACAAATTATTACTATGGTGAGAACACACGTATCATGAGAATTTTAATAAGTACGATATGGAATGCTGATATCGGTTAATTTATACACAAAGGCTAATGGAACTTTCCATAAAAAAATACAAGCATACTTGTAAAAAAAAAATAGCGATACATGTTATTTTGTTTCACAAACAATCATGAAAAACGATGACTGTAAAACAATGTTTCATTTACGGTGAAGTACATTCTAAAAGAAAGAAAAAGCAAACGACTTCCATTAGTCAACATTTTCTTTAGGTTGATATAGAGACACTTACTATGATTTTCATTCCTGGTCGTTTGAGAGGCTTTTTCGAATGAACACGTCTAAAAGTCAAAATGATTTATACGTCTGACGTACAATTATGACTTACGATTTTTTCGACTTCAACATTGCTATTGTCTCATTTAATTTTTTGTGCAGCTTCAGTGTTTCATTTTGTCTTTTCGTAGTGGCTTCCTTTAATTGTTTGTTTACCGTGTTCGTTTCTTTTCTTAATTGTTTGAGGTGATTTTCGAGTTTATTCACCTCTTCATTCCAACCGGCTATCATTTTATTGTTGTCGTCTTGCATTTTTCTTATGAAATCGGCATCCTCTTCATCTAAACTCTCAAGACGGACGTCAGCGATATCCATTTGGTCTTTTTCACCATAAACAAAATCTTCAGCAGCAATTACATCACCGTAATTATCGTCGACCTAAAGCGTCAATAGTAAGAAATATCATGAATTTGCTCAAAGAGCATACTACATAAAACATATTGTAACCGTACGCCTGAGTTGTTGTAATTGCTTGCTTTAAAGATGGCAGCGGTGGTGGTGATGAAGAAATAGACATTACCAATGGTTCGATTTGTAATCTAAATAGTGGAAAAATACTCGTTTTTACAGAATACTTTCAACAGAATAATTGGTTCCTGGTCGTTGTCAATTTCTTTGCTAATTTATATTTCGAAAATAAATCATTTGTCATCTTGTATTATTCTTTAAATCCAAATGATACAATATCCGATGTAGTATAAAATATTAGTTATTTATCTTCAGTTTAAATTTCAATTACCAAAACAATCAAAACTATATTATCTTATTTCTTACGGACACTAGGTTCAAGTAACAGGAAAAGTAGAAATAAACGCATCGGAACAAGTAGAAACTTTAATGAAAATATATTTAAAATGATGTATGTACATGTACACGCTTTATCAATGGGTTGAAATCTCGACAATCAAAGTTTATAAATGTATTGGGTCTTGAATACTGTTACAAGTGTATTTTTCATTTATTCTTTTTCGCTATGATTGCAAACCTTTATGCAGGTTCTCTTTAATCGTCTTTTAGATATTAAATATCAACTACAAATCAAGAGCAATAGGTTTACAGTTTCATCAATCAAACAATGAATCAAAAGTACATGAATTTCAAGTAGATTTGAACTCTGATAGTTTATATTTTTGATGAATAGCTTATTCTTAATCGTATTCGGACTCATATATAAATTGAAGAAAAAAACAATTAAAATTTTTCTTATTACATAAAGTACAAGTGTAAATATATCAAAATATCTAGCAACTAATCGAAAGGTAATAGATACTCACTTTTCGAAATCTTGATTAATTGTTTGAGGATCTACATTAGGTCTTAGGCCACATGTTGAAATCACTGAAATAAATAAATAAATGATGACAGACGAGTCTTGTATGCAATTCCAAATAAAATAAAGTAGAATTTTTATGTGTTAAACCTATACCTTGCTTTATTTCTCAAGCGATACAAATAAGGTAACAGAAATTCAAAACAGAACGATGGCATTGTAACAAATGTATGCATCCTCTCGAATGACGACTATTTTTACTAAACTTCTCAGTAAAAAATGCACCATAGAACAGCTAGCTCTCCATTATAGATCAGTATCTGTAAGCAGCTTCCTTAAAAATTTTACCGTGAACAGTTTTTGGTTCAAGTTCAACAGGCGATACAGATGAATAAATATGTGTACAATTATGTTCATTCGATGTTTCTTGTGTTTGTAAAGCAATTGGGCTTACTACATTTTCGATTGACTGAAGTATTACAGTATCATTGACATGTTCTGTAATATCAGGTTGAGTTGTTCGGTTTTGTAATGGTAGAGCAACGGGTGTCATTGATTTTACGACCGACTGAAGTAACATTGTATTATTTGAATCATCCGTAGTAATGGCATCACGTGATGCTATTTTTACTGGTTGAGAAATCGGTGTATGTACGTCTTGAACTTGTTGAAGTGGTGTTGTATTATTTGTATTCGGTGAACCAGAACGAATATTATTTCTCTTGTTTCGACGATGAGGATTTGGTTTCATAATATCTAAATTTACAAGAATAAGAATAGCTCTAGTTTTCCTATTTTTACATGAGAATATCCGTAATATTCAGTTTCATTATGGACTAAGAAGAATTATAGCAAGCGGAACCCGTTTCCTGGTTACCAACACTGCTGCTTATTTTTATTAGTTTACAGTTATCTACTTACATCCTCGAGAAAAATATAACAAGACCAGAATTGGTTTTCCACCCGTTGCTTGATCTAACCCAGGACTCAGCCTTTTAATCTATTTTCGGAGGACCGTTGTTACAGGTGCCGCATGTTCATTGACAATAAAAATGTTCCAATCTTTTGGTAAGATTTCCAGTAGCTGCTGCTCCATGTTAAAAAAAATTTATCAATCTACAATAAAAAAAAACACCTCTTGGCGCATTCTGAATGCATAATGATATGCATTGATGTATTTATCATCTGCCTATATCAACATAATCGTTCATTGTTTTATACATTCATTAATTATACCGTGACAATTACTTGGAAAATGATTAGCTGTTCTTCTCGTTCAATAGTACAATGTGAAATATTGGACGACATCTATCTGTCTATTCATTTTTTTACATAGCCATTTGAAACCGATGCCACTCGAAAAAATATATAACTCTGTTGCCAACTTTCTCAGTATGTTCACGTGAGGTCATTTAAATTATAGAATTCACTGTTTATTCTATTTTATTTTTTTTTTAATATAAAAATTAAATAAATTCTCTTTTGGTTCACTAATTTCTGGAACAAAGAGCAGAGCTTATTAAGATGATAATGTGCACAAATATAATAATAATAATTCCGAAATAAAAACAACAAAATTAATAAGAAACGGACAAGCACAATCAGAGAAACCATTCATAACATCATGAGCGCAAAGAATCGAGTCAAAATTTGATCAATACAAGAACAAAATGCACACCGACGACACGATAGTACAAGAAAACGAAATATGTATTTTCTTCGATTTTCACGCGAATAAAAATGAATTCAATCTGACACACGGAAGTAATAATAACTGCCAAACTAAATAAATAACATGGAATGTATTCACTGCTTTTACATTTGATTATTTTTCGCCATATGCTTTGATAGAGATTTCTTTACAGCTGTTTTCGATTCTTTTATTTGAAACATCCTGTGGTGTTAGTGTTATCGATAGATTCGAAAAACACTTTTCAGTCTTGGTAATTCCAATGGCATGGCTTTTTGGTATATTTGTCGTCGTAGTTTTTAATCGAAATTAATTTAAAAATTCTTTTAATCGAGAAGAAAAAATGTCAATGCTGATGGACGTAAATGTTCATCTAGCAACCATGATAGTGGATATTTAAAATCATTTTGGCAATACTTTTTTGATTGTGTATCAAAAAGAATAAATATATTTATTGATTATTTCAATTTTACCCTCTGTTACTGATGTTGAAGTTATTAATGAACAAGGTGTACCAATAATCCTATAAAAGAGAAATTAGTTAATTAATAGATCCAACTCGATTTCAGAAATTATTGAAGAAACCCATATTAGACAATCCGAGTGAAAATGGTAGGATCTACCAACTACAAAGAGAAAGTAATGATTACTGAAGTAGCTAATCAACTCCGTTATGCTTCTTCTGTTATAATTGACACATCCCAAGTAGTGTACTGCACAGGAGTCCGAAACCCGATTCCGACTCCGATGGGGTCGGAGTTGGAGTTGGAGTAAAAAATGGCACTGGACTCCGAAATTCGATTTCTACTGTGACGAAGCTAAAGTAGTAGAAGATGAAATAAGTTTTTTGTGTGTTAATCCTTGAGCTATATTACAACAAGAATCACGTAATCTGACTTTCACTTAGATAGAAGTTTATTCATGAGTAGAAAGATATGCTAATTTTAACTTAATAAATATATCTTAAGCAAAACAAAAAGGGCACAAGAAAAATATTGATATTAACCATTAGTATAAAGAAAAAATAAAATAGACTAATCAAGAATATTCTCTTTATTATAATCATTGAAAGTATCGTCGGCATCGATACATAATTGTTTAGGAGTTGTACAGGTTGATTCTTCAGAAGATACTGCTTTTGTCGATAGCATTGATGATATTCGTTCCTTATTAATTCGTTTACTCATATATCCTTTCAGAATATCAAACATTTGATATGAATTAGAGGTCACTCTGCAAAAAAAGTCGGGTTTTTCCGGATTATCTAGAAAAATTCGTCGGTTACATTATCAAAAGTTGATTCAACTATTAATTCATCTTTCTTTAAAGTTGTTTTTTTCTTTTTTCTTTTGGCTATCACCCCCTTTCTCTGCTCGCTCTCTTCTTCTCATTTTTTAGTGAGAGTCATATATATTGCTTTTGTCATTTTCTCTTTCCTTTCGTGTTGCAATAATATAGGTATTTTTCGTATCAACACATGTTTTTCTTCGAAATATCTTTAGGGTTTTTTCCTAGTTAACTCATATATAAAGATGTGCTTTACAAAATGAAGAAGAGATTAATTATTGATACGTTAGATCAGTCACCCGCTAACATTCTTCTTTTTGCTCCTTGTTTCCGTTCGTACTTCATATTATTTTATTTTACCTTTATTTTCATTGTGACTCTGCTTTTTTTCTAAACATGAGTGCTTCAATAATGTAGAGGCCTGATGAGTATATAAAAAAATAAGAGGTACGCACAGATTTTCGAAAAAGTAAATATCAAATTTCTCTTGAAGCTTCCATCAATGCCATTACATGCGAAAGAAATTTCCCGTTCATTTTGGATAAAAATCATAGTATAAAACCAAATAAGGACACAAAGGAAGTAGATTTAATGATCGATATATCTAGATTAAACGATCTTACCCTTAAAAGTGAGAAGAATTTCTAGTAATATTTACAGGAAATTTGTTGAGAAAGATTTTTTCCTATGTTACGGTTTTGTCGAAGTTCCCTTAAAATGCAATTGTAATCTCAGTAATTTCTCAGAAAGTTTGAAGCTACAGGTAATGTACTTCCGGAAACTCTGGTTATGTCATAATACAGAATGAGTAATTTCCGAAACTTCTAGAAAATGACTTTATTTTTGTTTCGGCAACAGGTGAATAAGATTGCGGTAATTACTAAAGTTTCTGATACTTTCTAAAACTTGAATGTTTCATCCCTGCAGTTTCTGAAAGATGCATATTTAGCTAGGAAATTTCAGTTCTTGGAAATCTGCCCACTAGTGCCCAGTTCAACAGAAACTAATCGGAATGATATTGGTACATACCGATATCCAACCGGTTGCATGACTAATTTCCTAATATAAATTCTATGATTCATTGTAGACTGTTCATTAATCATGGATTCAGCCGGAAGCTATATCGACCGAGAACGTATCGTCAACGATGACTTTCTTATACCGAATGAATATTTCTGTCCAATTTGCCAGTATCTTCTATGGAAGCCATCTAGCTGCTCTTTTTGTCAAAATCTGTTTTGCCACAAGTGTATTCAGAAGTGGCTTGAAGTAAATCCAACTACGTGCCCATTTCGATGCACTTCATTCGAAATCAAGCGAGCTCCTCCACATATTCAATCCATCTTCAGTCGTTTACGTGTTCGCTGTTGTAATGCATCATTCGGTTGCACAGAAATTTTACCGTACGATTTATTGGAACAGCATGAACAGGTCGCGTGCATATTTCGAACTAAACGATGTCCTATATGTGAAGAACTCGTGCTCGTAGATCAGATCGATGAGCATCAATCATCGTGCAAACCTAGATTTGTAAAATGTATTTGGTGTCAATGTGTTGTAGAACAGACATTGCTACAAAGTCACTATCAAGTATGCTGGCAGGAGAAGCTTAAGCAAATATTATCACCACCTCCAACGACAGAAAATGAAGCCAACAATATTTCTGCCACTGAACAGACATCGGCCGCTGGAAATCGATTTCTTTCAGTGTTCGACCAAGCCGTGGATGACATTGCAAAACCGCCAACAATTTGTCTTCCTGGAATCCAACGTCTTTTCGAATCTCGTCAACATAGTTTGCTCTACCGTCTATTTTCGATGTTCCTTTTACTACTACGAAATCCCAAAAAAGTGCCGCAGATCTTATTTATGCTGTGTTGGCTTGGCTTTTTTTCGATTGTTCCATTTTTAATTATTGTCACTTCAACAAGAGTTATAGAGAGAATGAAAACATCCGTTTACTTAGCCTGTGCTCAAACCCTTTTGTTCAGTGGCCTACTGACTTTTGGTCTACCTGTCTTATTTCAAACGTTCCATGATACAACAATCATTATTTTTGTTAGCCTCGTTTGCATTTTTTACCAATCAGCATATCCGTTTTTCATACTTGACGATCTTGAAAGGTCTGAAACGCCTACTGTTCTATCACTATATTATATTGGTTTTTTTGTTCTGATGAAACTCTTGTTGTTACTTATTCGACTCTATATCTATTGTATACCTCCGTATTTAACTGCAACTTGTCTTGCTTGGACTACGTTTTTTCTGGCTTTTTCTTTACGACGCAGTTTAAACCCTGTTCCACCAGTCGTACCAGTGACAAACGATGAGAATGATCATTTTTTAGATTGTGAATAAATTTCGTAATTTCAACAGAAGATCGATTTAAAAATGAATTCTTGTTATCTGTCTGTTACTTGTAACTCGAGGATGCGGATATGGGTGATTGTTGACTTCTAGGCATCTACACTCCAACGGACCGAGAGATGTTAGAGTGTGAGTGGAACAACTGATTCATATTCATTGGCATTCTACTTGGAAAGCTGACAGGGAAACAGTTCGAAGTTCACCTGTGTTCTGTCTATCTCATTCCCAGCTTTGTCGTAGATTTGCTTGTGCAAACACTCAAATAACTCGGTATTTTCCAACTTTCCATCAAATATGAACCGATTTTTGTTGACAAAATGACTATGAATTCATGCTTTCGATTGGTTAATGTACAGAACAGAAGAAAAAAGTATATGACTCACCTTCTCTACCTAGGAAGAAAGTATTGCATCGTTCATTGTCAATGTTAATTCAACTTTTCTTCTAGATTTTATGAAGAAAATCATGTGTAAGTATACAATCGAATATGCTTGAGGCGTGTATAACTACATGGATGAGAAAATACGCATGCAAGTGTGTTCAAATTATACACCGTTCACAATAGGAAAGTGACTGCATTCATAGGGGAGAAAACATTCTGTTGATTTGAATAAACATACAAGTGCTTGATTCACACTGTGCAAGCAATGCATAAGCAATTATTTAACACAAGTAAGACTTGCCTATATTTGAAATTCATTGATATAAAAATCGAAATCATAAAGTTGCAAAAGTCACTCGTGCCGTCTACGGCAACGAGCTGAAAAGGAAATAGTAGCATAGATTTTGATCAAAAGATTATTTGCTAAAAAACAAAACAAAAAAGCTTTGCGCAAATCGTGATTTTTAGATAATCGGTCGTTATTCTTTTGATCTGTACCGTAAAAATGGCAGAAAATGTAATCATATGGTATCAGCCTCTTCTGATATTAATCATGACTGTGTCAGCGATGAGTTCAAGTAATAAACTTGGTTCATATAAAATTGAAGGGCAAATAGTTTCCCCACCTGGTGGCAATGCCCTAGCCGATACACGTATTCTGGTTAACCAAGGTGAATATGTCGGTATTCCTCGAGTCGATGGCACTTTTGTCATATCAGGTAGGCTGTCTCATCCACGGAATTTAAGAACTTCTGATATTTGATCTTCTTGTTATTCAGGTGTACCAAGTGGTTCATATGAAGTTTCAGTTAGTTCACCACAATATGATTTCAAGCCAGTACGTGTTGATATAAATACTAATGGGAAAATTCGTGCGCGTAAAGTTAATCGCCTTCGACCACAGGAAGTTGTTTCAGTGAAATACCCACTCCATTTCAATACGTACACCGAACCAAATTATTTTCAAAAACGTGAAGCTACTAACTGGGCTGACATTATCTTCAATCCGGCCATTATTCCAATAGTTCTAGGAATTGTTTTAGTATTTTTTCTACCAAAGCTAGTTCCACCAGGACAATTAGACGAGATGCAGCGTATGTTCCCACAAGGAACCGGCATGTTTCAACCGAATATAAATATGCCCGATCTCGTCGATATCTGTATTCGATTATTTGGTGCACCTAGAAGACAACCACGGATAAGTCAACAATCGCTTGCAGTCGATACAGAAGCTCCTGCTAACACACCACGACAGAAAAAGAAATTACGAAAGCGAAATAAATGAACCTTTTATTTTCACAAATGTAAATGGTGACTCTCTTTTGTCAGTCGTTTCTGATTGATCAATTATGTTGAATTAAAATTGAAAGCGAAAAATCAATGAAATTCACAGTATTTTGACTATATGGTAAACTCAACTTTGGTCGACAGAAAAAATGTCGTCAGTAAAAATGTCGACAGTTAAAAATATCGAAAGAAATTTATAAAAATAAAATTAAAAAATCTAAAAGAAGGAGTGTTTTGAAAGATATTCGATGAATATGTTATTATTGTAGGCAGTGGGGGATCTACCAGTTAGGATACCCGGCCATCGCCACCCCCCTTAAGAAACGTTTTCGATTTTCTCCAGCAGAAATGAAACAGAAAATAGTCGTTCTGTCTCAACTAGACTTGAAAAACCGTTTTTTGGTCAGGAGCGTCACCCCCTAACAGATTTTCTGAATCCGTCACTACTTGTAGGATCGATAGCGACTTATGTTCATTTAAATCTATCATTGGTCTATCAGACATTGGTCACTTAGTACAATGTAATAGAAAAGAATAAGAAAATTATTCTTCCATTATTCATTATTCGAGTGATAAATATACATATGGAAGCCGCCACGGAGTCGACACGCAACATCAACAGTGATTTAAATTTCATTACTTCGAATAAGGTACAACCTCTTTTAATAATGAATCAATTCTGAACACGACATTTTTCATGAATACCTACTCAGTTTTCGATATTTTTACTTTTTCGTTTTTTCAACATTTTACTGTCGACATTTTTACTGTTGACATTTTTATTGTTGGCATTTTTACTGTCGACCAAAGTTCAGAGATTCGATTATATTGCCGTGATTTGTCAAACGATTCTAGGAAATATTCTGACGAAGATTAGTATCAAGATTCATCGAAAAAATCGATCCTGATGTTTCTAGTGGTTGTCTAATTGAATGATTTGTAACGCATATTGAACTACACAAACACGCCATCTCTATTTCTTTGCTCTGCTTCTTTCGAAAAATGAAAGTAATGCTAAATATCAGCATTTATAAAAATTTGATTCTACTCTCAGATACATTGAGATTAATTTATGTAACATTTGCATTTGTTCTCAAGGTAGTTCTTCTCACTTCACTTCTAACTAAAGTTTTATTTTAAAATGTATACTAATCTCTATTTATTTGCGTTCATATGGAAAAAAAACTATCGTAAAAATCTCACCAATTTTTTTTATTCGGTAAGACTTCATCTCCCTTTTGACAAGAAAAACAGCCACAAAAGATAAAGAACAGAATTGAAAGAAACGACAAAATGTTATTGCACAATATGAATTACAAAACAGAATAAGACGGAGAAAAAGTACGAAGAATACTTAGTGGTTGGCTTGTTTCACGTGGGGATACTTCGTCTGAGAACTGGAGTGATGACAAAATGGGTTTCTGTTTGCTGTAGTGACACCAGGTCGGTGGGCACGGAAGTTGCTATCCGCTAAGGAGTGTGTAACAACTCACCTGTCGAATGGCTGGATACTCTGTCATGTACTTAGAATCCCCATACGCCATCCAATCACTTTTTATTTAAAAAAAACTTATAAGACAGTATCGCAAAAATCTTCGCGGTAATATGAAATATGTTCTAGAATGGGCGTATCTGTCAGCATATTTTCTGTACCATTATTATTGTGTGATCGAGACTGAATTTCTTCTTTTTATCAAACGAAAACTTGCTCAATACTCTACAAATCCACATAAAAACATATGTTCAAGATCATGGATTATAAGCATTCTGAAACTAGTGAAAAGATTTTTGTTGGCAATTACTTAACCATTTTTGTTTTTTGAATTTAAGCTCTGAATGTTACGTTTAGCTCTATTGTAACTATTCGTCGTTTCCTGTGAACTGGATTTTTCTCAGAATTCTGATAGTTTTGTTTAAAGTTATAATTCTCTGAAACGGTAGTGCAAAAGAGAATTTGGTGAAGTGAAATATTTGATTGTGCTCTTGTGGCGTAAGTGGAAACGCATCCGACTCCGAATCGGAAGATAGGTGGTTTACATTTATATAATCATAGGTGGTTAATATAATAATAATGAATAGTATGCGATGAATATGGATAAAATCTAGGATGTATAGAGAGTATCATGATTGTGTGTAACGCTCAGCGTAGTACTTCAGCAGGAGCTCGATGAGTTTGTTATAATTTCATCCATCTTCAAGACAACAGTTGGCGATTCCAAGCTACTGGATTGATCTTTTTTCGTCATCCATAGTACAAAATTATCTGCTAGAATTTCTTCCGGATGTATAATGTAGGCTGTATTTTTCCCGATTTGATGATAAAAATTACTAGCCTCTGCATATGGTAAATATTGTAATGGTTCTAATGGTCTATATGTGGTATCGTCTAATATTAAAGTTGTTGCCACTAAATAAGCAAAAAAATTTGTCGAAAATTTCGGATCAAAAGTCCGAGAAGCATGCAAAATCGGCGTGCATTTGTATGTTTTCCCATTTTCATCGCCAAGTTTTTTTAATTCAATATAATATTTCAACACAAAAGGTGCATCTGGATTAGTTATTTTTATCGGCTGTAAACTGGTTGGAAGTTCGATTGGCGCCGCGGTAGGTATTTTATTGTATCCAATGCTTGCATATAATTCATCACGAATCATTAAATTTGTATTCCATTTACTCCATATATGAAATAGTTCATGAACAAATGTTTTATTCAGCTGTTCATGGCGAATAATTGTTCGTGGTATTACAATCATATTTTCGTTGCGGCAATATGCAGCATTATTTTCATCTTTGCCATTTGTTAATACAACAAAAATTCGTGGTGGATATGTTAATAATTTCAATCGTTCTTGACAAGTTGTGTTGATGAATTGAATGCATGATGCCATTGCTTGATTTGATTCGTCATCCCAAATCAAGATTTGTTGTGCAATAAATTTCAAATAATCTTCTAATGTTGGTGAAGATAAATTTAAACGAGATTCTAAATCAAACTGGCTAAAATTATTGACAAAATCATCGGCTTTTTTAAGTTCCTCAATGGCTTGTTGTCCTGAAATTAATTCAATAACCGATGTGTTGGCATTTTTCAAGTCAAACGTTGTGCTAGGCGTTGAACTGTACGATGTTGATGAAGTAGAACTAACACTCATGTTAAAAGTGCAAAAGAAATATCTAAAATCAAACTGGATAGCATAATTAAAGTATTGTTGCAAGTGTAGCCACACGAAACAATTGCAAATATTCCAAGAAAATAGCTAATATAAAGAAAGTATCGAAATCTCAGTTCACAAGAGCACAAAGATGACTCTATCGTTGTCTAGTTTTCAATTACAGCAAAATTTGGCCAATGTTAACCGATAGAACATCAATAATGCATACTTCATCTAATAATGGGGAGACGAGACAGAATACTGTGTTAAAGGAAAAAAGCTTTCTGAGCAATCCGTACGAGATTGAGCACCAAACACAATAGAATCACCTTAGCTGAAATGAAGAAACCTTGATAAATCTAAAAAATGTGTTCAATGATTCAAAGATCAATATTCTGCTTCACTATGACAGACCCTTACAGAAGATTCGAAATCATTTTCTATTGTTTGACAGTGGAGATTAAATTAATAAATAATTAAACAAATATTTAAATGACTAAGTTACCATTTCAATAATAAAAGTGATGGTCAAAAAAGGACAGCGTATCAAAATTTCTGTTAAATAACTGTGGAAAGGAAGTGAATGGCAAGAATATTGACCACAGTGATCCTTGATCATTAAAGAATATATATATATGAAGCTCGAACGAATGCATCGGCAGATATGCTGCAGTAAAATATCAGTAATTTTTCAATCACAAGAAAACTTAAACTTGAGTCGACATGTGCATCAGACTAACGTACGATGTCGTTGACCCACGAAAAACTGCATCAAAAATGAGAAATGGTTCAAGCAGATTTTTCCTAACAAAAACTCATCATCATTAAAGCGTTAAAGAGTGAAAACGACTCGTATAGAGAAGCCCTATTTTATTCTTTCGTGATTATTTCATTGAGAGTTCTTTTTTATATATCATATTTTATCTATGAATTCTAGTATGGAGTGTAGAAATCGGTATAATGCTGAGAAAATGATTACAAATATTTCCCATAGCATGTGTATCGAAATAAAATTCGAGTTTTTTTCTGTTATTTCATGACTGTGTGAGTTTTATAAAAAATAAAAATAAACTATCGAAACTATCGTCAGTATCGACATTATATACTTGCTTATGCCATGTGTAAATAATATCCTAGAAAACAAAAATCAATAATCACTTGTATTTGTGGTGCGTGTTAATCTGCCGCAAATGATGCATGACTCGTTATTTTGAAAGTCAATAAAAGAAGCATGGCGAAAAAGTGACTAGTAGTTTTGACTAAAACAGTGCTCGTACTGATTCTATGGTGCCTATGAATCATTTGCTTTCTTTGTGTCGCACACTTTTTTCTCCTATGCAAACGCTTCGTCGTGGGCGTAAAAATAATTCGATGCAGAGAAAGAAAGGAAGAGTGAAAAACACAAACTCAACAGTGTCGAGCAGCACGTGGAAAAATATATTATTTTTTTTTTAAAGTTTATAAATACGATCGTCACTAAGGACTGTAAGCGATCGGCAACAAATTTATAAAATCACGATCGTCGATATCACCCTTGAGCATTATTCTCAGAAAAAGAGTATTGGTGTGTGCTTCTATATTTACACTTTACTGCACGCCCTCTTTTAGAACAGTCAAATCTGATGAAATCACTGAAAGCTACATTTGGACACTTTATAACGTATTGTTGGTGTGGATGTGGTAAAACGATCTACATCCAAACCCAAAATTACAGATCCCCGATGCACCACGCTATGAGTAAATTTTGACTCGTGTATGGATTTTATTGACTTTTTGATTGTGCACAAATGAAACAAAAAAGCTGCAAAGAATGATTGAATTTAATGAATCCTTATCTATTTTTAAAAGACTTGATAATATGTATGTGACCATATTTATCGCTCAATGAACCGGATAAGCTGGCTTAAAATTGATGACGGCGTGGCTCTCTGTGAATAGGTTCTGTGTCCCTGAGTCAAGTCTATGGACTAGCTCATTGCAATAGAAAGTCAGATTGGGAAATTATTTAGCTTTTCATCACTTGATATTAATTATTAGAAATCTTTCCATAGACCTAATTCACTGATTCAGAACTTAAGAGCTTGGTTTTACATTCCTCAGTTGTTTACAACACCTTGAATGTATATACTACTAATTAATTAGGCCAAGCTGATCCAAGTGAGTCGACGACCGGCTCCAGCTCAGCACAAACAAGCGAAAATATTTTATCTGACTCAATGAGAAGAGTGCTAGCTGTCACATACCCACTTTAAAAACGAAAATTACATACGGCACGGTGCGATATAATACTACACAAATTAGTTTCATTGGTTCTTTTCTTATTACTCCCTACTGCTTCTACTGGTCCGAAGAACGAAGCAAATTGCATCAGAAATGTCGAAATGTTTTTCGATGTTTGCTACATTCTAGTTATTCAAAACCAGGAGGATATTGCACCCGAGAAACATTCCCCTACGATGGCACGGCGTGAAAATCATGTTAGTATAGTGGATATGACGAATTCAACGACAAGAAAGTGATATTGATTATAATCAAACAGAGGAATTTGAATCTTTTTACGTTTAGGTGTTGAGTCTCAGGATTTAATAACCTATAGTGACTTGAATGTATCGATTGACGCTGATGATCGAATTAGAAGCCTACAACAATCAACTTCTAATTTGTTACCTGCACTATTAGGGAATGAAACTCAAAGCGAATCAGACCCCCGTCAACGACGGCATACTTTCATGTAAATTATGATTTTCTGGTGGTTTAGATTTCATAGTCTCTGTTTTAGAGCGAACTCCAACAGAACATTGCTGAATATGTTCTCTCGTTGTGTTATCGAGGCTGGCAAATTTCCGGACGAATGGACGCTGCAGAGTTATACTGGACTTCAATCATGGATGTATCTCCATTCAAATCAACATTCAGTTCAGCAACTATGCGAAGTCTTACAACGAATGTGTTTGACACACGATTACAATCATAAGCAAAAGATAGTCTTCAATATTCAAGTGATTACCGCTGAGGCCTCCCACGCGATTGGAGCTAATCAACTAGCCTTGTGCATATACGATCAAGCACAAACACTGTCGAATAGAGATCTTAATCGATCAGGCGGTCCGACAATTTCTGTAACTGATTTGGAAAGACATCAAATAGCTAAGAAACTGAAAGATCTAGGAGAGAAATTAGAATTTAGTGCTCAATTTCAAGCTGAGATTATCAGTCGACAAAGAAATCTCCGAGAAGGTAAGAATTAGAAAAGTACTCCCAGTTCCCAAAATAGAGAAGAAGAAATTGAGGACCGAAACCTTTTCATTTGTCGTATCGTTCATTGACAGTTTTTTTACTGGTTATGCGTGTAATTATGCATTGTAAACAGTTAACATTCTTCTTGCTTTTAGTTTCTAATGTGCCCAATTTCGTACGCCTTTTGAACATGGTGCAAGCAGTCAACGAAGAAGAAAGTCATCATATCTGGCGTCAAATTGTATTACACGTGGCACGAGTTCTTGATTCTGCCTTGGAAAGTGCTGCACAGCTCTTCAAGTACGCCTATTCTCTACCACATAATTCATTACAGTGTGCCAATATGCTCTATGTTGCTCTGAACATTTATTTGCTGGCTAAAGGTCGTCACAGTTTTGACGATCCTAGACAGTTAGACGTGTTCAAACTATTGAATGATATCGCAGCAGATTTCGAACTTTATGGAGATCAATCGAAACAATTTTCACCTTTACACAAAATGGCTCACGTCTGGGGCACTGCAGCAGTAGCTTACTATTTGAATAAAAAGAAACATGAATACGAATTATGTTCGAGCGTCATGCGAGTTACTTTCGAAACCTTAGGTATTTATTTCCTCTCGTCGGGTATCGAATCTCTGTGTCTACTGGCTAGAGAGTATGCACCTGAATTCTGTGACATGATGGCTAACTCACCTAACGTGAAACTTAGGAGCCCTGACTGTATATATCACGTTCGGCGACGCTTCCGCGACGTTAACACCTGTATTTCATTCTCAACTGATGAAGTAGAACGAATGGTTGCCGAACTTATAAATATTGATGCATCCAACAACACTGAATAATGCATAGATAGAACTGGTATCGGTCATCTAAAATCTAGGCCGGTTCCGTGTCTGGTCGTCGTACTTTCCAGAGTTGTGCGAACTGCAAAATCTAAATTTCCACAATATCTCTTGTTACTGACTCCGCACGCTTTACGAAATAACAGTGTTAACTTATTTTTGAAAGAACCTTGAATGAAAATGCATGTTTCAGTATATTCGATTGTGTTTCGTGCCATTTCTTATCATTAAACATCAATATCTAAATGATGACGATTATATATGATGCAAAAAGTATCTTTATAAATATTTTTTAGTCATGACCACACAGCGAAATCGAGCGGTGAGATTTTCACCTCGGCATTAAAATACATAGCACTAGTCATAACGATACAAATGCCATCGATAATAGTTTCAGTCTCAATCGAGCAGTAATTGCATGCTAAACTAGGATAGACGGTCAACTATATAAACATCGCTGAAGATTGACCGAGAACGTACTGCTCTTGTGCAACGCAGTGACATCTATAGCTATGCAAAGACATGAATAATGTACGTTAAACAGTAAGTTAGGTAGGATACCTGAAAAGCTGCGGACGTTCTGAAAGATGGTATTATATACTATAGTCATCTCACAAAGAATAATGGATATAAACATTCTTTCTGTAAAAAAGCTCTGTAATAATAGCTGTTCATATGCCACTTTTAAGTGCGATAGCCTTGTAATAGCCGTTACGATAGCTCTGTAAAATTCGTTACGATAGCCCTGTATTGTCACTTATATTTCTTCAGCAATTATCGTACGACAGTCCTGATTAACCGGTTACGATAGCTGTGTAAAATTCGTTACGAAAGCCCTGATTCTGCCGTTACGAAACCTCTGTTACGGGCTTTCGTACTGCCAATTCATTACGAAAGCCAGACAAAAAAAAACGTGACGAGTTGCATCTTTCCCGCTTGACCATATGACACATAATATACATAGTACCACAACGACCAGTTTTTCATGGTTTACGCTTGACTGGTGAAACATTTTTCTCGGCAAAACACTTGCCAAAGACTCATTCAGCTTAGTGCTCTAGGTTGAGAATTTTAAATACTTTTTGTTACACCAACGCATGCTCAATGATAGAAAAAATTGCAACCAGATTCACAGAGCACTAGAGTTCATCGAGTTCGAGTCCTGGTCTGACAATTTTGATCCATATAATAATAGTTTGTCGATGGATAGAAGATGGTTTCTCTCATCAAATCAGAAGCGATCACTGGTAAAATTGGATGTGTAGGATTTCAGTAAATTTATTTGAAATGTAAATCTCTTTCAATTTTAATTTAAAATAAACTCAAATCGTTACAAGTTAAATTAATTACAGCCGCAAGCCTCTCAAAATGTATTGTTGAAGTTAAATTCACTTCTTTAATCGAAACTGACAACCACTACAATCACATTACTTGACGTTAAAAAAAAACAAATACTAAGTCAAACCTCAATCATCACGATAAAAGATTCCGTATAGAAGAATTGTACTCGATTTCTAATTATATTCTATTTTGATTCCATAAAATCTAAACAAGAAGCTCTAAATTACATATCGCGTTGATGAAAATACGAATTTCATTTGTAGATTCCAAATATTTCCCTATCTATTAGAGTCCACTTAAATATTATCTTCAACTATTAATGCTCCTTTGTTTTATATTGTGAATAAAACATCAGATCCTTATTTTCATATATTTTCTTCATATCATCAGAAGTAAAGATAAACGTAATTACGAAACAAAACCAATAATGAATCAATTGTATATGAGAGAGATAAAGAAATCCTTAACCAATATTCTTAAGGGCGTGGGGTGAGCGTAAATCGGCATAAACCGAAGTGATACACTCACGTCCACATTTGCATTATTTCTGGACGTTTTTCGAAAAACATGACATTTTAAAATAGAAAGAATCTAACCTTTGAAATTTCCAGGGCACACATATCTTTTCTTTTTAGGAATTATCTAGCCTCGGTCTTGGCTAATAATTCTTAAAATACCTAGATTTCAGAAAAATCCTTTATTTTGTTTTATATTTCGATAATTTTTCGTATTTTACCTATCTACAATGAAAAAAATCGTAACAAAATGCTGAAAATTCTTCAATTTTAGCCGTCGTCTTCGTTTTTCAAGCGAAGTAATTCAATACGTATAGTCATATTTTATGATCATATTTGAATCAAATCTATGTACTAACATCACATCTTGAAAAAGTCTCAAACAGAAAAGTTTTAAAAAAAAATGATATTTATCATTATAAATAGTATTAAAAAATCCTATATTTCATAAAAGTATGATCCTATGCAAATTTCCTTTTTTTTTTTAAGTCGTAATCCGAGGCCAATTTATCACTTCGATAAAAGACATTCCAATGAGTTTTTTTATTTCTCACACTCGAAACTTTTGTTCTCATTTGTTTATTCTATCTTGTATATGGCTTCTTTTTATCAGCCATAGCAATTCTAGATATGCTATTAAACATTTTTTTTCATACAGAATCTATGCACATTGAAGAACGCGAGGTAGTCGTTTACTTTCTTCGTTGATAACGAGCAAAAAGAATCATTTAACATTTTCATTCTTACTCAAAGGAAGAACCAAACGATACGAAATCCTCGGTATAAATCGATACATATACGATCATGGTAAAAATCATCTTTATTCTGCTAATTACTTTTTTAAATATTTATCATGTTGATAATCTAATTTGCATGAGTCCTGGTTTATTTAAAATTTCACGAAATGAAATTATATCACCTGCGGAATTCTTTACATTGGGCAAATTAACAAATAAAACAACGGATTCGACAATTCAAAATAATTTATGCTACGTTAAAATATTAATTGATCATGATCAAGTCGATGGGAATGTTACAATTAAATTTAGTCAAAATAAAAATTACACTGTTAATAAATTTACTTATCAGACATCGTTTTTATTGTCTGAATTCAATGATTCAATTATTAGTACAATTGAATATACATGTTCATCGGATGATCTATGTGATAAAACATTTGTCAATCGATGGATTCATTGGATAGCTGATATTAATTATGAACCATTGAAAAATAAATTTATTAATGTAACAACATCAAATGTTCAATCAAATAGATGTCATATTGTTTCTGGAAAAATCATTGAATATTCAAATTTCATGGGCTTTAAGCATAATAAAACAATTTTAAGTTATAGCGATTGCCCAACAAATCAATCAATAACAACAAAATTATTTGATGTTAAAATGGAAAGTATCGATTTAAAAAAATTAGAATATGACACAATGGTATATAGTTGTATGTCTGAAAAATGTTTTGATGAAATCACATTTAATTATTTATGGAACGAAACTGCTTTTTTATTTGATCATATGAATTTTGTTGTTGAATCGATCCGTTTTACAAATCAGCTGAACGATATACTTGATCGTTCGTCAAAACGAGTTCAAATTTCAGTAAAAGGTGAAGCAAATAATTATATAATAACACTTATTAAAAATTACTCAGCAGATACATTTGTCATTTTGTCTTTTTTCACTATTATTCTGTTAATCATTTGCTGCTGTTGGTGTTACTGTTGTTTATGTTTGACAACATCGAAGCAACTTTTAGAAACTCCTGCATAAACATTTTTAATCATTATTTTTTTCTTGATATTTTTCCGAACAATTTCTTCTAAATAAAAACTAATGAAAAAATCTTGCTAGGATAGCGCCTCATCGAGGTTTAAATATAGAACTCACATATTTATGGTATAATTTTCAATAACGCTATTCCATTTTAATCATTCGCTCTACGCTTGAATGAGAAAATACAGTTAAAATCATTGTAAAATGATAATTATTCACAGAAAAAAAATCTCTTCATTGCAGAAGAATATTAAAACTCTAACGAATATCGTTTTAATTTATGTACCTGATCATTTGACTTATTCACCAGCTGACCACTATTCACAGGCGTGTGTATATCCTTATCTCATTCAACGCGCCAATACTCAGACTCACAACCTACGCCCACAGCCTCAAGATGTTCTTGAATTTATTTACGATTTCACCATAAAGTTTTTGTTATTTCTTGATACTGTCAAAGTAAATTTTGTCTTTCGCATAAGAATACGAATAAGAAATCCAACACTAGAAATATTCTCAATGCCGATATTTTTTTCAATGGTTGTTGTTTGCTGAATATTTTCAGCAATAATGTTATCTCAAACACGATGTTCTTCTAGTTCTGGGCAAATCTATTGATTGTTGCTCCTGTCACTGTTGAAAAACTTCAGTTTTTTTTATGGTTACATAATTATTCCGATACGTTTTTACTGATCCGGAAACATATCCACATAACTGACATATTTCGGTATGAGCTGTGTGTAAATTTCTTTGTATATAATTTACTCCAACTGCTCTATCACTTCCGTATTGTGATGAATATGTAGAATTTCCTAGAAATTTACGCCCACCATGAATGATAGACAATGCCAATTGTTGATGAATTTTCTTCGGTAAAACCTTAAGAATTATTGTGAACATTTAACTTGTTTAACAGCATCTTGATCATTATCAATAGAAAAAGAAATTCTACGTCGATGATTACGAATATTTTTATCATTTTTTCTGTCACAAATTTTCAAATCAGTTCGATGCTAAGGAATGTGAAGAGGTTCCATAGTGATACCATAACATAAAAAACTATATGTAATAATGCATCGCTGTCAATTTTTGATAGGTATAAATAGATAACAATGACTGGGCTCAGAGCCAAGTTGAAATGAAAATATAACAACAACCCATACTGTGTAAATCATAAAAACAGAATTAACGTTCAATCGATTCTAGAAAAAGTTTTACTTCCGCATCTTGTAAAGACTTATCAAATATCCAAGCATGATTCACTAAACGAAAGTAAATAATCCGTTTCCTAAATTCTGAACTGCATATTCGCATAAAAATCTTCAATTTAAAACGAACGAAAATGGATTATCCTTTCGTTGTAGATGTATATCTATTTAAAAGTTGTTTGATGTTATAGGGTAAGCATGTCCTTGAGCACTTTCTACCTTTGTAAATGACTAATAATTATGTTTATACCAAGTTCAATTTAGAAGTGATACTTATTTTTACTGCGAAGCCGACTGACTACTTGCGCTAAATTCCTAATTGACGTTACTCATAACAGAGAAGGGATTATAGCTGTGGGTGTAGCTGTGATGATAAGGGTGTTCGGTGAGATCAATATCACACCCACACCTTCACAAGTACAATAGGGCTGATTCTACTATCGATTGCTTTCCAACACCTTATCTGGCAGCGTTGCATAGAAGAAATAAAAATTGAGGGGATCAGTTTTTGACCCTCCGCCTGAGAGTGTGGGTGTGGGTGCGGGTGTGGGCATGGCCGTAACAGACAGTATATGACTACTGTATTTCATTATTTTCTTTGATTAAAAATATATACGCATGTGCGCTTTTATCGTGACCTTGCTCTATTGAGTGTTGACAACAATTGACATGCTTTACTTGATAGTCATCCTATCGCTTCTCGTGTCGGCATTTCATTTAAAATCTGTTATATCTAGTTTGTTCAGTTGATAATGAAACTTACGATCCAAAAGGAGCAAAAAGAGTGCTTTGCAAAGTATTACAAAGCTAGATCAAGAACATCTCGAAGTAAAAGTTAGTGCCTCTGAAAAACAAAGTTTATATTTTCTTGAACCAAATCCCGTTAATTATTATGTAATAGGGAGTTAAGTCTTTTGTATTGATGAGGTATTATTATGAATTTTTTAAAGAAGGCGTTACATATAGATCGCACGTAATCCTATGTAGAGTTAAAATTAACACGCTTATATTGTTCTGCTTAAGAAAAACGAAATCAATCCTCCCAAGTCAACTTCAAGATTATAAACAATCGTTATTCCCAACTGCCAGACATAATAATCGTTTAAATCATGACAAGATTATTTACGACGGTATAGTATTTTTTTTCTCTCAGCATAGGACAAATTATTATCGAAATTTATTATGTAGACAACACAAGGAAGTGAAGTTATCGCGACCATCATAAATTTCGATTTGAGTAATCTCTTTTATGTTCTTTACCGCGAAAAGCTTGGATAATTTACTGACGAGACATCACTATCGTCTAAGGCAATATGTTTGGAAGATATCAATAGTAGTCACCGAAATTTCTCTACATCTGCTTTTGTAAAGATGGTCCAAGTGTGATCTTCATCTCACTTAAAGTCCTCACCACCATACCCACACCGTCTGGAGTTCCGGAAGAATAATAGTTCACACATGTTAAATCGTCAAAGATAAATGTTTAATGAAGGCAATCAAAGTATTCATTCAATGAGAAAAAGCCTAAATGAAAAAAATCTATTTCTTCTCACCACCGTCAGTGATTTTTTTATGAGACTTTTCTAGTTCTAAAAAAAAGCACACATCACCATCTGAAATGATTCGACAGTTTAATTTAAGATCTAAAAGATGAAACAAATTTCTATATATCTTCTTTCACAGTCTGCGATGATCTGCCAGGAGAGACAGACGACTGGAGATCGGTGTAAATTTCCACCCTCTATATTTCAACGCTTCTTTTAGATAATGTTTCAGAAAAGCGTCTGAATAGATTCCGGCCAAGAATAAATGAGCTGGTCATTACTAATTGGAGTAATCTCATCCTGCACATTAAGCTGTGAACTATCATACACCTGACAACCACACCTACATCTTCAAAACAAACTCTCTACCACCGTAAATTGTACCGATTAACACTTGGAGAGCTCGTTGGAAAAATTACAGAGAGAGCTATTGACAAAAGTGGAGTTTGATGAAATAAAACCCTTGAACTCACTGTTTCTCTCTCTCCCTCCTCTCTCTCTGTTTCTTCTTTAAGGAAGCGAAAGTTTTCGAAACAGTTACTCTTGAGACAAGTTTTATCTGGGTTTTTTTCTTATCGATAAATCATGTTGCACCGATTTACTTTTTTTTCCTTCTCGACTATTTTGAAATTTTGTGACGAATGGCTAGCAGGTATCTGAAATTTTACTCTAATAATGAGACACTGAATCGTGGGATTATTGATGAAGCGTCTCCTTCGCGTTCAATTCATGAAGAATCTTCTCCCGCAGTAGAGAATCTGACGCCTGCCATCAACTCAATCAGTTTACATGACTTCGACAAAAAAATAGAGCTAATTGTGCCCGTTTCAGAATAGTAGCTATGATTAGTGCCGTCGCTCTAGTCGTTTCGATTGTAGGCATCATTATGTTCACTATCGGCTCAAACCCAGCAGCAACAACCATAAAACCTGTGTCAACTAAAGGTAAGAGCGCCATGCCAAGACCCTGGTTGATTCTTGTAGTATCGTCTTATTCAAATTATGCAACGCCTATTATTTCAATGTATATTTTAGGTTTCGTTTTTAATATTCAGTGTGGATGCGTAAAAGTATAAATAGACACCAATCTAATATCCAAATGGACCCTCACGTTCTCATTACAATCTTCACCCCAAGTCGTTGACTATCAAAACGTTAAAATAGATAAATAATTCATAAACAACAGAAGAAAAGTAGCGAAGTATATTTCGGAAGAAATATTGATGTGGATCGCTTTCCCGCTATTTTCTAAAAGTCGACTTCTCGGATTTCTGCCGATCCATATTCGTTCGTTATCGGATCAGGATAGAAAACGAGTCTAACTCGAGAGTAATCAGGAAAAAAGTCATTTAAACGAGGGAATCACTCGCCGAGCGTCAACACTGCAGAAGAACAAAACCTAAAAAGTAGAGCAAACGTGCGTTCTCTGACGAGTATGGCCAAGACAAACAATGCAAAATTGCATACGATTAATTTAGGAGATTGACTATAAGCGCCAGACTAAAACATTTCTGAATATTACGTGTCCGCAGCATAGCTAGAGCAGGATATTCGAATTTCAAGCCATCAAATTGATGTATATGAATGGATGATCGTCAGCGAGATCGATACGTATGTTTTTCTTATTTTTCGAAGTAATATGTCCTTGGTGTCTTTGTTACGGATATTAGATATCATTGATCTTTATTGATTTCAATATCATCTACAAGTAAAAGTATCGTAGAATAAGAAAAGTGAACTTCATCGAAAAACATGGTTGATTAGTACGGTTTATTTTATTTTATTTTTTTGTCCAGTTGCTCTTACTTTTTTAGTTTTTTGAAATCTGAGAACTTTAGCATTAAAATGTACTTAGTGTTGAAAGCTTGTCCTGAAAATCCGAAACCAGCGATTTCAATGCTATGTATCAGTTTGAAAAATAGTGAAGAACTATTTTCAACTTCTGAGAAGAGATTCAGTTTTTCACTGAAGAAATTCTTTTATTAAGTTTTATGTTTGAACATTAGTAAGCTAGTAGAGGTAGGGCCTTCTGTTTTCTAAGGGAAAGATAGATTAATTTATATATAGTCTTATATTTCTAAACATGAATACTATGGATTTTTCTCAGTTTCCAAAGTCATGTTTCATTCCGTTCTATATGTTGTGTACAAGTTTGAATGCGCTTGATTGTCTACCCTATATAATTCAACACTCATTTTAGAGCGTGTTTCGCAAATATACCGAGTCCTTGAATGGTGCTGAATCAATCCAGTAAGGTTCTTGCAAGTAAACATCAAGGCGTTTTCATAGGGCGATTAAAATTTTAGATGATATTGAAATCAGTAAAAATCGATTATATCCCATATCCGGAACAAAGACACGAGAAACATATAGCGTCAAAAAAATAAGAAAAACAAACATATTGATATTGTTGATGATCATTCATTCATATACATAAATTTGATGATTTGAAATTTTTATATCATCCTCTCGTTATGCTGCAGACGCATAGTATTTAGAAATTTATTGATCTATAACTGAGAGTTTCTACTTAACTCGACTACATACAATCTACTAAACTGATAGTACGCAGTCTCAGTTTGAGAGCGATACCGAAAATTTTCTATCTATCCATCTTTAGTACCAACCCAAACCGTGACAACTAATTATATGACTACATTAACAACGAACATGACGTCCACAGCACCAAATATGGAAATAATAATAAATAATATCACAAAAATGACCACAGAAGCAATGAGTACAATGATGTCACCGACGACATCGATGACAAAGATCACTACGTCAGCCACGACTACAGCATCAACCACCACTACAACATCGGAGACTAGTCAATCTGGTAAGATCCTTGATAGTTGGATTTTAGTATTCAGGTTTGTTTCTCTCAATATTGGAACGATAGTGTGTTGAAAGTTTAGGTGCTACTCTATCACGATTTGGTAGAACTTTTAAGTCGCGAATTGTCAGCTTTAGTAAAATTTTCACATAATCTAGCACCCTGGATCTTGATAAATCTAGATAATTGAGCAAGCAGATGAGCTGTTGGCATACGCTAAATATTCCTTCTGATTATGATATATTAATGACGTCGGAAAAAAATGATTGAAAACTCAATGATTAGAGTAGAATTATTCAGATTTTTGAATGCAACTCCCAATCTCTGAAGTAAAGTTAATCGTCTTTTCAACACGTAACTCCTATTGTTATGCTACTGTCATCAGTGTTCGTGGTTGCCGAAGACGAAGTTTTCTAGGGGTGTCCAACGACTGAGGATTAGGAGTTCCTCATCAGTTCCCCTACAGCTCCTTACATACTAAAGGTAAAAATATGAAGTATTCACGATAATTTTTGTTCTTACACTCATTTTCACTTGCAAAATTGTGAGAATCAATGATTTCATGCAAAAAAGATTCTTAAAACAGCAATATCGCGACTTTCGTGAATGGTGGAACTGTGAGGGAACCTATAGCTGATTCGCATTTTCTCTAGGAATTATGACAGCGATACTGACAATTCCTCGGCACATTGGGAATTCCTATTTCTCAGTCCTTGAACACTACTGGTTATTCTTAAATAGATCTGTACCTGAAAAATTCCTGATAGAAGTATATGATTTTGTCAGGTTTCGTAGCGTATTCATGGCAAGTATGTATTTTTTTGGTTAATCTTTCTTCTACTTGTAGTAGTCTCAGGAAGGAATGACATCGTTTCTGAACTTCGACCAGATGTTGGCGAATTCGGTGATTTCCAAGACTATGAATACTGTCCTGAAGGGTCACGGGCCTACGGCTTTCGACAACGCGTCGAATTCTTTCAATTCACACGTGACGATACGGCTTTAAATGCAATACGCTTACATTGTAGAAAACATGATGGCACTATCACTGGCAACATAAGTTCTTTTGAAGGATATTGGGGTTCTTGGAGTAATAGTGCATACTGTGGGGATGTAAATGGTGTTTATATGTTTTATGCTGCTTTTAAGATTGAAGATTACCGAGGACCATCGATAGACGATACTTCAGCAAACGATTTCAGGTCACAGTGCTGGAATGGTACTGTAGTCAGCAATAATGCTCTTCATGCCAGCAATGGCAATATGTTTGGCACTTGGAAGCGATCAGACGCTTGTAACAAAGGATCAGCTATTTGTGGTATCAGTTCAAAATTCGATAAACCACAAGGCGAAGGTTACGACGATACAGCAATGAACGGCGCTTTTTTTAAATGCTGTTCATTGTAGTTATTGAGACTCTAAAGCAATGCCGAGTATTATAAGGCGAAAAATACGTTTTAAGAATTAAGTTTCTGCTTTCTAACTCTTCGTTTTTCGCATAATATAAAAGCATGAAACGCAATAAATAATCAGGAAGATGAAAGTGTGTTACAACTTCGTTCGTGCGAAAGGGCTTATCAAATCAATTGATTTGATGTGGGCGTGCTGACATGTCGCAACCTGCCAATTTTTATTCATCCATTTTGGAGCGAGTTTTGCTCCTCTTGTCAAGTATGAAGCGAGAGTATCTTACATAGAACTTACATTCTCTACTTCGTTTTTCATTGGTTATTCAAAGATAGAGGGTTTTCCGTCGCAGTTTATTGATATCTTTTGTTCGCATATAATTATTTGAAACAGCAATTCAAATATAATAAATCATCGAAATTCTGTAGATACTGTGACGAATTTAAAGAATGTCACCTAGAGCCGTCTACATGATGATGCATTACCTTCGGGCTGGCTTCGCAGCGGCTCTCTCAAAAAATATAGGAATTCCTATATAGGATAGGTCTAAAATATATAGGATCGCCCTCAACTATATAGGAAATATAGGACGAAAAATTTATTCTAGAAAACGATTTAGACATTGAAAAAACACTGCAACAGCATTGAAGATGATAATGTGTTGTTTTTGCACGTATATCTAATCAGTTAAATAAAAATATTATTGAGTTTTGAAAAGTAATGGAGCAGCAAGATTTTCTTAAAACATAAAAAAAATAATTTATGTTCGATTTATTTTCACTATTGGACATACATGCACTTTAGGGTGTGGGCGGATTTCTGAACAAAATACTCACACATTCACATCAACACCCATACCCCAATGATTTCAATGGGCTTTTGTTTTCCTATGTGTTAAATAAAGTACATTTATTCACATTACGGCATTCAGAGTCTGTTTTGCTCAACCAGTGCGGACGAAACTTCGTATACGGTGGCATTGATTTAAACATGAACAGAATCAGTAAAATTAATTTCAAAATTTGAATTTTTAAACTAAAGATGAAATCTAGAACCAGATAAGAATAGTATTGACAAATGTAGATGAATATGTCTATTATGAGATAATCTTTGATTATGGAAAGCAGTGTTTTATCCAGAATTTCTGGGTATGTTAGATCTCAGTGTCAGTGCATGGGACCTAGATTGAACTTATGGGGGTCATATTGGAGCTATGTAATGAGGTTTTGTGGTCAAAAGTTTGTGATTGTAGTTTGCGAAAACAAAATAATTTTTTTGCTTGCCCAACCGGCAAATGTTTTTTAACCTTTTCTGGTATTCCGCCTTTTAGAATTTCATAGTAAGCTACATCAAATTTCATCGAAAAATAAGCATCCATTCAAAATAAAATGTAAAATAAAATAAAATACAATAAAATAGAATAAAAGAAAAATAAATAAATAAAAAAAAATGAATACAATAGGTTGAACGGCAGTGTCTAAGTATGTATTTTACCAATATTTCTATGTCCAAATAAAACGGTAAAAACGTTCGTCTTAGAAGGTAGTCGTTTCCGACAACTCGGAAAACGTCACCTAAAAGGCCACCGTTTTTCGCCGTTTTCAGTCGTTTAGGGCCGTTTACGGACCGTTCTATTCGACATGGGTAGACTACATATATTCAGAAAAGGGTTCACACTATAATCGAACTCATATGAAGGAAAGCCTAACACTATTGCTTCGTACAAGTGTTCATCATTTTCAGACATTCTATATTATCTATTGTTTGTTTAATCAATGGGTGTGTTGGTGGAAGTGATTTCTGGAATATAGAAAGAGCTTTTTCTACAAATACAAATGCTTTCGAATAGTCACCCATGTTGTTATACACTTGACCGATGGTGTTATAGGAAGTAGCCAAATCAGGATGATTGGAAGGCAGAGTCTTTTCGTCTATTTCGAGTGCTCTTTCGTAAAATTCAATTGCTTTCAAGTAGTTACCCATACCGTCATAGGCTAAGCCAATATTGTTGTAGGAAGTGGCCAATTTAGGGTGATTTGAAGGCAGATGTTTTTCACTTATTTTAAGTGCTTTTTCACCAAAGTCAAGTGCTTTCGAGTAATCGCCTATCTTTTCGTACAACGCACCGATATTGTTGTAGGAGGTAGCCAATGATGGATGCTTTGAAGGCAATATTTTCTCCTTGATTTGAAGAGTTTTGTCGTAATATTCAAGTGCTTTTGAATAGTCACCCATATTATCGTACATCAAACCAATACTGCTGTAGGAAGCAGCCAAGTCAAGATGATTCGGAACCAGAACCTCCTCTCTAATTTTAAGTGCTTTTTCGTTAAATTCACGTGCCTTTGAGTAGTCACCCATGCTGTTGTACACAGCACCAACATTGTTGTAGGAAGTAGCCAAATCGGGATGATTTTGAGGCAGACGTTTTTCATTTATTTCAAGTGCTTTTTCATAAAACTCAAGTGCTTTCGAGTTATCATTCATGTTGTGGTACACCATGCCAAGATTGTTGTAGGAGGTAGCCAAATCAGGATGATTCGGAGCCAGAGCTAATTCTTTTGTTTTAAGCGCTTTGTTGCAAAATTCAAGTGATTTCCTATAATCACCTATGCTCCTGTAGACTTCAGCGATGTTGTTGTAACCAGCCGCTAAATTAGGATGATTCGATGGAAGTGTTTGTTGATTGATTTCATCCGCTTTTTCATAAAATTGAAGCGCTTTCGAGTAATCACTCATCTTGTCATACACTAGACCGATGTTGTTGTAGGAAGCAGCCAAATCGAGATGACTCGGTGGTAGAGTTTTCTCTTTTATTTTGAATGATTTGTCGTAAAACTCAAGTGCTTTCGGGTAGTCACCCATATGATAATAAGCTCCGCCAAGGTTGGTGTAGGAAGTAGCCAATAAAAGATGATCTTCTGTCAGAGTTTTTCGATAAATTTCGAGAGATTTTTCAAAATATGCGACTGCTTGTTTGCTCTCCCCTAGTTTATCTTTTACTAAACCAAGATTATTATAGATATTAGCTCTAGTACAGTCATCGGATAGCTTTTGGAGTAGTGTGGTATACAATTCTTCTGCTTTATGGAAATGACCTATTGCCAGAAGTAAGTTACCTAATCGTGGCCAACCCGTCGAACCTTCAGCTTCTTTTCGTATAAATTCTGTTAGTTCACGTAATTGTTTATCATCATCTGACGTAAGCGTAAGATCTACTTGATAAATTTCAGAATTCTCTTTAATTTTTTGCACTTTATCAATTCTGAAAATGGTGTGCATAGAGAAGAGGATTTCATCTTCTTCTGAGAAGCTGCTCATTGCTTGAACATTTGCAAAAGGAGTCGATGAAACCCTGGGATCAATAGTCATTTGAAAAAGAATACCCACCATTCCTGATGTTACTGAGTTACTCTCGGCAAAAATGAGCGCAACAGGGCGATCGGTGTTTGTGGACAGAAAACTGTTGAAGGAAAAAAGTCCACCTATATTATTCTGCAGTTTGTTGAAGTCGACTGTGGATAATCCTTGTCCTCGGAAAACTTGAAAGGACTTGCTAAGATGAAGATTGGCCTGTTTTTTCTTTAGTTCTGTGATTTGGCAATGAAGATCACGAACAAAAAAGCCCATTTTCATGATCCCTTCAACTTCGAGTGTGCGAAGAGACCTATTGAGCGTATTATAAATGAAAGAGTCACGAGTATACCACCAAATTGAAGATTGTGGACGATAATCACGTTCGAATTCAGCAATTTTATTCAGTTCATTTATTTTGCCGATATTTTTGTTACGCCAAATTTGAATAAAATCCTGGAATGCTTGTTCCCCATGGTCGATTTCAAAGAGAATATCCTTGAATAATTGTGTGTACATAAATGAAGGTTCCAGTTGATCGAGAGTTTGACTGGAAGGATCTTGATTTACATTAACAAAACTCATGGAGATGTTATTTTGATCGGATTGCTTATTGACCGCTTTTAGTGCTTCACAAATAGACATGATTTCCGTATATACGCTCTTGACTTTGTCACATTCGTTGCGCCAATCTTTGTCAAGAGCTTTACCACCACATAGGATGTAAACGCTATCCACATGTGGAATATCATGGGTGAGGGGAACTGTTTTCTGGTCTATACTATCCGGTACAACAGGGAGGACCTTTTGACCATGGATTTCAGTGAGGAAATCAACACATTCATCAAGTTCTGTGAAAGTGTACAGGCGATCTGCTACGCTGTGTAGTTGCATCATTGTACTTTTATAATCTTGCTTTTCCAGATCAATATTGTTATCGACCCAAATGACCACATAGTTTTGAGTCATTTTCCATTTTGATTCTGCGGGAGTCAATGAGGCTGTTGTATTAACAGTGGTCACGATTCTTGATTTGGATACGCTGCCTTTTGATATTTTTCCAATCATCTGGAAGATATTTTGAGGTTTGATCACTAATTGAAACGTCAAGCATTAAATATATTTTTAAAAAATCGAGAAAAACCCTTCTAGAAAGAATGTCTAAAAGCTTCCTAAATCTTGAAGCACTAATTGAGAATGTTGAGAAAGACAATGAAGCAAATCTCTCTTTTCCGTTTCTCTCACAATAACAGTGCAAAATAGAAACATACTCGTTAGAAAGAAAACGACATGAGTCTAAGTTAGTCGATTTTTCTTTGAAAAAAATGAACCAAACTAACCATGT
Source organism: Rotaria socialis (assembly GCA_905331475.1). Classification (NCBI taxonomy): domain Eukaryota; kingdom Metazoa; phylum Rotifera; class Eurotatoria; order Philodinida; family Philodinidae; genus Rotaria; species Rotaria socialis. The sequence continues at coordinate 94,850 of CAJNYU010000505.1, read as the reverse complement.
CAGTTTTTCTCAAAAAGTCACAAGCAATAATCGGAATAAGACTGTGGTGAAAAGAAAAGAAGTAACCAAAACAAGTTTTCTCCTTTTTATTGTAGGTTTTTCTCAGAAAAATGGCGAGGAATACTCAGAATAACCAAGTGAAAGAAAAAGAAAAGGAAAACTTTTTTTTTCTATTCTTTTTGTAAAATCTTCCGTAACTATCGTCACGAGGAAACTAAAATAAAGTAAACAGAATTGTCGTATTAGTAAAAAAAAACCGTAGAATTTGTAGTGTTATGAAATGTTAAGGAATGGAACAATGATAAAATATCACCATTCGGTGAAGTCAAATTGAAGGTTGAATAAAGTTATAATTTAAGAAATTTATATAAAGTTACGGAAATTGGATATTTTGCTCGAGTTGAACCGAAGAAAGAAATTAAATATTAATTTTCGTCTCTGAATTTGATACAACATTCATTGTGGGTGTGGGTATGGATGTAACAGACAGTATATGACTACTGTATTTCACTATTTTCTTTGATTAAAAATATATACGCATGTGCGCTTTTATCGTGACCTTGCTCTATTGAGTGTTGACAACAATTGATGTGCTTCAATTGATAGTCATCCTATTACTTCTCATGTTGAAATTTCATTTAAAATCTGTTATATCTAGTTTGTTCAGTTGATAATGAAACTTAAGATTCAGAAGGAGCAAAAAGAATAATTTGCAAAGTTTTACAAAGTTAGATCAAGAACATCTCGAAGTAAAAGTTAGTGCCTCTGAAAAACAAAGTTTATATTTTCTTGAACCAAATCCCGTTAATTATTATGTAATAGGGAGTTAAGTCTTTTGTATTGATGAGGTATTATTATGAATTTTTTAAAGAAGGCGTTACATATAGATCGCACGTAATCCTATGTAGAGTTAAAATTAACACGTTTAGATTGTTCTGCTTAAGAAAAAATCCTCCCAACTCAACTTCAAGACTATAAACGATCGTTATTCCCAACTACCATGCATAATAATCGTTTAAATCATGACAAGATTATTTATAGGGTATGTTTTTTCTGCTAGAATAGGACAAATTATTATCAAAGTTTTTTATGTAGATAACACAAGGGAGTGAAGTTATCGCGACGATTATAAATTTCGATTTGAGTAATCTCTGTTATGTTCTTTGTTACACAAAAGCTTGAATAATCTACTGACGAGACATCACTATCGTCTAAAACAATTTGTTTGGGAGATATCAATAGTAGTCAAAAAAATTTGTCTACATCTGCTGTTGTAAAGAGGATGAGGTGAGGGTATGAATGTGATCTTCCTCTCACTTAAAATCCTCGCCACCATACCCACACCATGTAGAGTTCTAGCAGAACAATAGTTCACACATGTTAAATCATCGAAGTATACATTAAATAAGAATAAGCACAAATAAAATAACAAAACTCTTTTTAGATAATGTTTCAAAAAAGCTTATTAATAGATCCCGCTCGTGAATAAATGAGCTGCTTTCATTAATAATTGAAGTCATCTCATCCTGCACATTGAACTACGACTGATCATACACCTGTTACGAGAATAGGCACACACACCCTCAATCACGACAATTTATTTTTACTGTGACAACAATCGACTAATCAACGCTAAACAATTATATTTTGTTATTAGCGCGAATAAAAGAAAACACAATTGATGGAAATCAAGACGAATTCGATGATTAATAAAGAAGCTAATGATGAATATTTCATTCCAATTCAACCTGATCATGCCGTAGCATTAACTATGAACTTCCCCCAATTCTCTGAACCTATCCAATCAAAAGCTTCCGCGATTCAAACAGGTATGTTCAATCTCTCTCAATTTGTTTAGCTGTTTAATGTAAAAATCGTAGATTTTGATTACAATTGCCCAGATTGTCTTGCCGATCTATTTGGACCGCTAATGGCTCCATATGCAATATTGCAAAAACAGAGCGACGCTTATCGTCTGCGTCTTGAATATATTGCCTATCAACGTTATATGACAATGAAATCATATTTATTTGATTCATTCGAAAAAGATTTGAAGACAAAATGGAAAAGTACATTTAAAGTTAGTATTTTGTTTTTAGAAAGTCTACACGATGGTATTTTTGGTCTTGTTTTCAATAGCATCCGTTTAAATACGATATTAAAGGCGTACGTGACAATACTTTTTATTCGAATATTAATGTCCAACTTTAGTTTTTACCACGAAAAGCTGCAATCGGAAGATATATGTCAATGATTTTAAGTGGATGGGTCTTCGTAAGATCAGAATAAAATCAGAATAAATCTTTGCATTCGATTCATAGATCATTGGTATTGGTATTTTAATTTTTGCAATATATTTAATATTCATTCCTGATCATCAGCAACCTATGGCAACATTGATCCGTACGCTCAGTAAATTCTATAGAACATTCTTCTTTCAATGGGTTTGTTTATAGAACATGTTGAATATTTTAACACGGAAGCATTTGATCGATTTTGAATAGATTATTGGCTATTTAATATTCTACAGTATTCTGTTAATCGTTTCAACATTATGCATATTATTGGGTGCATTTGTTTGTTCATTTCTATTGACTTTATCTGGCATATTGATTGTTCTGATGGCGTCTGCTTTAACTATTATTTTACCAATAATCTTCATCTTTTCTAAATCAGTATTTATTACTAAACTAGAAAGATATATGCGAGTATCTATTCGCGACTATGACGATATACCAGAAAATCCAATAACAAAGTTCTGGACTGAGTTGCAATTAAAAGTAAATGATGTATAAAGGAGTTACTTTCACTTTCATATTTCATTCAGTATTCATGCTGTGGATTGGATAGTCCGATTTCAGATTATCGAGAAAGTTATTTTCATACGTTAACCGGCGAAGATGTACCTGCATCGTGCTGTACGAGTGGTGAGTAGAATTATTTCAATTTCTAAACAATTTGTAATCCTCTTTTACAATTGTTTGACATAAAAATAAAAGAGGTTTACGATTTGTTTATCTAAATTTCGAAACAACTCAGTGCAGGGCAATGAAATGTCAAAGTTGAAAATCGTTCGCTCCCGTTGAATAATTTTAGGAACTTCATGCACGTCTAGCCCGACTATAACAAATTCATTTATCGATGTAAGAAAATTTTATTTACTCATTTTAATAATTCTTCTATTTCCTTCATACAGCAATCGTGTTTACCACAAGCAAAATCTTTCGTAGATTTAGCCATCCAAGTAGCTTCTATAGGACATATTGTACTGGGAACTCTTCTTGTATGTTTTCTTTCGATAGAATGAAACAAGCTGATACCTGTCTGTTGAATCCATGTTGTATTATATTTTAGTTATTTATTTTAATTAGTGTTGGTGTATTTTTCTTATATATGAAATCAGCTAAGAAAGCATTGGATCGATACAATCAATTTATTATTAAATCGATGGTGTCAACACTTGAACAATACGAAAAAGAAATCGGTGTTTTCAACACCTCGATACCGAACGAAATTAATTTTCATAATAAACAACAAACACGAGGTATTCTACCAATAACGCCAACTGTCATACGTGTTAAAAACCCTCGAATAATGAACTATCTTGGGTTTGATTAAATTTTTATTACAAAAACGTCACATTTAGCCGAGCTCAAGGTCTGTATAGTTGATGACGCATTTATATAACAATCGAACGTTGTCAAAATCTCATCTTCATAGCAATAGGCTAAATGTAATCTATATTGTTGAGTAATTACTTGACGAACACTTCATAAATCACCATGGAAATTATCGTTCATAAGATAAGATTGTTATTCCGAAATAGACTTACGCAATATCAATTAGATTTCGATTTAACATACTATTTTATTCTAACAACGTGTGGAGGTCCGAAAGTGATGGTTCATCAAATGTATACGAGTATTAAGTTAACTTCACCATCGCTACCTCATGACCTTCTTTTTCTGTTTGATTCTTTTGAATAGTTTTATACACATAATCACTGTAGAAGAATCATGTGCGTTTTTCTTCTTTCAAATAGTGAGTTACCGATAATATATTTTAAGAAAATAGTCGGATATCGCAAAAATATATTTTTCAATAGTTTCTCTAAGAAATTTTCTCAAGCGAGCAGAAATTAAATATCTTAATGGACACTTACGACCTCTATAGTTCTATTGGAATTTCCAAAAAAAAATATTATCACTCTATTGAAGTATAAAGTTTAAAATCTTTTTTTTTTAATAAACAAGAAATCATATTTTCACACGGCGATCATAAAAATACATAATCTAGTAAAATGGGACACAAATGAATGATTCATAGGTTTATTTCAGTTTCTTCTGAAAGATGCTTCAGTTGAGGATTTCGAAAGATCACTTTGCAAAATTCCATCATGTCAGCAACACGAAAAGATGATGCTCCAGCCATCGCCCTTGAAGCAGCGCTTAAGCCTACATCATCATCAATTGATCTTTCATCGCATTTAATTGTTCGTGGTTATGATTTTAATAAATCTCAACCAATTGATTATTTTAATCTATTACGTTCTTATTCCACGATGGGTTTTCAAGCGACAAATTTCGGTCAAGCCTGTCAACAGGTTGATACAATGCTGGAAACTGATTCAATCATATTTCTAGGTTATACATCAAATATGGTATCAAGTGGTTGTCGAGATATAATACGTTATTTGTGTCAACATAAACTTATTCATGCACTTGTTACAACAGCTGGTGGTGTTGAAGAAGATTTTATTAAATGTTTAGCACCAACTTACGTCGGTGAATTTACATTAAATGGACAACAATTACGAGCTAATGGAATAAATCGTATTGGAAATTTATTAGTACCCAATGATAATTATTGTAAATTCGAAGATTGGCTTATGCCAATACTCGATCGTATTGTTAATGAAAATTTAAATAATTGTATATTGACACCATCGAAACTTATTGAAATACTTGGACAAGAAATTAATAATGAAGAATCAATTTATTATTGGTGTTCAAAAAATAGCATTCCTGTCTTTTGCCCAGCTATCACCGATGGAAGTTTAGGTGATATGCTATATTTTCATTCCTATCGTAAACCAGGATTAAAAATCGACATATTAGAGGATTTAAAAAAAATTAATAATTTAGCTGTTCATGCTAAATCAACTGGTATGCTTATTTTAGGTGGCGGAATCGTCAAACATCATATCTGTAAGTTATTCTCAAAAGACTAAGCTAGATTTACTACTAAGCATTTATGATCACGAAATAGATCCCTTATCTTCGAAAAATGATTTCTTTCAAATACCTAAAAAATATAGGTCACAATCGTCGTCCGTTGACTAATGATTATGAATATTTCTTATTTTCTATCAATCATCACATATCTATATTTCATATATCGTATACGTTTTCTTGTCGAAATGTGTACTTAGCTTTAGAACATATTTCGGTCAATCTCAACTGAAAGATTTCAGTACCTTTGAAACACATGTCATAAGGAAAGCTAATATTAGGTCAACATGACATTCAAGTGTCTTAAAGGTGACTAAAATCATGATTATAATTTTAAGAAAAATCTATGCAGTATATCTGCTATTCTTATAGTTTCTCTTCAACAAGCTCGATATGAACTATCTAATTCGATTTAGGCAATGCTAATCTGATGCGTAATGGAGCTGACTATTCAGTTTACATCAATACAGGTATGGAATATGATGGATCAGATTCCGGTGCTAGTCCAGACGAAGCCGTATCATGGGGTAAAATTCGCTCGGCTGCCAAGCCAGTTAAAGTTCATGGTGATGCTACATTGATATTTCCATTAATTGTTGCACAAACATTTGCACAATATGTTCAAAGGAAAGCATCGACGAACTCCTCTGATTAAAATGAAAACGAAAAAGACAAGAAAGTTGTTGTTTTATGCAATTCAAAAAACAAATTGAAGAGAAACCGTGAATATTTTTGTTTTGTTTATTGTTTCTAGATATTGAAAAATAAACATCACGATGTATTCAATACGTCCTCATACTTCAGAAACTATCGAGTTTGATTTACCTACGACAATGTACCGAGTACAACAAGTCATACAGCCGATAAAAGTAAATAAACTATTTTTTATTGTGTTTGACATAAAAAAACTGCGATCGAAAAATAAGAGAATCGTAACTCTAACGTAATTAATGTTGTGTAAGATCACTATTTTCGTCATATACGACATACTAGAGTTGTATGTTGATGGTAAGTGTACGAATCTGTTACCTACTTATTTCATGTCATAAAAGATAAAAGGTAATTTAACGTTTATGAAGGCATTCTGATATGAAAAATAAGAATATCACTCGTATGTAACAATACAACAATATGTTTTGTTTTTAGCAATCAACCAATGAATCAGTATTAAAAGATATCGAGCAACGTCAAGATAGTTTACTTGAAAAAGTCGACTATTTACAGAGTCAACTGGCTCTTTATCTAAAAATTCAAGATCAAGGTTCAAATGAAAAAGCAACATGTCTATGTTCGGTACCAATACGCGAAGAGTTAGTTGTTCATCTTTCAGCTAAGCAACCATCGAAAGATATTCTGAATCTTATCGAAAAATTTCACGATAAATTATCTATTCGAACATATCGTCATTCATCATTACGTGCCGCTAAATTTAATTATCCTATTCAAAATTTATCTTCATCAAATAATGGAAATAAATCTCGTTCATTAGCAGTTGTTTGGGCCGATGGCGACGAACTTCCTTTTATGTTTCATGCACACACGAAAATCAATGATGAACCAACAATTGTTACGTTACTTTCTCAAGAACTGGAAAGCAAAGACTGATAGTATTTTTTATGCACAAAAAAAAAAAGAAAGAATAAAAGAATGTATTTCATCATGTATTGTTTCTTTTTCTTCTCTACTTTAAATCTATCCAGATAAACACTCGCTCTTCTTGTGCTATTTTTGTCATCGAACGAAAAAGAAAAAAACTGAGAAAGGGCAAAAAATAAAACAATGAAAGCAACTTTACATATACGACGTGCAAATATGTATGTACGTGTATTCGGCCTATTTATATAGATTCCGATGTTGTTGCAAGTCGAAGAAGGTGTGCGAAATGAATAGTGAACAACATATTAATTTTTATTGACGTTAGCCGAGACAACTTTCTTCCTACGAAAACGTTTTTCAGTACGGAACGACAAGAGAATTTATTATTCGCCTACTTTCTATTTATGCGTAACATCACATTGGCATTTTTTTTATTTCAGATGTCTGATTCAACGGTGACAACAAATGATAGTCAACGAGGATCTCGAACTGAATCTTTATCAACACAGGACCAACCATCAATTAAATCAACTACACGTCTCGGTAGTATCTCGAATGGTAGTAATGGAAAAGAACAAGCAATTTTACCATCGACAATATCGCTAGATGATCGTTCAAAATATCGATCACCTCTAGTTTCACGTTATGCATCAGCCGAAATGAGCTACAACTTTAGTGATGTAAAAAAATTCTCAACTTGGAGACGTCTTTGGTTTTGGTTAGCGAAATGTCAACATGTAAGTTGAGCCTCATTTTCGAACGAAAAAACACATCGACGTTCCTATGATTTGTTTTTCTAATAGCAATTAGGCTTGGATATTAGCGAGGAGCAGTTAGATGAAATGGAGAAAAATTTAACTAATATCGATTTTGATGTTGCCGAAGCTGAAGAACGTCGACGACGCCATGATGTTATGGCGCATGTGCATACGTTTGCCCGGTGTTGTCCAAAAGCTTCACCAATTATTCATCTTGGTGCTACATCTGCTTTTGTTGGTGATAATGCGGTACGTTTTATTTTACTTTATTTTTCTCATCATTAGTAAAAAAAACTTTTTTTTTGTAGGACTTGATTGTTATGAGAGATGGATTTGACATTCTTATTAATAAAGTAAACGAAGCAAAAAATAATTCTTCTGCGATTCTATATGTTTCATCTTCAGCTCGTTCGATGCATTCAACGTTTAACCGCATTTGCACAAGAATATGCTTGTTTACCAACGCTTGGCTATACTCATATGCAGTATGTATTTTGTTTTTGAAGTGATAATCGTTAATGATTGCCTTTGAAAGACCTGCACAATTAACAACTGTGGGCAAACGAGCCTGTGTTTGGATACAAGATCTATTAATGGATTTGAAGAATTTCGAACGAGTTAAACGACAATTAAAATTTCGTGGAGTTAAAGGCACAACGGGAACGCAAGCATCGTTTCTACAATTATTTAATGGAGATCATTCAAAAGTAAGATCTTGAGTACAAGATTCATTTTAGTAAATTAACTTTTCCGTTGTCATAGGTCGAAGATTTAGACCGAATGGTTACAGAAATGGCTGGTTTTTCAAAGTAATATAGCAGAAACACAACTAATCAGTGCAGAATGACCATATTCGTAGTACGGATATTTCAAGAAGGAACAAACTGATTTCTATGACTGGAAATCAGTTTTCATATGATCATTGAAAACCAGCAGAAACCATTGGAAACGTTCAGAAATGATGAGAAATCAACCGTGGTCACCGAAAACATGGCACATTCTGAAAGAAAGAAAATTAGTAAAAATCATCCGTAACCAATATATTCTTTCACTGTATAATAGTTCGAGAATTTCTGTGAGCTACATTTGTTTCTTGTAATTTCGAACAACTCAGTCTTTATTCACGTCTTTAATGTATGATGATTTCTATGCCTGGAAATCAGTTTGTTCCCTCGGGATATTTTGAATGTCCCAACAAATTTTATTTTCCTCAGATATTAAATGTTCCTTTCAAATTTCTTAATTAAGCGTTTTCCATTCTATTTAGAGCATTCATTATTTGTGCTCAAACATATACACGTAAACTCGATGTTGAAGTTGTCAGTGTTCTTTCGAGTTTTGGTGGTACGATTCATAAGGTTATTAATCATTGCATTTCGATTGCTAGAATTATTCATTCTTTGACTTCTAGATGTGTACTGATATTCGTTTATTAGCCAGTTTGAAAGAAATCGAAGAACCATTTGAAATCGAACAAATCGGTATGAAGAACAGATTTAGATGAAAAAAGTAATGAGAAATTTTTTAAATTAAAATTAGGTTCAAGTGCAATGCCCTATAAACGTAATCCAATGAGATGTGAACGATGTTGTTCACTTGCACGCCATTTAATGACTTTAATTAACGATCCACTTGGCACACACTCAGTTCAATGGATGGAACGAACATTGGATGATAGTGCTAATAAGTAAAACGTTGTTCAAGATTGATTTCAAATTGACTTATTTTTCTTTCATAGACGCATCTGTATTCCTGAAGCTTTTCTCACGGCTGACATTATTCTTTTTACTTTATTAAATATTTCCGAAGGTCTTGTTGTCTATCCAAAAGTAAGAAAAATCAATTGAAAAAAAGAATACCAATGCATTTGTTCAAGGTCATTGAAAAACATATCAAACAAGAATTACCGTTTATGGCAACAGAAAATATAATCATGGCCATGGTAAAAATCTCGTTGCATGACTTCATTATTTATTTTCAAGTAAAACTTTTATTAGGTTTCTGCCGGTGGTAATCGTCAAGAATGTCATGAAAAAATTCGAACATTATCACAGAAAGCTGCTGAACGTGTTAAAATCGATGGTTTAGATAATGATCTTGTTGAACGTGTCAAAAATGATCCCTATTTTGCACCAATAGTCAGTAAATTGGATGTTCTCCTTGATGCAAAAACATTTATTGGAAGAGCACCTGAACAAGTAAACTTTGTGTTTCTCTTGTTTGTTGTCATTTTAATTCTGTTTTTTGTAGGTTTATGAATTCATCTCACGTGAAGTTGAACCAGCATTGAAAAATTTTGCATCAGTCAATCCCTTGAATTTAACAAAAACAGCTGAATTAACCGTTTAATTAAACTAAACGTTTTGTTCGTTTTCTTTTTATTAAATAAAAGCCCGTAGTTGAGTAGAGAAAGAAAAGAAGGAACGTTTTCCTTGTTTTTAGATGCAATCGAATGATTATATAAAATTACAGGTTTGCCCAGTTGATGACGGCACAAATACGAAAACAACTGTCGGTGCATCGAATCTTTCATTTATTATTCGTGATGAAGATCATACATTAGGAAATTCACTTCGATATGTTATTATGAAAAATCCAGCTGTTGACTTTTGTGGTTATACTATTCCACATCCATCAGAATCGAAAATTAATTTTCGAATACAATCGAAAACAAGTGCAGATTCAACAGCAGTACCAGCCCTTGACATATTTCGACAAGGCCTAATGGATTTAAAACAAATTTGTTCGATTGTTTTAGAAAAATATGAAGACAGTGTGAAAACATTTAAAGATATGGAAACAAATTGATGTTACACCAGCTGTTGTTTTTTTGTTATAAAAATAAATATGAAAACAGTAGAAATGTTTTGGAGAGAATACGAGATTCTATTAATCTGAGCATTATGTGATTAACTTGAGTTGTAATCAGATTGAACTCGGGCCGTGAGGGAATATTGATCGAAAACGTATTAGCGCCGTTAAAGTGGTTTACCTTTACATTGTGCGCTTCTTCTCAATGGAATATATACCTGAAGATGAGCAAAGATTAACTGTTTGGTACGTTATTTAATACAGAATCAAGATTTTTCCAGTTTTTGAAAACGAATAAAATACAAAATTATCATTTCGAAGGTTTGCATATTTTTTTTATGCTCATCTGTTAATGGTATGATTTAATGATGTACTCAATGCATATCAATGAGACTCAGAGTTAGTCTGTCTGAGATCTGAGGCAACTGCTTTGTGATACTAAAAACATTTCTGACCAGGACAAAAATAAATGATAATATTGATTGTTGAAATTCTCATTGCCTTTAAGGTTACGCTAAAGTTACGAGAATAGTTTTTTTAGTCCAATAATATAAAAAGTTTCAGCACAACTGCTGTGAAGCATATGAAGCAGGAAAATGTTTATGCCAATAACGAACATTGAGCTGTATTTTCGCGTGATCAAGTCGAAAGTACTGAATTTCGAAGGCGAAACAATCACAGAACCGCTTCAGACAATATTGTTATGCATCTGGATAACAGGGTATACCAGCATTGCTTTTTCTGAGATGCATTCATCACTTTATGTTTGATGATTATTTATGATATTTCAATACACCCTCCGCCCCAATTAATTTAAATTCACAAACACAACCAAAGAGAAGAACATGAATTCTTCAGAAAACATTATAATCCCAATAATTTCTATACTGTAAGTAGTTTTCGAAAAAGCTACTTCACATTCTTTTTTTTTAAAGGTTCATTTAAATTTTGCAAGAACTCAGAAGCAAGTTAAGTCTTCTACTGTTTCACTTTCCAACACAAATGATTGTCATGAAATGCAGCAGGAGATGAGCTATCGTACAGTTGGACACACGAGACGCGAGCCAGAGGGCCGCACCATGACCGTATAAGTTCAATATTTGAATTCACAGGAAGGCAAAGGGCGTTATCTTGCCACCAGTCCTTCTGTGGGTCACCAGGCTCTACTGTAGCCACACATTTTAAATCTGAACTGCAACGATCAGCAGATTTCCATCTCCACGACAGACCAATATCGTAGTTCGTGCACAAATAATTATCTTACCATGACGCAGTACTTTCATACATGCGAACACACCACCAACCGTTTATATGTGATGCAGTATTGAATTGAAACCTAAGGGACGCATAATTGTTAATACGCTGGTTGGTCAAATTCACGGCTGAATGAACACCAATCAGCTTAGCTACTTCAATGCCTGTTTCTGATCGGGTGTGATGAACTTTAGCCGAGAACGACACTATCATACAGCAAACCAAAACGGTTCTTAGTAACATTGACAACATATTGCTGTTTGAAAAAATAAAATAAAATGAGACGAATCAAGTTTGACTCACTTCTTATACATCAGATTATTTGCGATACAACTCACTTCATGGGCTTCTGTGAGTACTCCAGTCAGACGCTTAATCTTTTGGTTCTGATCGCTTCTCTTTAAATATTTTTACTGGTAAAATAGACTTAGGGGAAGCAAATATTTCCTGATTTACTAATCCTGTCTTAAGCCCCCCCCCTTAAAAAAGTCGATTTTTCGAAAAAATAAAAGTTTGAACTTTTATTATGGGTAGATGCCTCAAAATCTCTTCTTTCAAAATATATATAGGTTTTTTAAAAAAAGGTTCGATTTTAAGGGATTTATCGAAAAAATACTAAGCCGTACTGTCTTGTTTTTCAAGAAAAGACAAGTGGCGGTAAGGTCATTTTTTGACCGAACTATTTTCTGAAAAAAATAGTTACATGGTTGAAATCAGTATAACATTCTGAACAAAATAGTGTACTTTTTGTTTTTTGTAAAATCATTTTGCCTTGGTCACTCTCCTGAAAACCAAATTTTGTTTTTTTCTTTCTTTCGGAATTTGATCAAGACATAGGTTATTCAGTATGCTGATCACGAACATGATGTTTGCTTTCTGTAAACATGTTGTCCGAATAAAAAAGTGGCAGTTCCCGACCCGACGACGATTTGTTTTACCTTGTTTCACAGATCGCTGTCTTATAATTAAAGAAATCAGTTCAGAAAAGAAAAAATACAATGAATATGTGCAGAAATGATAGTTCTATCGATTCTATTCAATTGAAAGGGTTAAAAGCAATGATAGTTATGTTTATTAAGTTAAAAAGTCTCATTTCATATTCATAAGTATAGGCGCGCCAGTTGAAAGAATAGAGCTAATAGCAAAGATCGTTTATAGGTGGAGCGAGTTGATATCATTCATGACATCATCGAAAAGGTTGAGTGTAAAAATATAGCATACATATAGATCTTTTTTTCGAGTTTAAAGAAAAAAATGATTCTTAAACTGATTTATCGTTTTTCTCAAAACAAGGTTTTTTTGTCAGAAAAAATGAAACTGGTTTCAGGCGACTTAAGATATCAAGGTCATTTTCTTTTATTTTATTTTGAAGCTTCAAGTGTAAGTAAAATCTTGTCCGAACAGATATTTTATATTTGATTCCTGAACTTAAAAAAGTCGGATTTTATACCAACAGGTGGCCATTCTTAGTCAAATTGTGATCCCTATTTCAGTCAAATATTTGCAAAACACGAACTAAAGCAAATTTTTAAATTCCGTTCTGACAAAGGTTACGTATTGGCGCTGAGTTTAATTTAAAACAAGTGCGACTTCTATAGCTCTCCTATTGGCAGAGCCTTAGGGATTCTTCTGGTAGCCATTATTCGTATGTAAATAAGTCATATTGTCGGCTCAGTTCAATGTATCGAACTGAAATTTTTATCACGACTCTTTCTAATGAAGACCAGTCATCCCTGAAAATTTCAGCTCAAACGAACCTTTTTAAGTGGTAACTCAGATCTGAGGGGTGATTCTTAAACGAGACTCTTAGGGGAAATGCGATTATTAGAGTACTGTCTATGTGCACACTTCTCTTGTACAATAGTTTTCAGAGTTTATCTCTTTTGACAAAGTTTTTGATAAATCTAGGCATTCCTTTTTATTTTTGGGTATACGAGGCAATATTCCCAAGTGACACACATCATTCAGACTTATATTTTGCTCATAAATTGGATCAATTGAGAATAGAGAAAGCTTACAAGATTTCATACAATTAGATTCCTTCTAATCTCACTAGATTGCTCTTATGAGCGATATATGAGCCCGAATGATGCTTATTCCTTGGAAATATTCCCTAGTTTACTTGGATTTATTAGTGTATCGAAAAATTACTTTAATATCTTTAATTGAGTATTATCTCAATTCCTTTTGCAGATACGATTCGGTGAATTTTTCGTTGAGTAGAGTAGGACGAAATGATCCTAATTCTATACTATGAGTTCATGATCAATCGGTCCTTCGTTAAAACTAATCAATGACAATACTCCCTTGAAATAGACAACCAACCAAACCGTCCGCTTTTGAGACAATTGTCGTATTTAGTTGACGGTGCTATTTTTCTCAGCTTCGGATAGACTCACAACACATACTTAGTCATTTTGTCGGCTATAGATTTCGCCAATGTCGAAAAGTTTTGTCACACAAGAATAGAATTTCCCCCGTTCCGTTTTGGCGAAAATCTTTCTCTTGTTCGTTGGCCAGTTTTCGAGTTGAGACTCTTATTTTCGGATAGGCATTTTTTGTTCGAATAGTCTGTGACTGACTCTGTGATTAAGACAGTTGAATAGTGTCTGTTTTGAAGATCATTTTGTATCATTGTTTGATTATTATAAGGCTCTCAATGCCAATTAAATGTTGGAATGTTCGGGAGGGACACCTTGACCTGTCTCATACCTTGGCAGTACGAGTTTTTAAAAATCCGTATTTTTCACTATCGTGAAAAATATCCAAATGAATATGTGATTTACTAGGTGCTCACGTTTGCATAAAGGTTCGAATGAAAAATACCGTAAAAAAACCAAAAGTATCATTTTATATGGCTCACTTGTTACTTGTAAAAATTCAGATTGACCATCTCTTTTGCATTAACAATTAGCAGACATTTTAGTCCTCTCTGATCAAAATTTTACATTCACCTAAAATATATCAGAACGAAAAAATTCTCCATCGCGATAAACAGCTCACTGTTGAGATAATGTTAGAGAAGAACAAAAAAAATGAATGCCTCCACGCAGGATCGAACTGCGGATCTCCAGTTTACTAGACTGGCGCTTTACCACTAAGCCATAGAGGCACATTGATATTGAGTTTGGTATTTTTTGTTATTGTTGTCTAACCGAAATTTAATTTGATGTATCGTTCATAATTATCTCCTGCTTGAATTTTGTTATGATATTCTCTTGTGAATCTTTGCACTCGTTTTCATCTCAACAAAAAGAGTGAATAGGTGGAGACACATATGATTTTATAATTATAGAAACAATCTTCACATATATGTTTATGTCTAACATGTGTGTATGTATTGTTTTCATTTCACCATTACACTGTGTGATATTTTTCATAGTTTATTTGCTTCATTAATTATTGCATTGTGTTGCAATCACAAACTCTATTTGTAAACGATTCGACTATTGCTAATTTGAATAGATACGTTACGCAATTTATCTGTTATATTTCATTTCTAAATTAATATTTAAAAAAAAAGATTCGGCTTTGTCTGTGATATATTTAGATTAATTTTTAACACATTTTTTCTGGGTCAATTTTTTCCCGATTTTATTGAAATTCATTTTTTTATATTATATTTTAATGTAAATTTTCTCTATGCACGCGAGTGATTCACATTGATATATCCAGTTTTCATTAAATGGACTATTTATTTTATAATTCATTATTTCGTTCTGATAGGTCAGCTAAAGAAGCATTTTTTAAAAGCCTAGTCTTTCTTAATTATTAGATTTTTCGAATGCAACTTATCACAGAGTTGATTATTTGTCTATGTGAAGAAACGCTTATGATTCGACAGCAAGCTTGCGCCCTCTATGTTCTTATTTTTTCTTGTTTCTGAAATTATATTCAAGATGTTATTTCACTACTTAATTTTATTTGAAATCATCAAAAACCTTTATTATTCATCAGAAAATATCAAAATCGATTAAAAGACATTTCTAGTGCCTCGTTGGATGTTGTGAGTGACTTTTCTAAAATAGGTCGACCCCCGAAACACACGAGAATACGCTTGAAAATGGGAAAAATTAAAAGTTTGAATATTAGAAAAACGAAAGCGAAGATCTCGATGCATGTGATAGTAAATAGCAAGTCAGTGAAGACGAGCTCAGCGTCGTCAACAATGGGTTTTTGCGTGTTCAATACATAAAATGGCGTTTCACTTATACTAAGAGAAATAATTGTGTTCGAGCTCGTTGCGTATAAGTATTCGCTTTCGTCGGCAAATATTTGATTGACATCGGCAGAAATATAAGGTAGCCAGAAGGCGCTCAATATTTTATCATGCTCTTCATGAAGCGGAGAAGTTCGATTAATCACTTTGGTAAGTTGCATAGTTAACGATGGCTGCTGTGTGAGCACACAACCAAGAAATGTAAAAGCTTCAGCAAAACTCAGTTCAACAAGATTGTACTGAGCCTCAAAGGTTGCGTTCTCTTCATCGGCACTTGGTCCTTCAAGGGATATACGTATGCCCCCAATTGTGTTGACACCAACGAAAAGAATCTGTAACTTAATACCATGCGAAGGCAGAAGAACAGAAAGTGATAAGCTACCATTGCCATCACTGCATGATAAAAATGCTAGTGGTAGACTTTTGTCTTTTATTTGTGTCAGAGTCACATCAGTACATGTATAGAGCGTATTGACAAAGTCCATATATAGTGTAAATATCTGGGCATCGAGAAGTTCAAAGATGCGTAATTCATCCTCATTCGGAGGAACCATGATAGACATCAAGCTCGAAGTGAATTGAGCATTCGATAATGTACCACTGCAATCAAATGCAACACTGCCCTGGAGATTTTCAATTGGATAACGTTGGTAGTAAGTACCGCCGAATACGTAAGCGCATGTACACAGGAAAACTATAGCAAAACTTACTATTCCACCTATCCAAAGCTCACCCTCACCGATTATATCTGTTTGCTTAAAGAAACGTTCGAGTTTGTCATGTGTTCTCTTTCCTCGTGGACTGCTAACGGCGTACTTGAGAACTATCATCAAAATTGCAATAATTGCACCTAATGAGATAATAATCAATGACCAGAAAAATGGTGATATGGTCAAACAATTTTTTGCCGAAGAGCTATTAATAACAAACATGTTTTCCATTAGAATGTTATCAAAACGGGTTGACTTAGGTGACAGCGGATAGGCACGTGCTGGGTTGAGACTTGTGAGAAGTGAAGAAGATGATGAGATGTTACCAAAGGCTGAACCAAGTGGACAAAAAGCGCCATTTATGCATGGCTTACAAGATAATTGCCCTGCCTGACCAAATGTAGTGAAACCTTGGGGGCAAAGCGAGCATGGTTGAATATCATAACTCGAGCTGAAACTTCCTCCAACGCATGGTAGAAATGACGAAACTGATTTTGCGTTAGTATCAGAGTATGAGCCAGGAGGTGATGGAAGAAGAATGTAAAAGTTACCGGTTGAATCTAACATTATGACAGTACCCGTTTTCGTGACGATCGTCGATATTAAAATAGGACCAAATTCTGGTGCTAGCGTTTGTTGACTGTTTGGCAGAATTGATTTGATAACAAGACTATTGTTAAGACTCATATTGTATGTAAAAATTTTTGAAGCTGACCAAACATAATTTAGAGAGTATGTATTAACCAGAATCACAGCGATATCGCTATTGAGCCAACCAAGTGCTTTACCCATTCCTATTGCTTTTCCATTCGAGTACAATTGAAAAGGTAAGACGAACTTTTTAGAGGCTTTATCAATATTAAGTAATAGGAAACTGTTCGTTATTTGAACTCCTAGTAGAACTTGGCTTTGTTGATCGTTGAAGCACACTGACAGATCGTATTTGGGTGAGTAGCTATTGGCATCCCAATTAGTAAGACTCGCTTGCCAAGAGGTACTTGTCAGTGGCACGTATATCCATGTGTCTGTTACAGTCCAATTTGAACCGGATCTACTCATCAGATAAGCACATGGAGTAAATCCAATGTTCTCATCACCCACGTAGCCAAGTACCACAACGAACAGATCGTGATTAATATCAACAGCACGTGGAAGAAATGAGCTGTCGGGCCAGGTTAGATTACCGAGTTGAATAGAAACATTTTTTGTTTCGAGATTGTATAACAGAATAAAGCTTTGGGTAAATGCGTAAGCATACTGGCCCAACGGCCTAAAAAACGAATTCATGAAAATACATAGAATCAACAAAGAGAGCTATGCTATTCAATACATATTTTATTGCAAACGAAAGACTGATTAAAGTCATCAGAAGCAAATTCCTGTCATACAACATATCGAACTATTTTTGTGTACTCAAAAAGTGAGTACACTCTAGAATCGGTCAGTGTGTCCGTTCGGCCGTCCGTTTACACGATAACTTTCGAAAGGAGAGTTAGATCATGATGAAGTTTTCTACACAGTTCAGCCTCATCAATGTCTCAGTCGAGTTCGAAGATGAGAAGGACCCATCAAGAAATGGTTGAGTTATCGAAAAAATTGTCATTATTGACCAGACCATCCCTGAGAGGGGGGAGTACAGGGATTTTTCAAAAAAACTTTTTTTTCTCAGAATTATCCACAACATATATAAATCGACTCAGATTTTAACGCTGATTTTGAATCTGATATTAGTTTTGAAAAAAAGCGTAGTTTTTGAACGAAACATTGACTGAAAAAGGTCTTAAAATACACAAAAGCTGCATCTAGAAACCAAATTGCCTAGATATGTTTCAGATGACCAGCAGTTTGGGGGGTTTCTCAAATGCCTGGTTTTGTAGCTAGTCAAAAAGACTACCGAAAGGTAAAAACCCGAACTCGATAGCTATTACTATTGATGATTTATTCTGAAAATACTGATGCCTGTATCTATCATATATTTCTTATAAATTCATGAGGTTGCTTACGATCGTAATCCTGCTAGATACAAACACAAAACCATTCAAAAATAACTGTTCCTATCCAGTTTTCGAAGCTGAANTGATGATTTATTATGAAAATACTGATGCCTGTATCTATCATATATCTCTTATAAATTCATGAGGTTGCTTACGATCGTAATCCTGCTAGATACAAACACAAAACCATTCAAAAATAACTGTTCCTATCCAGTTTTCGAAGCTGAACACGAATCTGAGCTCAATTTCTGTGATCTCTAAAGATATTATATCACGCTGAGAGCAGAGTCAGTGATCACTGGATAGAGTTGCATACAGTGTGGTCCATGCTAACTTAGCATGCCTGTATTTTCTTCTTGTAATTTAGTGAGAAGGGATGTATCTTGATGAGATCTATGCCTTATAGAAAAAAATGGATGTACATTTTCGCTTTTTGAAGTACACATAACAATCGGATGTAAATCCGATGTTTCCGCATTTATTTTTAATATGATATCTTCTCTAAAAAAAAAACGATTTATCGGATATCATGCTCATTTTATTCTTTAAATCATCCAATCAGTAAATTTATCAATAGTAAAATTGGCCGGCAGATATCGAAGCCATTATTACAACATCCCTCGAGAATTTAGCACATAGCCATGTGTAAAGGGTATAACTATGTGCTCGATAGTATAAATGTAAGCAATTGGCTCCACGGCTGAATACAAGCATCATGCGAAGCGTATCTATACATTCTACACCTTGTTTCAGAGATGCATCATAGTAAATTGAATCTTATTTGGAGAAGAATCTTGATTTTCTTTTAGAATTTAGATTAAGCAAATAATTCTATTGAGTTAAAGGGAAAGTTTTCTGATGATATAACATTGTTGATAGTATTTGTCAATAAATATGACTACAAAATATGGAACTACTTACTCAACGTCGACTACAAAAAAGTCAAGGTTACCATTTATATTGTCTTCGTCATGTAAAAATTGATTGAAACTATGTATATCATAATTTTTTGTGTTCCATGCACTACAAGAAATATTATTTCGCTGTGCCGAATTCACTGCAGCTGCATATGCACCTGCGTCCTTCCCTGCATAATTCAATGAGCCAATGAATGGAGCATTAGTTACTGTATCAATGCCGATGAATACGAATCGAATCGTATCGTTATTTTGCATTGATCTAGCGACTGCTGCTGAATAGACATATTGATCGGATGTGTTGTAACTAACGATGCATGTGAGAGATGCGTCGAACGGGGCAAGGCGCAGCAAAAAAGCTGCTTGAGAAGGAAGCGATTCGACGAGAAGTACATCGTTACCAGCGATTTTGAGGCCATAGGCTTCGTAGGACGATTTATCAGGAGAAAACGAAGTGACGCTCGTAACGAAGAATAAAAAATAAATAGCTGGATAATTTTGCAAGAAGATCATATTAAAGTTATCATTCAAGATTAGATGCCACCAATAGTTCTAGAATATAATAGACGAAACATAGTCAAAATTCATACAAGCCTTATGTGACAAAGAGGTAAAAACAGTAATTGTTGTTTTTCTTTCTCTCTTATACGTGTTTTCATCTGACTATTAAATGCTGTTTTAATACTAAGCTCTATTTCATTCCTTTTCTTTTGCTTTTCATATCTGCAAGTCATGCATATCTACACATAATCAGTGCTACCATTTCTTGTTCTATTAATAATTTCGTTTGTTAAAACGTTAACATGCAACAATGAGAACAGTACATATTCAGAGCTACTTAAACAGCTATATAGAAAAGAAACAGGAGAAGACCAGACCTGTAGTAAAATATTCTACGCATGACATGAGTACGGGGTGTTAACTTGTTCAACCTCGTAAGTTGCTCTTTTTGAACGAGACAAGATCAAGAAGTCTCGGTGAAAAATAATTAATTTTCATATTGGGAGATACGATTCAGCCGATGATACGATCTCACCGAATCATTTAGACAGGAAAGACCTGAAGAGAGTAAGCGGAAAGCGCTGATATTATTGAATAACATTTTAGTATTTGACGTTTCACTAAAGCTCCTACCAAGCAAATGGACAATGAAATTCTACGCACACTGATGAGTCTTAAGTGTCATTAAAAATATGCTTCCGATATGCAACTCGTACATCACAAACGCGCTCAAGTCACTCTTCTGTGTAATAATTCGATCTCTAGATGGTAATAACCGATAGAATGCAACATTTTGCATCCATAATAAGCCGAATAGTAAGATGAATTATTTGAAAGAAACTTCAAGAGATCGAACGGAAAAGGTCTGATGCGTTAGCTCCTTTCTCTTGTTTGTTGTTTATATCGATTGAGGTACAATTGCGCATGGCATATTTAAATAACCATTATTACTTACGTAGAGAAATTCTATCGACATTCGATGATTCATGCGCTTTTTTGAGTAGTTAATTACAATGCTGTTTTTTACGATTAAAAATAAACAGTGAAAGTGAAAATGCAATTGTCAATAGCGTTGTCAGACAGCCTTAAAATTGTAGTAGAATTATGTTGTTCAACACGCATCACTGCATAGAATAATAAATAACACTCGTAGACAAATTAATCTCTACAGCAAAACAAAATCGGCAATCTTTACTAGCGACAATAAACAAATCGTTTCATGTAACACAGTAATTACATAGAACTTTGTCGATTGCTAAATAAACTATTATCATACTGATGTTTAATATCGTTTTTAACAATTGCCAGCAGTGACCTTTGACTTCTTTGGTGCAATGCAAAGAAAAGAGAGCTGGCTAAAATACGCTCTGGTTCAATGTTGGCGCTGTTCTACTATATTTGAATCTTTCAAAGTAAACTTCATATTCATTGGTAGCCTTTCATCGTCACTTCTTCAATGCCAGAAGTACTACTTAATGTAATTTTTTTTTGTGTATCGGATACGACATATTCCTCATTGAATAATCGTCAGTTCTTTGACTTTTCTTGTCTCTATTCGTTTTTTCTGTATTTGTATGAAACGCATATTTTATGTGTCAACGCACAAGAACGAAAAAAAAATACATTTTTTGCTTCATCTCTTCGTGAATCTCTATATACAGAAGCGTAGAAACAAGTATACCTTCAAGCAACAGTTATACTGAATGATGCCATATAGCTCTGCATGTTTAGCGAAAAAGAGAAATATTAGTCAGGCTCATAAAAATACGAATGCTTTTTATCTGAATTTTTTCAATATTATAATGCGATGCTCTTCAAGTCCCATATGTATCAAAATCACGCCAATGAGTTAATAACACTACGTTCAATACTATGTGTTGCGTACACATATTGAATATTTCTTAATCTCATGTTTTCGTTTAATTACTTGGCTGAAAATTGGAATCTCCAGTCGCTCTGCGCGATAAAATAGTCTTTATCATATTGTTTATGCCAATGAAATATGACTATCCAAATATAGCTGTCGATGAATAACAGTCTCATACCCTACGCAATCATTTTTATCCAAAATACAAATGGCACACACATCTTTCTTTCTTTCCTATCGTGCTTTTCTTGTTGAAAGAGTGTGATTATGAGTGTCAGTGATTTTCGCCTGTCCAAAGCATGTCGTGTTGGGAGTTCTATTCAAATCTTACAATAACTTGATGCAAAAACAATAGACAAATCATGGCATATGAAATGTAATATAAAACTACTTCTGAAGCCCTTCGGATGTCTACTGCACATTTGATTCATTTGCTGTAAGAGAAATAAAAGAAATAACTGTTTCAAAATTTGTATTTTGAAGGAAATATTTTATTTGAAATAAAAATGTATAGGGATCAAAACTTTTTGAAGAAAAATCGTGTGATAAATTATCTGTTTAAATTTTTTTACATGTCACACTGCAATACATTCTATCACCATAAGGCATGCCCTTCCATTCCACCATGAACCACCATTACTTCTCCTGTTAAATGTCGAGCTGTTTTGTTCGAGGCTAAAAATAGACAAGCTTGAGCGATATCGCGTCTGCGCTACCTAATTTTCGCAAGGATGTTGTGCGAAGTGTTTGAAAATGTTTTCCTTGTTGAATTAAGCTTTCGCTCATCGGTGTTTGTATAGAACTGAGCGTGACTACATTGCATCGAGCTTGTGGAACAATATGAACGCTTTCATTTTTTTAATGATTTAATGAAACAAGATTGTAAAGCACCTTTTGCTGTTGCATAATCAATATGATTGACTCGACCAAAGTTGCCTGCCACTGAACCAATAGCGATAAGGGTCGCATTGATATTATCATGATTCGCTGGTTGGAGATATTTTAACGGTCGACACCATTCGCGTGCATACAGAAAGTAGGACGTCAAATCGACATTGATTGTATTTTGCCATTGATCAAGGAACATGTCCAAAATAGGAATATCATCTTCTTTGAACACATCACGATTAACAATGCAAACATTGACAAGTTCAAAATGATTACAACTATCTTCAAAGTCTTTTTTGACAGCTTGTTCGTCCGTAGCATTGACTGAAAATGCTTGACATGGGTCAGGATATTCGTTTAACAATGAGCGTCAAGCTTCTACATTACGATAATAATGTAATGAAACATTAGCACCGTGAGTAGGGAACAAACGTGCTATAACAGCACCAATACTGCCTGACACACCAGTTACTACAACACGTTGGCTATTCATCGTTGGATGTTTTGCGGCGTGTACATCACCAGATGAGATAAGATATAAGAGTAGAAAGCAAGAGTTAGCAAACACATTATTCTATCAAAGTTCTGTTTTTTCGGGACGAAAATGGCCGGTCGTCTGTAAACTCATTTTACCTGGAGATTGTAAGTATACCATAAGACTTAGAGAGTGCTCATTTGAACGTTGTTCTGCTTATTATCTTTAAATACGAGCTACTGAGTCATTTGAAATCTCTCAAAACGTGTACACATGAACATAGTTACGAACATCCTGCCTTCTTTTCATTACGATCTTCCGGTCATTTTCACGCCGAACGCCACGCAAATTGCAGTTTTTTGTTTTTCAAAAATACTGCTGTCCGTTACGATCTATTGGACAACTTTCATTCCGAACACCCTGACTGTTTTACATTTTTGTCATTCCGAAGAGCATGTATGTTTTTATATGTCGGGAAATCGTAATGAAAAATTAGTACGAAATGTCACTTTCCCGTTGTTTCGCAAGAATTAAACATCTTCTGTTGCCATCTGTTAGCATGTCAGGCAGTTTCAAAAGGGTAAAAATAGTGTTTCGATTCCACGATCAGCGTTTTGGATTTTCTACACAGCCCTTTTGAATACTTAATGCCAAAATGTGAACTTCGTTTGATCTTGATGTCATCATTATTTGGACTATGATTAAAAATTGAGTTCACATCCACACTACCGATAGATCGATCGCACATAGGCGCAGAAGAACCGGTGAAAACTTCAAGTTGATGTGAAGTGAAGTTCAATTCTCTGTACGGACTTCAAAGTACGAGATAGCCCCTGTTCGAACTCAATAATTAATGTAATAAAAATATGACTTTTTTGACAAACTGTTTTTTTTTTGAAGACTTCTATTAATCTGTTTCATACAATTCATTTTTTCTTTAAATAAGATTTTCCAATGAATTTAAATAGACTACTACGACGTGCATTTCAAACTTTCAGAAACAATACAAAAATAATACAGATTCTTAGCTACTAAGACTAAAATTCGATATTGGTAGGATGAATATTAAAAGAATTTTCACTTGATTGTTGCGCAAAAATATGAAATATTGAGCTTTTCTTCGCCCGAAAGTTGCCAACTAAACAAAAAAAATATCTAAACGTTTAGCAGTAATTGTTCTATAAAAAATAATGAAGAATCTGCTTAATACGTAAAGCCAACTCATGTCAAGCGATAATGATAATATATGCAAAAAGAATAAAAGAACATGAGATATGATGAAAAGAATGTGCATCGACATTTGATATGACCTTGGATAGATAAACTCCTAATATTAATGAGATATGCTGGTGAAGAAAATTAGCTTATAGCAACGTTTGATTTATTTTTTCAAGATTTAATTCAGAATTCTGATTTGCTTTTAATGAAGCAAATCAAGGAAACGAAACGAATGTTTCTGTGCTCGAGACAAGCTACATGTAATTTCTACATACACTGGCAGCAATGTCAACGTAATTCATGCTGTTGATAGCACTCGTGTATTTACGAATTGCATGTAGCTTATCTCACCTGTTTCTGTTTTTTTTCCAATTCAATAAACAGCAAATCCTGAACAAGAAAGAAGAGGTCGTTATTGATAAGCGTTACTTGTCACGTGTAAAATGAAATTGATAGTAGCGTTCTTTGCATTATCTAGCATTTGTTTAGAGCGTGCATGATTATTTGATTTTAACTGATTAAATCATATTTTTTTCTTGTCATTAAATTATGTCTATCGTGCAGAAATTTTCTTTCGGTCGACTATGAGAATTTTTTAGCCGAAACAAAATTATGGCCAGAAATTGGCAGGTTGGTTTTTTGCAATAAATTTTTAACTTGTTAGAATTTTTTATTATCTTTTTCTTTTATAATCTAGTCTCTGAAAAGTAAAAACCGAGTGTTTTGCAATGGTCGTTGTATTACCGGTCATAACATAGGAATATTCATATTTGCTGTATTGCTAATTAGTGTCATATCTGGACTTTTCTTTGGTTTCGAGTAAGATTTCGATGCAATAATAAATAAATTCTAGACTTAATATCTTAAAATTTTAGTTGTCCTTATCTAACCAAGAGACTGAGTCCAGCCATACCGATATTTGCTGCTCTTTTATTTTTTATGGTTATTTGTTGTATTTTACGTACAGCATTCACTGATCCTGGCATACTTCCTCGAGCAACGCCAGAAGAAATTCGTTATCTTGAAAAATCAGGTTCAAACTTAAGAATTCATGTAGAAATTTTAATATTGTCTTTTCTATAGATAATCTACAAAATGTTTCATTAACTGGACGAGTCATCGAAGTTCAAATGCGTGGTGGACATGTCATGCAACTTAAATTTTGTCAAACATGTAAAATTTTCAGACCACCACGAGTGTCACATTGTTCACTGTGTGATGCATGTATTGGTAAGACGAATTAAATGATTAAAAAAACCAACAACGAAGAATCATATTTTTATTTTTTAGCGAATTTCGATCATCATTGGTATGTCATTTTTAGATTCATATTTAATTAACATAATGATTTATGCTTTAGTCCATGGGTTGGAAATTGTGTTGGTTTACGAAATTATCGATATTTTTATTT
Organism: Rotaria socialis; assembly: GCA_905331475.1. Classification (NCBI taxonomy): domain Eukaryota; kingdom Metazoa; phylum Rotifera; class Eurotatoria; order Philodinida; family Philodinidae; genus Rotaria; species Rotaria socialis. Next base: position 69,000 of record CAJNYU010000505.1, on the reverse strand, counting down.
ATTCTTATTTTCATTGTCGCTTCTTTGTATTTACATATTCGTTTTTAATATTATCAATATTGCTTTACGTAAGTATTCAAACGTCGAGAGTTCTTTTCATGTTCTATATATAAAATAGAAAATAATGAAAATTTCTTTTTCCTTTCCTGTGATGAATCGTGGAAATATCCGTGAGAGTATTATTAATAATATTTCCTCTATGGAGCTTACCAGGACCATTGTTTAATTAAAAGCCCTAAATTTTGAATAGGAGCACAAGACGCATCAACAGTCGCTGATGCAATTCGTGATACACCGGCAACTATAGTCGAAGCATTAGTATGTTTTATTTCAATATGGTCGGTGATTGGTCTATGGGGTTATCATACATATTTAATTTGTCGAAGTGTAACAACAAATGAAGATGTATGTACTTGAATTTCGTTAATGAAAAATAAGCTTCATTTATTTCTAATAGATCAAAGATACGTGGAGATCTACACGTCGCGGTGAAACTTTATCAAATCCATTTTCTCGAGGACATTCATTGTTAAACTGTTTTTCTGCCTTATGTGGGCCATTACCGCCGAGCTTTCTTAATCTACGTGCTATAGTAAAACAGGAGAATAATATACCAATGACAGCAATTGGAATGAACAATAGTCAACATGATACAATACGATATCATCCGGATGACAGTGCCATTTATAACAATCGTGTGGTATGTTCGTACTTTGTTTTTTCTGTTCTAAGGAAAGGAACATCCAATGTTATTTTTTTTATTTCAGTGGGATAGTTCTGCAGAAAATCAGCCGTCTTCTTTTCAAATGAAACAACAGCAACGTCCTTATACACTGCGTGATTATGTATAATATGTCAGATTTTGCTGCTTTCGTTTTTTTTTGATCATCTATTAACCGAGAATTCTTTTTGTATTTGAGTAAATATTTATCAATGTGTTTTTTGGCTTTTTTGTAAATCGAAAAAAAAAAGATTAATTATTCTAATATTCAGATAGAATAAAAAAAACTAATATGCGTGCTGTTATTCAACGTGTTCTTCGAGCGAGTGTTCGTGTCAGCGATGAATTAATTAGCTCTATCGATCGTGGTTTATGTGTATTAATCGGTATTGCCAATGATGATGATCAAACTGATATTGATTATATTGTAAGAAAACTGCTCACGATTCGCTTATGGCCATCGATGGATGGAACTAAAAATTGGAATCGTAACGTTGTTGATTTAGACTCAAGTCTGTTGTGCATTAGTCAATTTACGTTGCATGCAACATTGAAAGGTACAAAGCCCGATTATCATCTATCTATGTCAGGTGAACAATCGAAAATATTATATGAAAAATTATTAAATCAATTGAAACAAAGTTATAAAACAGATAAAATTTTTGACGGACAATTCGGCGCGATGATGGCCGTGAATATCGGTATGTCTACATAGTAATTATCGTGGTGTATAGTACAACTTTAGTTTTTCGAGTAATAATAAAATTTCTTGAATTTTACGATAACGACAAAAGAACAATTCTCATGAAGACATTTCATAAATAATCAACGTGTTTTAGTTGCATTATTTTGGCATTTAATGTGAATAGGAAAACAAGTACTATTTACATAGAATTGTAATCATCAATTTAGATTTGCGTAGGATGCAAAAATCGCAAATAGAATATTGTCACTAAAATGCACCGGCAGCATCTGCTTATATTTGAGTTGAACAAATAGTTTATTCTATGTGTAATGTAACTTCCGATGATTGAGAGAAGTTTTTCACAGAGACGTTTTTAGTGCTTGTATGAAAGCTCTAGAACGATTATCCTCAGAAACAAGAGTTGCGCATATGTTCGGTTGAGGAAATTCCGACCTTGTCAATAGGAATGTATCCAATCGCATTTTTTAATTAATTCGCCGAATCAAATGATACTTAATTGTTGAACGTTTACGCATGATTTTTATTCATGGGATATTCGAGTTGGGCTTGACTATTGTTTTATAAGGAAGAAAATATTGTACTCTAATTAATAAAATATTTTTCGATTAAAATTTCTAATTTTAAATTTTAGAGAACGATGGTCCAGTAACAATCATTCTTGATAGCCGATCGAAAAAGTCCGGCGCAAGTGCCGATAACGAATAAACTGAAAAGTTTCGTTTTTTTTTTATGTTAAATCTCGACACATTTAATAAGTTATTTGAGGACTTTTTCTCTGTTCAATCATACTCAAATTTCTTAATTAAACAGATAACCGTAAATAAATTTTGTTAATAAAAAAAATAAGAAGAAGAAAAAAGAAATAAAGAGACCTTCTTTATCTCTACTCATTTATCATACATTTGCAATTCCTATCGTCAAAGAAATACACGCACATTCAACAATGTTTGTATATCCAGTACCATTGCTCGTCATTTTATTAGTGACCAGTCAATTTATCAAAGCTCATCCATCGGCAATATCAAAAGGTACAAACAATAATCATCCGATGCATCAACGATTAAAACGCGATATTGCGTATTTACAACATCATGAATTAGCAAATAATTATAATGATGATATGCCGTCAGGTTTTGATGAAAGCTCACCATTTATTTATTCGCTTATGCAGCGACGCAATCGCAAACGTTTGATTGACTTTTAAGAAAAGAATTCTATGTATTTGTCAAAAATGAATACAAAATAAAATAAAAGTTTGAACTTAAAAAAAGTAGAAAAATATTCTCTTTTTTGCCTATCAATCAACATCCAATTAGAAACATAGTTCACTTACTTGAATGCAAAATGTAGTTTTACCAAGAAACAAAGAATATTTGTAGTTATGCAAAAAAAAGAAGATGACACTTGAACAGGAAATGCACGAAATAGCATTTGAATTTTTTTCTCAAATTCATATAATTGATGATCAAAGAAAAAAACTTATACAAATAGAACTTTTGAGCCAAGAGAGATAGGTAAATTAACTGGCAAACAGTTTGCAAAAAAACATCGGTTTTTTATTCATTGTTGTATTAATAATACATGCATTACACTACTTATCGTATTTTTAGAGAACGCAAATATCATCATGTTCTTTGTTTCCACGTGAATTAGATTCTTGAATAAATATAGAGTCTGGTATCCTAATTATTCCGGAAAAAAATGACTCTGACAATTTCATTCACAAGAGAAGATATGTGAATCGTATAAACTTATATTTTGCTTTGCGAGGAAGAGCAAATGTTTCTCTATCAAGTGATATAACATTAGTTGAATAATATATTATTCAACTAATGTTATATCACTTGATAGAGAAACATTTGCTCTTCCTCGCAAAGCAAAATATAAGTTTATACGATTCACATATCTTCCCTTGTGAATGAAATTCTCCGAGTCATTTTTTCCCAGAATACTTAGGATACCAGACCCTATTTAGTCTTTTAGTTTCCTTGCAAGTTCTTGTACTGTTTCATCGAATAGAAATTTAAATTTAAACTCTACTTTAAGGAATCAGCTTTTATATAAGAGCGAAGCAAAAAAAGATAATCTGTTAAATGGCCTGTTCTTTTTATTGGATACAATCATGATGAGACGTAACGTGCCAAGTATGTTTGGATGAAGGCATCCGTCAGATAAGCGAACATATTTCTAGCTGCGACACAACTAATGAGACTGACGATGAGAACGAGCTGATCCCGCCAGATACAAGTCAGCTTTTATTTTCATTTATGTCCATTAATATGCACTTCATATTTTCTTCTCTACTTGGTGATCATTGCTTCGTGTATGCCATGCTTTAACATCTGCATTTTTTGCTTCTCCTCTCTTTTCTTTCTCTTATGATCTTATTCTTTTTTTGTATCCAATGTTGATGTTTTCTATATAGAAAAGCCAATTTGAAAAATATATATTCCTTTTTATGCTATGCAAAAGCATTTATAATCAAACATCGATGGATCGTAATGTACATAATGACTTGGCTCGAACAAGTATTATGTTGGATTTAGCTACAATCAAAGAAGATATTGGCGAGATTGATGACAATAATGACGATGATGAATCAACGAAACATGAGATTAATAAAATTACAGATGAAAATGGTAAGAAATTTTTACTAAAAAAATCAAAATGACAAACATTCGAAGATTGTAAATCGCATAATATAATCAGTTTTATCTATTTGATTATCTACTTCAATGTCATCAAAATTCATATAAAGATTTGTTTTCTTCCTTGTTTATATTTGTATATATATGTGTGTGTGTGTGCGTGTTTGTATGTGTAACGAGAGATAGACAAGTCTGTCAAACATCAAATAAGTGGAAACTACCCTAAAGAGAATCATGGCGAACGATAAATTATCATTAGTGTAGATAGATAGATATAAAAAAAAAACTTTTCTAAGCTTGAAAATAATCTAGAAACGATTGACAGGATATATGTCTGTCGATAAAAAAAAGAAGCAAAATTAGCAATGGACTTTGACAATGCTAATACAATAAGATAAATATTATCGACAAGTTTCTCTTTGCATCTTAATAATCGACAACTATTATTTGTTGATCGTATCTAATGAATTATCGACGGATTAAAATGTTTCTTTTTTGTTTGGCATTTTACATTGAAATTTTAATTCGATTTACTTTGATGATATTTCCTGTTGTTTAGATTTATCATTACGTTTACAAAATCGTACCGACGTTGAAAATGATCTTAAAGATGACGAATCCCTAGAAACAATTACAACAATTGTACATCATTCAAATGAGTAAGTTAACAAGAAGATCATGTTCAAATTAAAATTAAAAATTACTTTTCCTTTTTTTCCTTCTCCTTTTATTTTCTTGAAGTTCTCGTATACATATTAGTACAAAAACACATTGTCAATTGCTCTGCACTCATAGGGAGAAATTCAGAATGAATGAACTGCCATTATTCGGCCTGCGTGTAAGTGCCATCTTGAGCAGCATCATTGCAAAGTCTTCTTTTCCTTTTCCTTTTTCTTCTTATTCTTTTTTGTTAATACTTGAACACATATAAGCAACGTTTTTATCTAACATTTAATTGCATTCCTATTTTTGTTGTTGTTGCTGCTGCTGTCTTGTGTCAAGGTATGAATGATGAAACGGAAAGTCTACCTTAATAGATGTCTTCATTCTCATTTTTTATGGTTAGAGTTGAACAAAAACAATACACTAAAGAAGAAGAAGCAACATCAGCAATCATGCTGAATTTTAAAGATGAGCCCAACTGTAATTATTTATTGCATGTTTATGTGTGTGTTTTTCTAGCGGAAAACAATTGAATAGAGAAAGCTAGAAAGCTTTACTACTGTACGGAAATCATTTCATCTCATTTAGATTTATTATTCTTCGCTTTACGTTTTTTCCTTTCATTATTTCTATTGACAATTCTAGAGAATAATAAAAAACGAGCACGCACATATTAAGTTTTATTATTAACAGAGAAGAATATGCTTGCCGATATGGTACGTCTATATATAATGACTTTTTGTTTCTGTCTACCATTATATTTATATATATATATATATATCGATAGATCGTCTTTTATCTTAGTAAATCATTGTCAATTTAAAAATATGTCGGCATCATCGAAGAAGTGATGCTTTTTGTCGCTAAATTCTCGTTTTTTCTTTCTTTTTCTATCTCTCTCGCTACTCTTAGCACTGTCCTCGAGTGAAGAGAGCTGCTACATAGTTTGCTCTAATACACATAACTGAAAATGATCGATGTAATAAATTTTGTTCCAATTTGCATGACAAATCACGAACACGATTGAATAGAGACATAGAGCGTAAAGAACTAACGATAGAAATAGACTTATTTTTATCTTCCATTATTGTCAATATGTTTATAGACTTTTGTAGTTGGCTAACAAAGTTATCTGAAAAATCTTGTTCACTTACACTGATTTGTCGTTCGATAGATCGAAAGAAATAAGAGCAGCTCAACAGTCGTATCATCGAAAAGAGTATTGAACTGTAAAACGATAAATATAGAAAAGCTTTTCGGGATGGTCCTACTGTTTGACAAAACACAAGCGACAACTTGCCGAACTAAATTGACCTAATCGACGATTGGCACCTATATTTTTTTCTTCTTTTGCTTTCTCTTTTTAACGATGATGTGTCATCATCGGTTTCCGATTCATCCGCGCACCCTGTCGACTCTACCAAGGATATGATCGAATTAGACAAGAAGACAAGAAGAAAAAAGAAAAGCACATCCTGGCACACGCCGTTTTTTAGTAGATACTAAAACACCAAAACTATTTTCCGTTTATTACTATTATTATTATCGAAACTATCATTATCATTAGTTTTAGTAATCGTAGTACAAGTTCACCTAGCATCAATCTAACCGCCGCTCCATTTATTCTTGTTACACATGACAAAATTAGTTCAAACATCGAATCTCAATCATCAACGATTGAACCATCGACAAGGTCATCATCTATCAACATGGATAACATAAGTTTAAAAGGTATGAATCAAGGCGAAAACATTTCCGTTGAAAGGTTAATTCTTTGTTTTTACGGTAAAGATTATTTTGATCGATCTTCGTGTCCTGGTTCACCAACTTTACCCGATAAACTTCTATCGTCAGCATCAACAACAACTACTTTATCACCTCCTGGAATTCATTTAGTTGCAAGTAATAATAGTTTAACGAGCGCCGGCAAACGACGTGGTCTTGGCTTAAGTAGTGTTCATCGAGCTAGTTACAAACGTGCGCATACAGGAAGATTAGTAAGTCATAGAAATCGATATTATTCGAATGATAATTAAAGAATGAATATTCATAAGAATGCAATTCGGATTAGATCAACCAATTCCCATGCTGTGTTTAAATTGAGATCTGAGATTAATCTCATTTGTTTTGTTTCAGTCTATCGATCATACACCATATGAATTATTTATTGAATTACATGATTTAAAGCAAGATGCTAATAATGAATATAAATGGCATAAATGTGCAAGGTAAATTTAGTAGAATAATAAACAACACTGATTTCAATTCTTTTTGTTTTTCTTCTCATTCAACTATCAATAGATGGATTCGCTATGAGGAATCTTATGACTTTGAATCAGAACGATGGCAAGGTTTGTTTGAAAGGAATTCTTTTTTTTTCACCGAAGACATCTTGCTTTTGTTTTTATTTCTAGCTCCACGAGTCGGCTGTTTGAATTTCCATAGTTTGCTTGAATTACGTCGGGGCTTACAATATGGTGCGTATGTTGTTTTTATTTAGAAAACGTTGACGAGAATTTTGTTTTTTCATATTGATCTTTCATCATTGTTCATTTTTCTTGTAGGGATCGTGTTGCTTGATCTTGATGAGCAAAAACTCGAACGTATTTATGAAGCCATTATTAACGATGCTATTGCCACTGGGCAAATGAATAAGGATCTGAAAGATGAACTCCTTCGGCTTTTAATAAGTAATCACAAGTATGAATGAATTTATTTTAATTGAAAAATTAGTAGCCTACGATTGTTTTCACTTTTTGTTTTTCAAAGACATCCTGAAGCTCGTTCATCTCGACGTCGGTCATCAACGATTGATTTTCCGCAATTAGCAGCGCGTCGGTCAAGTTTAGCTTTTCGACGAAGTGACCCGACTAGTACCGATAATAATAATAGTCGACGTATGAGTCTCTTAGAACAAAAACCCAACGGGGATTTGAATAAAACTTTCAAAACTCTTATTGTTCAAGTTAGTATTTTGTATATTTTCTTTTTTGTTTTGCATGTAAAATCAATCTTGTTTAGTATGATAATATTGCTGAATCGGTTATAACTGATTTGCATACAAAATCAAGTTTCTCAGAAGAATTACCACAAAATTTCGATGATTATAGCAATGAAAATGTTAATCAATCACAGCGGCCATCTATACCACAAACATTTTCGTTTCGTCGAAATTCACAAATTCAACAAAAGAAACGTCGCGATTCTATTCCAATTAAAGTAATAAATAATAGACCAGAAAAACAAAATTTTTTGTCATTCTCAAAGAATCCACTGTTCGAATGATATTGAATCAATGAAAATTTTAACTGGACCTTTTTTTATTATTGATCTATAAATAGATCATTTGTTTTTCCGAGAGAATCAGCCAGGACGTTCTTTTCTTCTACATTACAAATAAGAGTTTCAAAGTAGTATTCCAGTCTGACAGACTTTTGTTAAACATATAGAGAGGATAAGTGCACAGATTTTTGCTCCTGTTAGATAAGAATGTTTAAGATTGAATGTTCTAACTATTTGCACTTCGTCACCAGAGAAAACTATGCAAAAATCAATGCGTATGACGAAGTCAGTCAAACAAATGCTGAACATTCAGCGTTTGTTTTTTCATTGATCTAGCCGCCGCGAATGCATGTTTGCGTTATGTTCATGTTCTGGTGATTAGTTTATAGAAGATAATCCGTTTAAAGTCATAGCATATTTAACTATAATCTTTATTTCCGGTTAGAAAAGAAGGAGAAAAACTTCTTTCGTTTTCGTGCCAACAAGTTTTCATTTATTTATTAAACGTATTGAACTAATCTTCTATTGTTTAGTCCGACGTAATGCGATGTATTCCAGGAAATGCTGAATGTGCTGAAGTATTGATTGGTAGTATGCGACACTTAACTAGGCCTATAATGGCATTTGTTCGTCTTTCAGAAGGTCAAGTAATAGGTAAGACTTTATTTTATTTATTCTATTGTTAATTTGTTCGGCTTCTTCTAAAGATAATATGACTGAAGTTCCATTGCCGGTACGCTTTATTTTTTTGCTTATTGGTCCAGCTATGGATGAATACTTAGAGATTGGTCGTGCACTAAGCACATTATTTAGTACAATGGTAAATAGTTGTTCTTGCTCTTTTTTTTTATTGTTGTCTAGTAAATTTATTGGTTAACAGGACTTTCGAGAAACGGCATATCAAGCGATGGATCGCCGTGATTTATTAAACGGTGTAAATGATTTTCTTACGAACTCGATTGTTTTACCGCCAGGAGATTTCGATAAAGAACTTCTATTGCCTATAATTGAAACAGCTAAATTAAAAAAATTGAATGCAAAACGACGTTCAACACGAGCACGATCTCAAAATTCTGATCGGACCAATGATCAAGACCGCAGACCATCGCAAGGTAAATATTTATATAAATCGATAGGTTTTCCTTTAACTTTTTTCGAAAATATTTTAGTTTCAAAAATTTTATTAAGTAAGTCGAATGAAATGAATTGTTCTTTTTTCAATGATCATGAAATCATATTCTAGCGCAAATGTCTACTTCATCGCACGATAAACAAGATGAAGATCCGTTTCAAAGGAGTGGCTTCGTATTTGGTGGTGTCTATCGTGAAATGCGCCGACGTTACGAGCATTACAAATCAGATATTTTCGATGCGTTTAGTCTTAATTGTCTTGTTAGTCTCATATTTATGTTTATTGCATGTCTGGCGCCTGCATTGACTTTTGGTGGTATTATAGGTAAATGAAAAACATCCGATATGAAAAGTAATAACATAGAACTTTTTTTTGTTTTATTTTTCTTAGCTGATAAAACGAACAATAGATTGGGTGTCAATGAAATGCTGATTGCAGCATCTGTTAATGGTTTCCTATTTGCTTTTGTCAGCGGACAGCCATTGCTTATTCTTGGACCAACTGGACCTTTTCTTGTCTTTGAAGAAATGGTCTATGATGTAAGTAAATCAATAATTGAAAAACAATTTCAACGTAATTGAGAGACTAATTTGCTCGAAATTGATTCTGATGGAAGGTTGCTTTCGTTGATTAGGTCTTGTGCATGACGAGAGCATCAGGCTTGCCTTGTATTCAGAATTATAACTACTATTCGTTGTAGAGAATATGTTGGGTTACTGTAAGCGATGAATATCGTTTATTTTTGTCTTTCAATATCAATGAGGCGTAAGATAATAATTTGCAAGAAGATCGAACAGACCGACTGGGATAAAAATATCTCCTATTGTATACATTGTGAAATGACAATCATGTTGCCTTGAATAGAAGCACGGTTATCGAAGAAAACAAAGATGTAGCGTTTTTTGTTTGTATACGAATGTACTGGATTTATTTGTTCCATAATAATCGAGGTTCTTTTCGTCCAAGAGAAATTAGAGCGATCCATTGTATTGAAATTAATAATCTGTAAAGTTTCTAAAAATATACATTGAATTTGTATTGTGTTCCATCACTTAATCTTAACTATGTTTTTCTAAAGCCGAAAGAGACGGCACGAATAAGATGTTAATTAAACTCCATAGAGAATAAAAATATATTATTCTAATTTAGTTATGTCAATCGTTGCAATGCGATTTTTGGACTGTTCGATTGTGTGTTAGCCTTTGGACAACGTTTTTTATAATAATTCTAGTGGCATTCGAAGGTAGCTTTATGATTCGTCATGTAACTCGATTTACTGAAGAAATATTTGCTCTCATAATTGCTGTTGTTTATCTCTATGAACCATTCAAGAAAATTTATAAAGTAAAATATCGAATTTATTTTTCTCTACATTCGTATTTTAACCTAAATATCTCTCTTCTAAAATAGATATTTCAATTAAATCCAGTATTATGGAAATATAATTATAGTTATCCATTAGCTTGTTCGTGTAATACATCATCTTCTAATGAAGATACAAATCTCTCATCTAATAATGGTTCATATTCATCATTATATTCGTGCTATGATTGCCTACCTACCGAACGTTATGTGTCGTCATCATTATTACAAACTAATTATACAACAATATCAAGCGATGAAACTCAATTACCAAATAAAGCATTACTCTCATTAATTATACTTCTTGGAACGTGCTTTATAGCAATTGCACTTAAGCGTTTTCGACGAAGCAATTTTTTTGGTCGGAGTGTAAGTTAATTTTAGACAAAAAAAAATATTGATTTGTTTATCTATGCAAGCCCTTGAATGAAATTTATTTTCTAAAAATTCTAAAAGCAAGATAAAATCCGAAATGCCATTTTTGTGTACTCAAAAAGTGAGTACACTCTAGATCGGTCAGTGTGCCCGGCCGACCGTAGGCACGATAACTTTCGAAAAAAGAGTCAGATCGTGATGAAATTTTCCACACATTTCAATCTCATGAATATCTCGGTCGAGTTCGAAGATGAGAAGGATCCCTCAAGAAATGGTTGAGTTATCGAAAAAATTGTCATTTTTTGACCAGGCCATTCCTGAGGAGGATTACAGGGAATTTTTTTCAAAAAATAAATCTTTCTCAGAATTATTCACAACATATATCAATCGACTCAGTTTTTAACGCTGATTCCGAATCTGATATTAGTTTTGAACTAAATCGTAGCTTTCTAACGAAACATCGCCTGAAAAGCGTCTCAAAATGCACAAAAGCTGCATCCAAAAATCAAATTGCCTAGTTTCTCATGATAATTTTGATGTTCAGACATTCTAGAATGACTCATATGTCCCATGCACTTTTTGCAGTACACATAACTCTCGGATGTAATCCGAAGTTTCCACATTTTTTAATTCTCAACTATATGTAACATTGTATCAATTGAATGCATAAAAAGAAAAAGTCTAAGTAAACCTGATAGTCATAGTAGTAGTACTCGCTCTCTTGGATCAGAAAAAACTTCAGAAGAAATATTCTGTATTGAAGTAGTAAAGCAAGAAAAAAAACAACAACCACGATTTATTCGAATTCAATCAATGAAAAACATCAGATTATTCCGGAGTGTGGATACATCGGGGGGTATTTTCTTGTGTTCATAAGGCTTTTGGCTTTTCCATCAGTTCCCGGACTAGATTTTTCTCTTTGCATTTATTATATATAACATCATTAGAATATTGTAGAAATACAATTTGCTCAAAACGAAAATGCCACTTACAGTTTGACGCTAATGATAGATTAATAAATCTAAGTTCCTAGAAATATACGCAATGATCTTAATCTTCTATTATCAACCCAATTGTTTATGATTGCATTATAATTAAAATTTTTTTTAGTCACGACAGACTTTGAGTGATTTTGGCATGACTATTGCTCTTATATGTATGGTACTGTTCGATATGTTAATCACTAAGAATGCTGGCGGTCATAGTTTAACTCAAGTAAATATGTGAAACAAAAAAAAAGAAATGATGATAAACTATATATTCTGCTAATTCATATAGAAAATTACTGTACCAAGTTCAATTCGACCCAGTGATCGAGAGCGTGGCAATGTTTGGCTAATATCACCATTACGTAAACGGTTACCAGTTTGGGTTTATTTTGCATCTTCGTTCCCTGCTATTCTTATTTCTGTCGTTCTTTTTTTCGAAGTAGAATTAACGAGGTAAACAGAAATAATTAAATGCACGAAAAATTCAATAAGATTTACTTCGTTTTCTTCTAGTATTATGATACAATCAAAATTAAAATGTGTCAATACAACTAAATCTATTAAAGGTACTGGTTATCATTTAGATATATTGATAGCAGGTAAAGGAAATTTATTTAGTTTTTCGTTCTCATTGAATACTGTTGTTTTTTCTTCGTATTAGGCGTTTTAATATCTGTCAGTGGGCTTTTCGGTCTTCCGTGGATTTGCGCAGCACCTGTCCGAAGTATTGCTCATGTAGCTAGTTTATCAAAATATAGTAAAACTCATGCGCCCGGAGAAAAACCTCGTCTTATCGATATAAAAGATCAACGTGTAACAAACATAGGCGTACATATACTTATTGGTTGTACGATATTCGCAGCTCCTATTATTTGTAAAATTCCCGTTGCCGCTTTGTTTGGTATTTTTTTATATTTTGGTATTGTATCAATATCTGGTACGCAATTATTCAGTCGACTTAAAATGATGTTTATTCCGACAAAATATCATCCCAATATTGGATACTTAAGACGTGTATGTACACATTTTGTTGTGTGGTCGACGTTTATTTTGCAGAAAACAAAATCTCTTTTACTTTAGATCCGTCAAATGAAACGCTATGCGTACACATTTATACAAATCATCGCTGCCGGTTTATTGATAACAATAAAAGTGACTAATTTCGCTTTTTTATTTCCGTTTATCCTTGTTCTACTTGTGCCGTTTCGCAAATGGTGTCTTCCATGCATTTTTACTGAACGAGAACTCACTGAGGTAAAAATTTTAATTGTATCTTTAGTTTTTTTTCTCTAAAATTTTATCTCTTTAGCTTGATGGAGATGAACAACCAGATAGCATCTTCGATGATGAAATTGATTTCTATGGTCAAGTTCATTTGCCCATTTAATCATGCAAATATCCGGTGGTTTGCTATTACTTTTATTTTATGTAAGGAAAAAAAGGCAAGGGAAAAAATTAGATATTTTATGTAAAAATATTCTGCCTGTGTAGTTTTTATTTTTCGCTTATTTTGTTAAAATCATGTTTGTATGTTCTTGTTCGATTACCACTGTGAAACTGCGTCCCAATGAGGTTTATCTTTATAAAATAAATCGCTGTTAACATGCCAATGAAGAAGTTCAGCAACTATTTCTCGTTGTTCTTCAGCAAATTTCTTCCATAATTCATGTATATCCATAATCTCTTTAGCATTCCGAATAAAATATTGAATGCAACATTGTTTAATCAATTTATTGTCGTATTTGTAGGCTGCTCTGAGTAACATTAATACATTAGTTGTATTAATACGACTGGAAAGAACTATATTATTTAAACAAAACAAAAAAAACAGATGAATAACAGGACTTATGATGTAAATGGTAAAGTCTCTGGGCTGCTAGCTTTAGCTCTACCCCTCAATCCTTCAAACTCTTCGATCACAATGACAAAACAAGACTTACAACGACCAGTATGAACTTTCAGATCTTTAATATCGTATCGACCAGCAGCATCAAGAAGAGCATAACCTTAAAACGAGAAGAAAATCCTGTTTTCTGTTTTGTTATTTTCATGGTTGAACAAAATCTTACAATTGCTATCATCTAATTCACATCGACCCGTGTACATGAAGACAATAACTTGTTTCATTATTTCTGGAACTGCTTTATTAATATTAATAACTAATTTGTCTTTATGTGTCATTGTTTCGAGTTGTTCTCTTTCATCATTCGGAAGTCGATTGAAATTACCCGATATAACCGCTTTAATAATTAAAATAGAAAAGCATCGGTTTTTTTTCGAATTTTTTACCTGCAAAAGCGTTTGAACGAGCCGCAAGTATGCATTTGTGAACGGCCATATAAGTACCTAATACATGGGAAATTTTCGTAAATGCCTTTTAAATCTTGAAATCTTTATACCTCGAACATTGAGGTAACAATCACTGATATCAACTCGATTCAGTAAATTACCCAAATCAGACGATAGATGTTCAAGTAAAGCTTTATTATGTTCTTCTTCTGATGCTGGATTATACACGCCCGCGCTCGCATGCCGTTGACTCTGTTGAGCATTACTAATTCGGCCGTTTTCTGTTTGTGGTCGCCCTATGACAAAAGCGTCTGGCCCACTAGATTGCCTTTTTTCTGGTGGCGCTGATCGCTGTTGAATACTTTCATCATTGTCGTATGTTGTAGTCATTGTTCTGATGAAATTTTGTTGCTGCTAAAACCTCTTTGACAAGCTATTTATGAAGACTGAATTCTTTTTTATGATTGTCGATTAGAAAAAGGAGGAAAAAAAGAAATTGTATGTAGTTAAATACTAAGCCTTTATGTTATCGTCATAGTAACTATCAGTAAGAGAAAGAATTGGACAATTTACAGATATATAATCGACAATATAGGCACTCTCAACTTTCTCTAATCCATAAATACTAACTGAAGATAAGAAAATGAATCTTACATCGAATACTTTAGTCTATTTCTTAATAAAAACCAATCTGAAGATGAAGTGTCGTGTCGTTATATGACTTTACTTTATTGCAGTAGACCCTATTTGAATATTAAGCTTTGAAGCAAATCAAGTTATTATGATGTGAATGAAGTCACACACCCGCACTCTGGCGTAGTCTGCACGGAACAGGATTAGTGTTTGAAGAGGCATAGCAAAAGAATATATACTGAAAAAAATGATTATGATATTTAAACAAAATTTTGTCATCTACCACAAAAAAAAGTACAAAGTATAATGACACTCGAACAAAAAAAAACCTCATTCATACACTGCAAGGAAATCACTGATAATTGATGATATATATTAAAGAACATGTGCAAACCGTAGCACGCATAAACGATAAACAAATCGAAAAAGAAGAATTTATCAATGCCGTACACATATGGATTGAATAGTTTCATTGTACTTAGCGACAATAATGTGTTCAGGGATAACCTCTAGCGGATTATCGCTGTTTTTCATGAATAATCATTCATTTAATCGGCAAATAACTGTGCGGTACATGTAGCCATTGTACCTAGTGTAGAGCTCTTCTACACAACACCCTGTACTTCTTTGAAAAATATTGGAATCATTGTCACCAAAAGGCACGCTTTTACTGGTACGTGACTTTTAAATTCTACTGATTAGACATCCGGCATCGGAAGAAAATAAAATTTGAGATAGGCAAAACTGAGATTTTTACGAATAAGAAAATTGAAACAGCCATGATCCAGAATAAATAAAAACTTTGCTCTGTTCTGTACTAAATTGCATAAAAATCGAATGTTGTGTTTTTGAAAAAATAGCATTGTCCGTTCTCTTACTTCCGCAAAAAAAGAAGCATCGGTACAGTTTTTCTTTTCATTGCTTGTCGATTTGTCACACTCGAATCATGTATCCTAAATATCCGTCATTAAATACGAATTATAATAATAATAGAAATGAAAATCGGAATTATTTCACTACTAGTGAACAACGTATGCCTGCTTTTCAACAATTTATTCGTCGTTACGAAAGTAAAATATTTTTTTCTTATAGATTAATTAAAATAGAATTTTTCTTGTTCTCTTATAGTTAATCCAACATTTGCTAAAAAATTACTCGCATTGGATGGTTATGAAATTGTATTTATTTGTGATGATTCTGGTTCAATGAATACTCCACTTGGTAGAATAATTATGTCGTTCATCTTCGTATTAATTCTTAAGTCTATATTTAGGTGATGTTTATGGTCCTTATAAAAATGCAGCTACTCGTTGTAAAATTAATATTTCTATATTCTATCTCTGTGTTTCATTCGTTTTGACTTTCATAGGGGCTGAACTCAAGCAAACAGTTTCCATAATTGTAGACCTAGCCTGTTTGCTTGATCCGAATGGTGTTGATATTTATTTTCTTAATCGTGATCCAATTTTTAATGTGAGACATTCATCAGAATTAATTCCCATTTTTAATGTGCCGCCCGAAGGTATTTTATACGAAATCATTCATTTCATATGGAACTGTTTTTTTTCTTCTCTCTCTTCTATTTGAATTATTTTGTGTGGGACGGCAATAACACGTGTTCTTCGTCAAGTTCTTCAGAGTAAACAAAAAGAAATTCAAGAACGTAATTTACTCATCTTGATTGCAACTGATGGAACACCAACGAATGATGAAGGCTACCAAGATAGTTTATCTCTAGAAAATGTTTTGAAAAATGAGCGGCACCCAACAAGTCGTATACCGGTATCCATTATTGCTTGTACAGGTAACACAATGAATTGATTAGAAAACATTTTCGATAAATGATCGATGTACTTTAGATGATGAACAAGATATGGACTATTTAAATGAATGGGATACGAGCATTCCTAATCTTGATGTTGCCGATGATTATCGAAGTGAAAAAAGACAAATTTTAAAATGTCAAGGTACTGATTTTCCATTTAGTTTCGGTGATGTAAGTTAGAATGATTTATTTAATAGATTAATATTTGTTTTTATTTTTTTATATTTTCAAGTATATTGTTAAAATTCTACTGGGTGCCATAGATCAAACGATTGACGAATGGGATGAAAAGAAAATTACACCACATGATAATAGACGGCAGCGACCACCTTATGGCAAATCCTAAACGATGAACTTCGACTTTGTAAATAAATTTACAATGATCTTGCTAATTAAATAAATAAATATTCAGAGCTGCCGCAATTTTTTTTTATTTGTTTGCATGTGCGATGGAGTTTGAGACGGGACTAGCTTTTGCCAGTTGATAAAAATGATATCTTCACTCGTGACGCTAAATTTATGTTTTCACGATCTAGTGCTTGAAATTTTTTTGAATTGTTTGAGGAGTAAATGTCCTTTCGATATTCATCATTTACAAAAATAGAAATTCTTAAAAAAATCCAAGCGCTGAAAGAAAAACTAATCGTCTTTCGGACTCGTCATGGATATTAATTGATGAATAGACTCTCCAACGATTACAGTTCTGATATACTTATAAAGAATATTTTCAAAATAAACCTCAAGATAAGTATCATTATCTATATTATATATGTAAAGATAAACATTTTCGTTCTTGTGACTGGTAGTTTTTCAATGTACTCAAAATGTACCCTTGGCGTTAAACTGTATCTATGAATATCCATGTTCGAAAAACAAAAAAGAAACTTTCTAAACGATGTCTCATAATCGATATATAACGGGTGGCCTATAAAGAATTGTCCTGTTAGTATTTTTGAATTTTCTCGTCTTCCTTCAACACGATCGGGATATCTTTTTTACCAAACGATTTCCCGCTCAATTCTCTACAAAAAATGTATTGGCTGTTTTACTTCAAAATGCATGAAAAAATTATTTTATTTTTCAGATATTTTCTCACATCGAGCTATATTTTTTCGAATGCTTTCACAAGCATCAGAAAACGGTTTCAGTATATTTTATCTAGTTTCAAATGCGCTCTATGTCGTCATATAGAGCAAAAGCCATTTAAATCTAAATATCTGTCACAAACACTAGCTTCAATTGCAATCAAGTGAAAACTAACAACAATTTGTGTCTGTTTTTGCGTGCCTGAACAAAACGATATTTTTTTCAAACCTCAGATATCCAAAAATAACGATAGGACATTGGTTTTCAATATAAATTAAAACAAGATGGTATTCGAGTTTCACTCGAATACGAATGCGATGCGAAGCTCGCATCGGATCTTCACGAAAAATTTTCAATTCAGAGAAATCTTGAATTCTTTTTATGTCGACATGATGAAACTCTAGTCTTACTTAGCGATACATTCTTAAGGTTCGATTTTTCGATTGAGCTATTAATTATCTCCATGATTCATTATATTAGATCAGCTGTAAATAAATATACTGCAGTGGCTAACATATGTTCATGGCGTCACTACAATTATCTCGCAACAAATTTCTTTCATTTTCGTCATTTTGGAACCACATTTATGAGTGAACAGAACTTCAGATTAGAAAACAGATGTTCTAAGTTCGATCTTGATACTTCGATCTCACGTTTTAACCACTTTTCTATGATTTTGGTTCTCGAGATCATCGCTTCACAAAACGACGAGATGTGATGCTTACGATCTCAAGTGAAAAAGAAAAAAAGAAACTCGCGACGGACTACAGAAATGCTTCATGCTTCGCATCGCATTAAAAATATGCTCGAATGAATCCACTTTGACTAAACTTCATTTGTTTTATTGACAGACTTACATTATTGATGAAAAAATTGATAAAAAGTAATAAAATTCTTGCGTCCTCAATTCTAACTGCAATTGTTTTTAATCGTTGGTAAACAGTAGATCTTTTTAAGGCGTACACGATGGCTACTATAACTTTTCTTTCTTACAAACTTTGAGTGGATAATACCCGAAAATCTGCTGTTCAATTTATCCACGTTTATTGTTTTCGTACATTTTGGTACTTCTCACAATTACCTATCACATTTCGTACCTTTGGATTTTGAAGTAAAACAGCCAGTACATTTTTTGTCGAGAATTGAGCGGAGAATCGTTTGGAAAAAAAGACATCCCGATCGTGTTGAAGGAAGACGAGAAAATTCAAAAATACTAACAGCGCAATTCTTTATGGGCCACCCGTTATATATAAATGGATTTCTTTAAATTCAAAAATTTTGCCAGTTCTGGTAAATAGTTTTTATTAGGCAAAAAACTCTCGAGAAAGTTACCTTTTGTGCATCGCTATGTAAAAGAAAATGCTGCGCAGTAAACCATGTGCGCAAGACATGATTCTGTTGTTTTTACTCGCCTTTTGTTCGGAAGTAATGAAAGGAGAACAAAATTGTACTCCATGACAAACGCATGTCTCATTTTACTTTGCTTTCGATTTCTTTTATAATTCAATTCATCGATTGTTTAGATGGATACAGTCATGAAACAATTTAATAGTTCAGAAGCGAAAAAACGAAAAGGTAAAGATAAATTTTGTTTTTATCACATTAATTAATATTTGTGTGTTTTTGTTTTGAGAACACAAAATTAAAAGAACGAAATCGAAACGATCGGTGGCTACACAGCTCGAAGATCTCCCCAATGAATTGTTCTATGAAATATTTCAATTTTTCGACAGTTATGATATTTATGAAGTATTTTCTAATCTTAATAGTCGTTTTTATTCTCTTATTATTCATTCATCGTTACCAATCAAACTTAATTTTTCGAATCTATCCAAGACAGTTTTTCAGCATCGATGCAATAGTATATTAACGCCGAATGTTCATCGCATTATATCTCTTCAATTTTCAAATCATCTTATTATTCATAATTTCTTCAAACTATTCACTTTAGACTCGTCTTTCACGCGTCTCGAAACTTTGAATTTATACAATGCTAAATGTGAGAATCTTTTTCCTATTCTAACTAGTCTTGCCTTACTGCCATGTCTCTATTCTCTCACTATTACTGGCATTGAAAATTTTGAATCTCCAAGTTATGTCTATTGTCTAATTATTCGTTTGCCGGTTTTAAAATATTGTAAATTATCCATTGGCTTATGGAATCGACATATTAACTTGCCGTTGACGAACGACGAATGCAGTCCCATAGAACATCTTATTATTAATTCGAAATGTAATCTTGATCAATTGAATGATATTCTAGTTTATACACCTAATCTAAATTATCTATCGTGTCAAATATCAACATTAAATAGTACACAAATTAATATGTCTATTATATCAACAAAATTAATCAATCTTAGTCTTAAATTAGAAGATACATCTTTCGATGAGTTCGAATGGTTTATCTCATGTTGTTCCGAACAACTTCAATTGTTGCGTATTTCTACTCAACGTGACATTGAATTTTTAAATGCTGATCGATGGCAAAAGTTAATATCAAGGAAAATGCCATATTTACGTAGATTTGATTTTCGCCATAAGATAATCACAGGCGGTCGAATGGATGACTGCTGCAGATATCATGTGTTGCTCGATAGATTTAAATCTTCGTTTTGGACTGATCGACAATGGGCGTTTACACATCAACATTATAGATCGAAAGATTTTATCTCCTGGATTGTATTTTATTCGACTCAGCCATACAGGTAGAAATAGAAGCATAGATAACGCATTTTGTTTTGTTTTTGTTTACATAGATGGAATCATTATGATTTCTACGATGCTTCGTGTCAATATTACGAAACTGGTTTTAATTTAGCTAATGAAGTCGATCTTCATAACTATTCAGCAATTATTCAAAATTCTATTGATTTCCCACGAACAAATCGACTGATTCTATCAGGAGAAAATATGATTGAAAATCCTTCGGATATGCTCGATCTTACTCGTGGATTTTCTCCTGCAAAACTTACTGAATTATCTATTCAGGATAAAACTCTTCGGTTAGAACATTTACTTTTATTATTAAATTCTTTTCCAAATATACAATCATTAACAATTCCAACAACTATACTCTCGCTAAATTCTCCACTATCGGAAAACAATCGTTTGACGTTCAATAAAAATAATATACGCAAAATCAATCTTCTCAATCGGTCGACTTTAGAAGACATTCAAATACTCAATCGATTTTGTCTGTATTTAAATAGTCTCGAAGTCGAAGCTGACCATGAAAACTTAGAAGTAATTTTACGTTTTCTCTTACGAACGAGTGTCAATCGAAATCATCGACATCGGCCACCAGCGTCTTCGTCGATGAAAAACATTATTTTTTGGCAACAAGAATATTCCGCTTGTATCCATTGTATGAAAACAAGAAGTTTTACTTCTCTACAATCGCCATGCAATCATCGTCTATCGTCCATATGCTTTCGAGATATTAATTATTTGATGGCACAAAAACTGCAACGGCGAATTGATCAAGAGGGATTACTAGAAGATTATTTGTTGGAATATTTAGATCAAAAAATGTACATATGGTGGTAGTCACAAGAAATCATCGTTTGAAAAAAACAAATTAGCAAACGAATAAAGGAAAACAACAAATTCAAGATTAGTTTAATATGAAGATTTTTATTGATACTAGAACTAAAACTAAATAGGTTTTGTTTTTAATATGCAACTTCGTTTTATGCTTTGCTGAAGAATATTTTTTTTACTAACATATGGATATTAGAACATATTTCATCAGAATATACAGGAGTTGAAAAAACTACTGATGTTGATTCTATTTTAATATTATTCTATCACGGTATCAACTGATTACGACGTTCGCGGGAGTATCATGCAGAAATCTACTGCTGAAATAAACGCCTTCGAAAATTGTTTTATCTGTTTGTAGGCCAACAAAATATGACACGCACATCCTCCATAGCGACCGGTTAAGATAAAAAAGAAACATTCTAATATTATCACATAATCGAAAAAGTGCAGAAAACAATCGTCTTAAATGTTTATTATTCAGAGAGTCCTTTCACAGTTACGTCGTTTTCAATCATCATCATCAACAACAGCATGGTTTCCAAGGAAATAGTTCATGGGAAAGTAATAGTTATTGCATACAAGTATACTTATCTAACCCGAGGAATATTACAAATAAGAAAAGAAAGACGTGAATAGGTTGAAGTGATGCTGCTGCATACATGGAGCACGCCAAAGGAAAAAGATATGATATCAATCAGCAGCTATAAGAACAGATAATTACTGTCCGTTCTTGCACTTTTTTCATTTTTTTTCTTTTTCGCCCATCAAGTTGTTGCATCTCAAGACCGTAATCGCGCACGTTTTATTATTAAAAAAATATTATCAGCGGGTTATATTTTGAAAATTTGTTCTCAAATGACTCAATATTCAACACCTTATACAAGACAACAACCATCAAGAAGTCTGACTAGTCATAACGACGATTCTTTAATACTACAGCAAAACTATTCTTCAGTTCGTGCAGCAGTTAGTAAATTTGATATGCCACAGAAACCTACTAGTTCTACTTCAGCGCATCCACATCAATATCCACCCCCGCTACCATCGCGTTCCTTTGTGCCGATTTCCGCGAGAAACAATCATACTGATTACGATAGTGAAACTCCGCCATCTTCAGTTGGTTCGGCTAATAGTGATCGATTACGACAAACAGAATCACGAGTAAATAATGTGTCGACTAAGAATCCAATAGTCGAAAATAGTAATCTTCTCACAAAACCAATTAGATCGGCACCAAAAATCGACAATCAAACAGCAAAACAATCGAAACCGATTTATAGCCGTCGAAGAACTCCACCACCAATTCCGACAAACAGTCAAGATCAGCGAACATTTAGAAGAGGTATCTTTTCAGCGAGATTTTCATTCTATATAGTTCACGTTTTTTTGTTTAGATAGAACGAATGATGCCATCTATATAAATCATGGCGGTGAATTTGACGAAGTCCAAGTAAATGATTTATATGAACTACAGGATGAAAGCGATATGGATGATTCCGGAACATTTACAGCCGTTGCAAAACCAGCATTCGTTTCTCGAGAACCTCCTATTCTATTATCAACACAAACTCATGATAACGGTCGATCAAAGATCATAACCAATGGCTATCGACAGAAAGATGAAAGATCAGTACAAAAATTATCAGTAAGAATTTTAAAAAAATACTTGTCCAAAAAAATAAAACATCTAAACTTGCAATATCTATCAATAGAGTCAATCTAAAAATATTGATATGGATAGTATTGGATTAGAAATACCTGAACCGACTAAGACAAGTCGAAAGCATACCGTATCTCACAATGAACTTATATATGATCACCGTAGTAATGTACAACGTGCACCATTTGATACTATAAATTATGAACAGAATCAAAATCAAATTGACAAACAATACGAAGATAGATCAACGATTGCTATGTATCGT
Organism: Rotaria socialis; assembly: GCA_905331475.1. Taxonomy (NCBI): domain Eukaryota; kingdom Metazoa; phylum Rotifera; class Eurotatoria; order Philodinida; family Philodinidae; genus Rotaria; species Rotaria socialis. Next base: position 45,818 of record CAJNYU010000505.1, on the reverse strand, counting down.
CCACCTCCGCCTCCACCATTGCCACCTCTATCTGCGCCGCTTTCACCGTTTCGTCGAGGACAACAGCAACGCTTTGCCGAGGGAGAAACACACGTGTTCGTCAAGTTCTTTGTTTTTATTGATAGCATTTATATTTGATTTATTTTTCCAGATACATTCCAGAGCGGCATTTTCCGTCGTCGAATTTTCTACTGGGAATCGGTGCATTACTCGCTGTTTTTATTCTTTGTATGGTACTCGTTTTGGCCATACGAGAAGATGAAACAAAGCTTCGAACTACCATGCAGGTAGACGAACTGTTTTCTATGTATTGTTTTATTACATTTTTGTTGTTTGTGTTTAGCTTGTTTATTCTTATGTCTATCTTGTTTCTATTATATGGATGGTATGGTGTACAGTTGATATAATTAAGTTTCGTCGACAATGGATGAAATTAACAGCGCCCGCTGGCAATCACGAAGAATATATGGATATAGCTGAACGTCATCCACATAAAATGTTTTATTTTCCTGATATTCATAATACTGGCGGATTGTTTATGCGAGTAGGCGCTGGGTGTAGGTGTAACAAAAGAAAAATATAAGACATAGATGATGTGATGAGTATGTTTGTATTTAGTACTTTGTATGGGCGGTCTAATACTGACTATTATTGAATTAGCAAAAACAATAACAACACCAAGACCTAATATAATCCATCGAGCTTCACCAGTCCACTCTTATTCCCTATCAGTCGTGGCAACAAAATCGATTACATATGTACTTCGATTTATTTTCCATTGTGTACAATTTACATTTATTTTTCGATATGGTAATGTAAGTATTTTAATTTTAAAATAAAAAACAAAAAATTTATTTTTTACATAGATTGTTATTAATCGTTACCATTCAATTGCAAAAATTGGTCTTAGTCATCTAGTTATTGCTAATTTTTGTACATGGTTTGAAGGTAAAGCAACCAGAGTTCAAATTCAAAGTTCAGAAGAAGAAAATCGAATACTTTATCATTTTAGCTATTGTATTTGAAACTTTGGAACAACTGCACAAAAGTACAACGACTGCTCCCATATCAAATTATCTGCCAAATATAACGCTAGCATCCACTACATCAATCATGGCAACTTTATCCACTACGACACTATTCACAAGTTCAAGTAAAACATGTTTTTTCTTCGACAATTGTCTCGTATTTAAGAAGTTCTCTACTCTACCGGGAAATAATTTGACTGTCAACATTTAGCATATCGAGTAAAAAAACTAAGAGATTTAAAAAGAATCCTTCAATAGATATTTTCCGAGTAATTTAAATAGACTTAAAGAAATTCCACACAGATTCGGAATCTATGAGACATTCATTTTTTTAAATATTAAGATGAAACAACGAACGATGGTGATAACTCTACGGTTATCGTCGTGAGCTTTATCAAAGCAATTTCTTCTGCTGCTTCAACTAATAGCAGTAAAGGCACAAGTACATATGAACTCTTCACTCGAATTGAATCAACAATGAATGTTTATTTATATCCATGTTTAATCGAATATAGTCTTATATCATTAACTGTATTCTTCCTTATGTGGAAAAACGTTGGTAAAACTAGAGAACCATCCCTTCTACGTTTCAGCGATCGTCATATATTCACAGTCAATTGTTCACGTGCTTCACGTGGTTTACTCGGCGGCGGTATCATACTTCTGGTAACAATTCTAACGCTCATTCCAACATATCTACTTGGCGAAGACGCAATATCAGTGACACATATTACTGAACTTGTGCTACTTTTTGTTTCCCTATTTTTTGTTGGCATATCGTTCCTACAAACGACTAAACTCTATCACGATCCACATGCGCATGTTGATGCATTCGATCGAGTGCTCATTTTAATAACGACAGTTGGAGATTTTGCATATTCATTTTTTGGATTGTTCGCATCGATATTCGGTGAACAATCAGCAAGTAAATTACCGCTTGCCGTTGAAATATCAATTGGACTTCTTGCCATACTACAAACATTTTTTCAATCAGGTTTTATTTTGGATACATTACATCGACGAACGAGAACAAAAGAAGAAATTAGAAATAAACCAGGACGAGAAGCAGTCACAGCTTTGCTACTAATCAATCTCTGTAAATGAGTTTTTCTTTTTTCTATTGTTAATTAGATTTTGATTTTTTTTTGTAGCAATTTGGTTGCATGATTCATTATCAGCAAAAAAAGTTCGATTAAATCCAATACAAGTTCAATATTATGATGCTGGCACATGGGCTATTATTCAAGCGTTCACATCACCATTATCAATATTTTACCGTTTCCATTCAAGTGTATGTCTTGCTGATATTTGGCAAGAAGTCTATCTTGACAATGATAGAACAAAGTCAATAGGAGCGCTTGGAAACCGTTCTTCAAGGCATATGAGCGATAATCATGAAACTGAACATTGAAATTGATGCGCTTTATTTGTTCGCTAGTCATTGTTTATTGGTCTGTTTTTATGTACACGGGAAGAAAACAAACAGAGCAAAAATAAAGAAAGAATATTTTTTTTATGATTTTAAAAATCAAATTTGTAACGAAACGTTTCGGAGTTGATTGTTTTTCTCCTTATTTTAACTATTTATATATTCAATAAAGAAACGTTTTTTTCTTAGAGATCGATCTATAGGAATTCATAGGCCAGTATGACAACCATGAGTGATGCAATCGGATTGAATTAGTTTGATTTAACAAAAAAAAAATTAGTAATTCAGTTTTTGAACTTGCTACAACAACTTAGCAATTTAACAGCTATAATATGCACTTTTGTTTTTTCTCAGTCTTTGATGAGCTCTGCTGATTAGACGACACAATTTATTGTTTAACTAGATATCGTTAAATCCCGTTCAAAAACAAATCCAACTAAACTCGGAGAGATTTTTCAAACTTCGGTGCATTTTAAAATCGTATCACCTGAGATTATTTGTTGTCCCCATTTGATATTCGTGCTCTGTTCTTTATCATAAATACTAAATAAAACGCGGCTATTTATTGCTACATCTAGGCATATGCAAATAGTGCTTATCAACTAAAAACGACAACAACAAGAACATATTTCGCATTATCATTTGTCATTGCATTGAAACAATCTTGAAAGCAAAAATAGTTCGTACTTCGAACTAGTTTGATATTGATTTGCATATTCCACGTCATTTTTTAAAAACATATTGTATGGGCATAGAGAAGACTTAGATTTGCACTCAAAACCCTCGTTTTAGGCAACTTACATGATTGATGTATCTTTTTATATTAAATCACAATGTTTGCTGTTGTTATCAGAAGCAATAGCGTTTTCTTTTATTGATTATTGTAATGTTTTTGATACATCCGAGTTTTTTCACGACATTTCCAATTCGTATACAATCGTGAGGGTGTGGGTAGATTAACACGTGACCCACACCCACATTTGGATGATTCTTACGGTACATAGTCACACCTGAAATTGGTTCATTGTTTTCATCGACAATATAGCCAGCTAAGGAATCAATCATCAACGGTAAAGTAGCCCAATTTTGCGAGGGTATGGGTGTTGCTGTGGGTCTGAGTGTGAGTATGAGTCCTTTATTTCATTCAATTCACACCCGCACCTTTAAATGGTTTTTCGCTTACAATTGCTAAACGGAAAAAATTTCATTTTAAACTTATTTTTTTTTATAAATCTTATTTATCTATGATCTGTACTATGATGCTATCATGATTTCAAAAATAAAAACGTCTTAGTCAATATTTTCGATATTTTTCCTTTCAGTCTTTCTACGGCACACCGTAGTATTATCAAACAGAATACACACTGACCCGTAAATTACTTCGAAGCCTGCCCGTTACGAGACAGATTCATGTGGATATATTTATTTAGGTTCACGTGAATTTCCGTGAATAAGTGACCGATTGTTTACTTTTTACTCCTCAACTTTTATTATTATACTCTTGCGCGCACTCTCATCTTCATGTTGCGTGAGACATTCGTGCATTATTTGGGTTGCCGGCAGTTATCCAGTTACCTATTGACGGATCATATAACTCAGCGCTATTCAGAATTTCAGTACTGTTGTTTCCGCCAGTAACTAACACTGTTCCATCGAATAATACGGATGCTGTGTGGAACAGTCGTGCATAGTTCATATTGCCAGTAGTTGTCCAGCTTCTCGTTGATGGATCATATAATTCAGCACTATTTAAAATGACAGTATTGCCGTTCCCACCAGTGACTAACACTTTTCCATCGGATAATACGGATGCTGTATGGAGCAGTCGTGCATACTTCATATTGCCAGTAGTTGTCCAGTTTCTCGTTGATGGATCATATAACTCAGCGGTATTTAAAACAACAACATTATTGGTTCCACCAGTAACTAATACTTTTCCATCCGGTAATAGGGATGCTGTGTGAAGCTGTCGTGCAGAATTTAAGTTGCCAGTAGTTGTCCATCTACCTGTTGAAGGATCGTATAACTCAACAGTCTTTAGAGGTCCCACATGAGACTTCTCTCCATCAGTAACTGATATTTTCCCATCCGTTAATAGGGATGTTATGTGGAGCAGTCGTGCATTATTTAAGTTTTCAGTAGTTGTCCATCTACTTGTTGACGGATCATGTACGTCAGCATTATTTAGACATTCAACCTGAAATGGCGCTCCACCAGTAACTAACACGTTTCCATCGAATAATACGGATTCAGTGTGGAACGCTCGTGCATATTTCATATTGCCAGTAGTAGTCCATTTACCCGTTGATGGATCATATAACTGTGCACTTTTTAAAAGCGCAGTTTCATTCTCTCCACCAGCAACTAACACTTTTCCATTGGTTAATACAGATGTTGTGTGAAGCTTTCGTGCATTATCTATGTTACCAGTAGTTGTCCAGCTTCTCGTTGATGGATCATATAATTCAGCACTATTTAAAACAACAACATTATTGGTTCCACCAGTAACTAGCACTTTTCCATTCGGTAATAGGGACGCTGTGTGAAACTGTCGTACATAATTTAAGTTGCCAATAGTTGTCCATCTACCTGTGGAAGGATCATATAACTCAGTACTGTTGCCAGCGGCAGAACAACATCCACCAGTAACTAACACTTTTCCATCCGCTAATACGGATTTAGTGTGCACTTTTCGTCCGTATTTCATACTTCCAGTATTAAGCCATTCTAAAAAGAAGAATTTAAGTCTACCCAGACCGAAAAATCTGACACAAGATCTTATCAGAGCTTACAATATGATTGCTCGACCTGGGTAGTATTCAAGTTGAAAACAACTATGTCAACGAACATTAAAGATTGTCTGTTCGTAGACTGAACGCTTTCATAGAGTATCAAATGAAAAATGTTTGTGGCATTTTGAACAAAGTTCTTTTACGTTCTGTAGACTACGACACGATTTTAAGTTTGTTGCATAAAAAAGCTGGGTGTGGGTGGGCATCAACCAAACACCCACACCCCGACTGCATTATTTGCTTATGATATTTTCCTAATTACCCATATTTGATGGTTGCCGTTCTGATTAAATAATCTAGACTTAGCTATGTTTGAGAAGCTTCGACTTACATCTAGCTAGAAGTAATTTGTCAAGCTTATATTTAAATATGTGTACACCCTATAATTAACAGAATAGCGAAAGAATGATTTCTTCACAATTGTAATACCAAGTTAAAACAATAACAATGGTTCAGTTAATACAACCTGCATATTTTCCTATCCTTTCGATAATAATATGTATCAGTTGGAGCGAACATATCATAAATAATATATCGGAATCACTACTACTTACTTTTCGTGGATGCCGGAACAATATTGCACAACGCCTGTTCAATGGCCATACAGACAATAATAACATTGATGGTGACTTGCATGTGCAACGTTTTCGTTGTGTCGTTCGATAATCGTCGACTCCAGCACGCACTCTATGAAGGAGATTTTACTTTTGATAGCTCGTATGATGATTTTTTTTAAAAGTAGATGGCCGCCTGTGATAATTCTCATGGCCTTCATTATAGACTGCCGCACACGCTACTCGTTCGCTTTTTAAAAAGAGAATGATGAAATTTGAAGATTGATAAGAGAGCGTAAGTGAGACACAATTGAAAACAAATTGACTTGTAAAAATGAGATACAAATCAATTCTTTGTTCTCAACTGTTGTTTTTCAACAACTGATCTTTTCCTAATTACAACTAAATCTTGAGGGTGTGGGTGTGGGTGTGGTTGTGTATATAACTCTTGATCGACCCACATCCTCAAGATCATTCAGATTTTACGATTTTGAAGCAAAAATCATGTAAAAAACAGTCTGAAATTAGTAGATGAATACATGAAAATCAAATCAAATCAAAAGAAACTCTTCTCAACTTATCATGAACAATCAAAAATATTCCTTTGATAGATATCTTGTTATAGCCAAAAGTCCATTTTAAACAACGCTAAATAATAGCAACGCTCTAACAAGAAAAAAGTAATATATTTATCATAGAAAGAAGTGAGATAATGAAACATTTAGCAGAGTAACAGTGTTTGTTAAGTCTTAGTGATATCTTTTTAAGAACGCTCTTTATCAAAGACATGTGTAATTAATACATAAAATAAGTTCACTGTTTTTTTAGTACCAAAATAGTTCCAATTGATTTACTTTTGCCATTAGATTTTGGTGACAACTTTTACTGTCTCATAGATAGAACATGTTAACAGCTTATTCAAATCAATTACAAAGATAATAAATATACCCTAATTCAAGATCTCGATATTCTCTTATGATTTCTTTAAAGATGTTTAATTTTTGACAGAATCCATTCATCTTCAAGTACTAATCATAAAAGTCTCTTGACTCATTGTAAAAATAATATGCGAAGCAGAAATATTTAAAAACATCTTAAAGGGTATGTGGGTGAGTATCCTGTGCAATATCACCCACACCCACACCCTCATTTACAACGTACACGTACACAATCATCATGCGCTCTTTCTAAAGTCACCAATAGGAAAAGATCCAAACATGCTTTAATTATGATTTCGAAAATATGAAAACAAATTTTACGAAGTAATCCTTTCAATCACCAGCAAGTGATAAGATCAAATAAGCGTAATCAACATGTAGCTTGATATGCAATCATACATACAATCCAATACTTAAATTCCTATCTAATATTAGTTTATTCGGGATTGATTTTTGTTGTTTATTGGACTTAGGCTTGGCACTTTTTTCTAACATAAAAACTTTCATTATGTGATAAAAACATATTTTTCAGATATTCCTATATATCTGCTCCTGTTTAGGATTATGCATAGCATCAAATTCTATTTCAAGTTGATAAAAGTAAATCTCCAACTTAACTTGAATAAATATATAAATAAGACTTCTGCTGTGTTCATACATCAATCCATAAGCAAATAATGTAACATCTATATATGCATATCCGGCAGTATGCATAGTTAATCTTTCAGAAAAAAAGTTGAAGTGACAAAGCAAATTGAGTATGCTACGCTATTTCTGTCTTAATATTTTCTTCCTTTTAACCATCGTATCATTGATCAATGCTTCTCCTACATCGGATGAATCAACTCTTGAAGAAAGAAAGTGTCGGAACTACTGTGCGACTAATGGCATCTGTACGTTGACTGAAAGTGGTCCCATGTGCTATTGTTTACCTGGATGGAAGGGAACACGTTGCAGTGATGTTGGAAAGTCCGTTCCAAATCAAGAAATCTATTCTGAAGAGAGGTCACTAAATTCACGGGCCCTTGTAGCTTGTCCAGCAGCAGTGGGAAATCCATGTGAAAATGGCGGAACTTGCCTCGTATCCAACGGCAATGAGTTGGTGTGTGGATGCCCGGAAGATTATACAGGCGATTTATGTGAAATACAGTCACGTATGTTGTTACGACCTTGAATCAGTGAATTTGTTTTCAGTCCAATAGCTCGAAATCTCTTCATAGACAGGCTGCGAAAGGAAAGCAATTTGGGTCAGGAATAGGGGGTGCCAATTTACAGTTTATTTAACTTAAATTTAAATTCGAGAAAATTTAACCCTTTGGGGACGGAATTATTTTTCAATTGAAAAATGGCTCTTTCGTCAATTTATTGTATGTGGATCAAAATGATTACATAGAAGCTTTATGACAATACATCAAGATAAGAAAGAAAGTGATCATGGCGTCCGTATATAGAGTAGAAAGAAAAGAGAAGATCTGATAAGCATCTATATGACAAGAAGAAAGAGAGGAAAAATATACATGCGATGGTAGCTGGAACGACCTATCACTTTACAGATGATAACAGTGTTATGAGAAACAAGCATTTACCTTACTGGAAAATAGGTGGGACAAGGGTTGTCCCACCGACTCCAAAGGGTTAAATTTAATTTTTTTAGACTATAAATTTTAAATTTACTAAATTTTTTGGATGGATATTCATCATCGCTATGAGGAAAATACGTGACTTTAACAGTATAGCAAGTACTAAATGAGAAGAGAACCTACTATTTTAGGTCGATATCTGTCCATACCAGTCAAAATTTCTCTGTAGATTATGCAGGATCTGTGTTCTTTCTTCTTCAAAATACTGGAATACTCATAAAAATATATTTATCAGCACAATTCGTAGAAGAATGACTAGTTTGAGATATAGTAAACAAAAAACATTAAAATTTGACTTCAAATAATAGCAATCAAATCGAAAACCGTGTATATCTACTAATTTTCAAAATTTAACTACGTAGAATTTCAAACAAGTTAATTCAAATTTATTTAAATTTATTTTATGATTTAATAATTTTTTTTAAATTTAAATTTCACACCCCTAGTCAGGAACTTCTCTTTTAACATTTGTAGCGTGAACATTTCCGATTTTAAATTCGTAGTTTTAATATGATAGCTATAGTTAGTTTTGAAACTATATATGATTTTAAACTTTCTCCATACATCTCAGACGGAGTCTCGCATCACCTTACAAAATCACAAAAATGCCTTAACAAAGTTATCACATGCTTGACAGAGCACATAGAATAAAAAGCTGTTAGCACAATCCCTTTTGGATTAAAATGTGAAATAAAATAAAACTGCTTTTTAGAGAGCGTTGGCCACGGATTGGATGGAGGAATGTACTACTATTACCCTATCTACTTCAGCACTTCTTTTATGTATCATATTTTGAAAAACATTTTTTTGTAGTAAATGATCTCCCTTAGAAATTGTTATACCGTACAAAAATTAAGGCAAATCGTAAAGCACTATATAATAAAGAGGACCTCCGATCATATTTCAAATGCATTACATGTCTGACTTCAACTTTTCTTTTCCATCGTGTATCAATGCAGCTTGCAAGATTCGTACAACTAAAGCGAATTATTGCGGTAATGGCAGTACCTGCATTCCTGATGCTGATCCTAACAAACCACCGATATGTATGTGTGCGCCAGGGTTCTCCGGCTTCGCTTGCCAGAATCCAGTACCAACTACCACGAGTACAACTTCTCAAACAACCACCGAGTCAGTAGCGTGTAAGCTTTTCCCAAACTTCTGCGCAAATGGAGGAACTTGTGAACCCAGTGGAACAAAACCGGCATGCCGATGTCCACCCACGCATACAGGTGCCCAATGCAAAACGCCATTGGGTGCAACGCCATCACGTATGTTACACTGATAAGAAAATGCAAATTCTTTGCGCGAAATTTTGAAAACATATCTATTCGATCAAATTTGAGTCATGAGAACAAGTAAAAGTCTCGAAATAATAAGAAGACATCCAGAGCTAGAACCTTCACCCACAGCCTCAAATCTTTACAATTTGTGGAAACCCTCAAAAGAACTTTTCGAAAATGTATTATTTCAAGTTTCTTTTAAATTTTATAAATTACCGAGTAAAAACAAATCAGATTTTCAAGAATTTTACATCAGAAATTCACCAGATCGAAACACACATCTGTACGCCACTAAGCAGAATGATTGATGTATTAGAGCTAATGTACGTGAAGTTGGTCAGTTCAGCAAGCATAAATATTAGAGAGTCAAAGAATTCGATTAACGAGCATATGATTATTTCATTTTAAAAAGTAAATATCATGGACCAAATCATTCATCTTTCAAATTTCTCTCTAAGTAAGCATTCATTTCGTAAATAAACAATCGATTTGTTGCCTGAAATTTTTTTCAATGATTCCAATCAGAAAGAATTGCTTTATTTAGAAGGGCCGCCTGTCGTGCCAGGACAATCCACTGCAGCGCCTGTACCAGGGCAATCAACTGCAGCGCCTGTACCAGGGCAATCAACTGCAGCGCCTGTACCAGGGCAATCAACTGCAGCGCCTGTACCAGGACAATCAACTGCAGCGCCTGCAACAAGGCCAACAAATCTACCTCCAGGTATTTTCATTTTTATCTCTTATTGCATATATTCCTCCTTATTTTTCAGCAAGTTAAAAACAGAAGTAAATTTTTAAAAGTCACCGTTAACAATTCTATTTTAAATCACACTAAGTAATTTAAAAGTAACCTAAAAAGTTTTCTTTGGTTAAAAACAGGTTCTGCATGAGAAATATATTTATAGAAGGCATTTTTCCGATATAAATGAGTTTTCAAATTTACAGTAATAACCTCTCAAGTTAGAGAACATTTTTTATTTGGCTTCGGTTGTTGACTTCAACAATGAACCAATGCATAATCGCCTAGTTCTACGATTACAACCACTGTAAACGATCAGAAACTGACGTTTATCGTAATGTAAATAGTTCTAGAATGCTAGGTGAACTACAATGACAAAAGAATACTTTTTTCTGCAAAATCTGTACTACTAATCCTAGCAACCATGTTTTTTTTATAATCACTCAAGTAAAGCTGGCGCTTTTTAAGGATTGAAACTGTCGAGAAACACATTCTACGCTTCAAAAGGCAATTTGTGAGGGGAGTTTTTATTAAGATTTATTTATTTCCATGAATATTATCATATTCAAAGACAAAAATTGCGAAGTTCTTTTTAAAACAATCAATGTTGCATTCAGTCACGTACAAACTAACAGGTGTACCCAGATCGAATAAACACGTTCGTTTACGATTCCTGTACATTGCGCCCGTATACAATCTCCGTTTTGCTCCGTATTTGACCGTATATGGTTGTATTTCTCTGTGTACGACACGACGATATACGATCTTAATACTGAACCATGTATTACGGTCAAATAAAATCGTATACGACCCTTGACGATCGTATATGGACTCCTTAAACCTCTACCTGAGTATGGATGAAGAAAACTGCATAATGAACTTTTAGGGGAAAATCTCTACTTTTCCAGGTTTAAAACGTCCCTACCTGGTGTTACTATCAGTAGAACGTGTTAAATGACTGCGTGAGAAAGGAGTGAGTCACCTGTGTGCTCTGGTTGTCTTGAATGTTCAAACACGTAGACTATGTATGGTGGAGTTTTTATTGTAGAAAAAGTTTTAAGACTAAGGTTTTCTAAATTGTGTTTGTCAAAAATAAATCTGAGAGTTAGTGTTTGAATAACGCAACTGACGAAGGATGCTACCATGAACAATATTTCCCATGTATAAATTGCGATCACTTACTATGACTTTCAAGAAGTGGACAAAAGGCGACTAGAAATTCTTACCATTAAAGATATCTTTTACGTGAGCTTCCTAAGCCATTCGACTGCTCAAAAAAAAATATATAATAGTTTGCATGTGTACTTGATAGCTTGAAAAGCTTCTATTTTAATTTACTTGGGCCTCAGTCAGAGTAAAAATAAACTGAAGTGTATAATGATGTTAACCTTTAAAGAGTGAACATCATCAATGATGTAGTATGTATGCACTAATACCATGAGAAAGAAGCATAGGTACTAAACGATTGCTAGTAAAATGTTTCTTCGATGTTCGACTACCATTCCCTCAGTTACAGATAGATTTATCTAGATCAGGATTTCTGTCTAATCTGACACGCACCTGTATCATGTACTGCTAGGTAATATCAACTATTTCTATGAAAATTTTAAAAGCTTTTCTGTTTCAAATCTTCTTTTTCTGACTGAAATCACCTAAAAAATGAATCCTTACTAAAATAGCTTAGCATATTTGATTTGATCTAATCTCGATCATGGATATCAGATATTCGATATCATGTTTAGTTGAATCTGCGAAAAAACGTACACAGTTGATTTTCATGGAAGCCAAATAAAGCAATTGTCTGTAAGTGACTTTTACTATGAGAGCAAACGAGCGTGACACATATTATGCCATCACACAATTTTTTGCATTTTACTCAAATCTTCTACTTTGTTCTATTGTAATCATCAAAGTGTCACCATAGCTGAAATTAACCACAGAATTTGCAAGAAAAAAATATCATCAATGTTCCTTAGCATGACTTTTTACTAGATTCTTGCAGTTTAGACTTATCTAATGAATGGACTAGTTGAGAAATAAATCATTTTCGACTAGGCAGACTGCAAAATATGATTAAATTTGCAATATGAAGTAACTTTTCTCTATCTTATAAAGGACTTCTACAGAGCAAGAAAGGATTGTTTTGAAACAATTGTACCGCATATTGTCCCTACACTGAGTATCTATGTACAACAAACACTTTGTGCAACTGTTCTACTTTTCCGCTAGCCATTCAGAAAAAATTTCTATTTTGATGGTTTATGGTTTTTTGTAAATAGCCACCGTACACAACTACTGTTTTCCATTGTAATGAACTAATATGCGCACATACGTATATCTCTCAACATAATTTATTTGTGCGAATTAATTAGATTCAATTCAAAATATGTTTTCTTTAAAAAAGATTTTAATTATAGCAATAATTTGTTTTCTCGACGTCATTAGAAAAGACTTCACATATGGATCATCATTTTTCTTATGATTAGAATAATACTCACCTCGGTTTATAGTCATATTTGATTTCATAGAATAATTATTCATGAGTATTTTCTAGAACAAAGTGAAGATATCCGTTTAATAATTTATTCTCATGTTCACTAAAAACTATTAGAAAACTGATGAAAGACTTTATACATGCAATTTTTAATTGAAAAAGTATTTTAATGTAGAAATAAAATAATTCAATTTTGATTTTAGCTGGCGTAAGATGTGATCAGAATCCATGTAGAAATAATCGTCCATGCTACAACAATGGAGATTCGTATTTTTGCTCTTGTGGTTCACAATATCGTGGTATAAACTGTGAAGAATTCATTAGTGGGTAACATGCATGTTGTACGAGCATAATGTGGCAAAAATGTTTTTTTAAACAAAGTTTTGTCATTTTTCCAAGGTTTCAATAAATTATATTCAAGAATAAAGCTCCTCAAATTTTCATGAGGATGTGGATGCATCGAGAAAATCGCCATCTGAATTTCATCTTGATCAAGCGAGTCATTAGGCAGCTTTAGTAATAAATATGTTAAACATAATGTATAGATCGTATAAAAACTATCTATCATAAAATTCATCGCCAACAACAAAAGATAGCAGACCATTTAAAACTTCCTCGGACGATCTAATAAGTTGATTACAGTTTCAGACTGATCAAAGCGATTATTGTGGTATGAATAAACTGATAACTAAGAGTGTGGGTGTGCGAGTGTTAACTTGAAAAAGTCGTATACACCCACACCCTCACGATGATGATTTTACGATTAGTATTGATGAGTGTTTAATATTGTCTTCTCCTCCTCCTTCTATCAATTCGATGTATTAAACATGTATTTAATATGAAAGTTGAATCTAAGTCAAATCTAGAAATATCAATAAAATCACATGGAAATAGGTTTGAAAGGATAAGATAAATATATTGTCATTAATTTTTCATATTTATTGAGGGTGCGGATGAAGAGGAAGGATAGACTCACACTCATATCCTCAGCTTTAAAACGTGAACGAAAGACTTAATATAAGCACGCTGGCAAAGAACATATGTTCAGAATAACAGTGAGGAATTTCGAAGAGTAAAATATGAATGGCGAAATTCCAGTTCAATCTGCTCTTATGCCACATAATTGTATATTGCCCTAGGAACACAAAGAAAAACAAGAAAATTAAAACAAATCATTGATTTTGACAACATAGATATCGTCTTTAGATCGTGATAAAAAGTCAGATTCGATCAAATGCTCAATACGGCTCTTAGTTGCTCGCAGACAAACTTTAAGCGTACTTTTAGTTGATTTATGACCTGCGAACTAGAAAAGCAACGATAAAGATGGCAAGAGAAATTCTATTCAGATGCACAAGTGAAACTCACTTCAGCAATCAGTTCAAGATGCCTCACTGTATTGCTCGTCTTCATAATTCGTATGATCGCTGCATCAATTTCATGTGCATGGTCACTTTCGACTATTTTTCGAATCTGTTTCTTTTTCAAGCTATTTTCAGATTTTTCCAAATTTGCTGTATGAGATTTTGATGCAAACGAATCGTTAACATGGAAGTTGCTCAATTGAATATTACTGTTTTCAGGCTCTTTAAAAAGAATTCTTGGCGTCATATTGCCCATAGCTAATGGTAGTAAAGCACATTCAAGATATTTCTCAACAATGACCGTCTGTTCATGAATTTCCTGTAATAAATAATGAAATTAAAATCCTTCTAAGGTTAATTTATGCTGTTCTCCATTAAATGAAGTTTTGGGTGTGGATGTGAACAATGAGAATATCCACAGCCACATCCTCAAGGTAACAGACCTAGGCCAAATTAAATAAAAACAAATTTAAAAGAAAAAAAACGATTCTTGCTAATTCTGAAGGAGTTTGTTCTCTGATATGAAAGCGATAAATCGAACACGTTTAACATCAATTGGTAAGTTTTAGAGAAAAATGTTTATAGGCATTATTGCTCCTATGATATAATACGACACGTATAAAAAATTTTTTTTTTATCACAGTGAGATAACTATAAGCATTGATAATGGGTATAGAACAGTTGAAGATTGCTCGACTATGTTTTTATTTAAAATAGTACCAATAAAAATCTAAACGGAGTTCACAAATCCATGTAAAACAGTAATTCTGCGGAAAAAATGGTAGAAAAGTAAAAGGGTTGAGCTTACCCTACGGTATCTTTTATAGCAGAAAATATTGTCTTTAAGTTCTACTAGATTCCATTAGACAAGGCTTTTCACAAATTAAGTGAGATTCGTTGTCATTCTCTAGTATTGACTAACCTGAAATGGCCACTCTTCTTTTGTATTAAATAGCATTAAAATAATTATTTTGTTGGGTTGAAACTTGTAGCGTATGGTGTCGTTCTTTGTTCATTTGTACTGTTGTCGATGATGATCTCTTACCATCAGTATCATTATTCTTCGATTCCTCATTGAATCGTACAACCGAATCCGCTATACCCAAGATCGACTGTAATATTAAGCGGTGGCCACTTTGCATCTTTAAATAGAAACTTTGAAAGCATTGATAAGCGTCATGCACCAGCTGTGGCAAACTACACTGATGAGTCGTACTTTGGAGAGGTCAATGGCCTGTCATTAAAACTCGCACAGAAAGATCAATGCTAGACCATTGAAATGAATTCTGTGCAACATAATGTCGAAAGTCATCCACTAGTGTGCTTGGTATCAATATATCTTTGAACATGCCTTCTAATTGACAAGAAAATTGAGATCCACATTTCGTTTTCAATCGTGATACCATGCTGCGTTCCAAAGTATCCGCTATCAGCTTATTCCCTAGAAGACGATGAGTTAAGTGGTATTGGCAGCGTTGTGTAAAAATATCTTTGTCTTGCAAATAGTCCAATAGCATTATCGCTTTATCAAAAGTAATCTCAACTTCTTGATTGTCAAGATCATTACTATTGTGCCTCAATTTATCATGATAAATAAATAAAGATACTCTGAAGTAATTTATTTTGATTCAAATTGATGAAAGCGATAAGGTCAACATGCAATCGTCATGTGAATTTGTACGGCAGGCATAAAATGATCATATTAGTGAAAAAAATCAAATATAATCAACACTAACTTCTTCTTCGTTGGAAGCTGTTTTGAGAAAAACGTAAAAAATATCTTTCAACCAGATCGGTACTTTACGACTGGATTTTTACTGTGATTTTGCCGCATGCGTGCCGTAAGTATATTTTATACGACAGAAATACGGTCGTAAAACACAGATCTGAATTACGGGCCGTGTTTAACGCTTCCCGGCCGTATTGTTCGACCAGGATTATAAATCACACTTCCGAGAGGATCAATACAGATTGAACGCAAATAAGTAAATATTAAAAATGCGCAGAGCATATTCAACTGAAATTCATCAAAGACAACTAACATGGGACGAAACTACAACATGGTAAAATGAAAAGTATACTGAAATAGAGACAACTATAGCGTCCGTACTGCATATTGTTCGATGTCAATAATTTGTTGCAATTCTATTTAAACGTTTCGATTTTATTTGAATAGTTTTCATTGAGATGTAGTGATAGAACCGAATATACCTGATAATGAGTGAATCTAAGACCCGTTCGAAATGTATCATACGATGGTTTGGTGTCTAATCATATATATATCGTCGAAACACACTCTCACCCGAAAATGTTTACTTCTTTCGAATTCTATGGAGTTCATATTTTTTTCAAATATTTGATCTATGGGGAAATTTAGATTCTAAAGATGCCTGATGAAGACTACTGGAGCAAAAGCCGAACCGCGTCACATTCTGCTTTGAATCTATGAATTTAATTTGAGACTTTTAACACACTTACACTCACACACCCTCACCTTCTCCTGAATCGTCCCTCGCTCTCATCCATACCGTCTGTTGATTCAAGAAATTGTAACCGTTTCTTTCGCTTTCTTTTCTTGGAACAAGCTTGCTCGAAGAAAACAACAAGAAAGGTACTTATGATATGGTTGCCTGGACATTTTCTTTATTTTCTTTTCTTCTCTTATCTTAACTAAAAGAAAAAGAATGTTGCTTTCTTGTCACTAAAATATTCTCCAAATCAAATAAATAAAGCAAGAAAGACGTAGTGTGTGTGTTGATTTCATTTCATTATGGCCGATCGATCTCAAACGAAGTACGTTCTATACGAAAGAAGAAATTTTGATTCGAATTGAAAAAATCTCTTTCAGACCGTTGAAAAATAGATCAGATCCTTATCTTCCGACGTTGTTCAACACTCCCTATGCACAATCTTATTTGCAACTTGCCGCTTGGGTAAAAGCATGATCTGTTCTTCATGAAGATACAGATTCTCATCATCTTCAGAAAATCAATGTTACGATTGATTTCTATCTAGACTAATCCTCTGGTTCCACCGACAGGTGAACTTCAACAGAGAGCACGGACAGTGACGAAACACGATATGTCTTCAAGGTTGATTTTCTTTCAGAAATGTTTTTTTTTATCTCTTGATTGAAAACTTTAGACTGATCAGTCTTGATCAAAATTACTCACGTAATCACAGTCAGCCATTGAGAAATACCTCAGCACGTTCTCTCATTCAAAATTATGAGGTAAATGAAATACAGCATAACAATGTCTTTTGATCGTATTTGATGAAGATTGTTAAGCGACGCTACATGGCACAAGCACATGGTAGGATTCGAATTCATGAACAAAGTGCTACGAATATTTTGCCGGTATAATATCGAAATGTCTTCAACTGACTCATAATCGAAGATCGATTTTTAGAGAGTACAAATTAATCGTGAACGACCAGCACGTGTTACTTCGGCATATCAGAAACCTTCGAAAATGAATCAAAATCTATCGGATTCTGATGAACAAGACACTCGAATTGAAAGCGTAAGATTTTGGAATCGCTACTCATAGTTATGAGTATATTTTAATTCTAGTCGAATCAGTCAAATGTATCTATTGAAGAACGTCTGGCCTGTGAGATAACAGTGTCTTACGCGTCGACAACGACAGTCCCTGCAGAAATATCCAGTCGCGAAGAAATTATTGTGATGCAACGGCATAGCACTGGTGAAACTTCGTTGGTGTATCGAGGATATTTAACCAAAGGCGGTAATCACATAGATGTTAAGCAGTAAGATAAATCGCAAAAACCATCATCTTCTCTAGAAACATTTTCATTCAAATCCCAACGCCGGCCGACATCCGGTCTGTCGTTAGCTTTCTATGTGCAAGGATTGATCGATAGTGTAACAAGCGAATGTTGTGAATTCAAATGTGTTCAAAGGAATTCAAATGACAATGATCAGAAACAGTTTCTTTTCAAAGACATTCAAAAAGCGAATCCATGTGAAAGGTACATTAGTTGATTTGTATGTGCTCAAAAGAAATTTTAGTATTTGTTTCAGATGCCGAAAAGATTATGCTGATCAACTACTGATGAATAGTAATAAAAATACTTTAGTAGTTCATGTGAGTTGCCATTCTATATCGAATATATTCAGCAGATCACATTTTATTATTCTAGAGAAACAAGAAATCCTCTAAAAATCATCATGAATCCAACAACATTGGGAAGCCATCATCGACAGGTAAACCTAATGTGATTGGTTGTAGCTAAACCAATGTTTTGTCTACTTGATTTGATAGATGCTCATATCGAAGGCAGCAAACATGCACAGAAGAAGAAAGTAAATGAATCGTGATTTCATAAGAATCATGCTAATATTTCTTCCTCAATGCACAGACTTCGAAGTACAAAAGCCCAAAAGCGGCTGACACGTCTAACGTCCATTATGCAGGTTTTTCGAAATAATCAGAAATCATTCTGGAAAACTTCTCATAGTTATATAAATATTTAGAGACAATGGTAACAGCTAATCCTAATCTCCTGGAGCCAGATAAATCAGCAGAAAGTACAACAATCCAATCGAGTTTAATCGATACGAAAGAAACCGTGGTTGTTCCAACCATTCAAGCAACAGGTAGGAATAATAAATTCTTGAACGTAAAGTTCTATAAAACATGTTTTTTAGATCAAACATTGACAGAAAAGTGTGAAGATAACCCACAAGTTCCAAATGAAACCGAGACAGCCACTACTGCCAGTGACGGAATAGATCTTGGGCAACTTATGCAAAAGCTCACAGCTTATTTCAAACAAAGTATGCTGTATATGAATCTTATTCTCAATAACCACTGTGTTATATGCTTATGATTTAGATATGAAAACATCGACTCAACAAACTCAATCATCGAGAATGCCACGTCATCCGAAGAGTGTGGAGAATTTCTGCTATATTATGGAAAATCATGTTCCGATTTCAAATGAAGAACAGCAAACGTTGCGTGGTCTAATTAATTTCGGTTTTATTTTTGATGATATTAATTCGAAGAAATCCATTGAGTTTCTTAAGAAAATTCTGAAAGAAAGACTTATTTTAATACTCTCGAAAACCAGTATGGAAAATTTATCGAAACCTATCCAAGACGAACCTCTACTTTCTGCGATTTATGTCATTGATTCATCGGAGGAAAATTCATTTGATTCGAAATTTTATCGAGGATCTTTCTCCAATATTACCAGCTTGTGTAAAAAACTAGAAAACGATCTTCAATTATTGACTTATGACTTAACAAGCATCAGCTCGATCCCTGCAGATTATGCTGGAATGAGTACGCTGAATTATGTTCAAGCATTAATAGATATTCTCTTAGAAACCAATGAGAAGAGAAACCTGAAAAAAGAAATGATTGATTTCTGCCGTGAAGAATACGCTGATAATATTATTCAGTTAAAATTGATCGAAGAATTTGAAAATGATTTTAAACCAGATGATGCCATTCATTGGTATTTACGACACGACGCCTTTTTATACAAAATGATGACACGAGCATTTCGCGTCTTGGATCCGGATATTTTATTTAAAATTCGATATTTTATTCAACATCTTCACTGCCAATTGAAATCGTCGATTGATACAAGTGCATTGACTGTCCATCGAACACTTCGAATTCGAAAAGATCTTCTCGATAAGATGAAAAGACATCAGGGTGGATTGTTATCATTTAATGAATTTCTTTTGGCTAATAAAACCCAATCAGCAATCGAACCTTCTTCCACGAACATAGACTCGAAATTGGTTCGTTTTCAGATTGGTTTAGGAACCGGTGCTTCTCGACATGATGTTGCAACAAAACTCAATGAAGTTATTTTGACAGTTGGAACAATATTCCGTGTTGATAAAATTGAACCGATTGATGACGGAACATTTACTGTTGAATTAACGACCAATGATGAAATTCTTAAAAGTGGCCACCTTGTAACAAAAAGTTTACGTGATGCTGTGCATGCTTCTTTTCCATTAGTACGCATGGTGAAATTGATGAAGCAAAAAGAATTAACGGGTTATATGGAATATTTCTGTTCGATGTTGATCGACGATCCAGAAACTGTGAAAGATGACGCAACAAATTTGACTCTTGGAGGATTACTTCATTCTATGGGAAGTTATTATTATGAAAGAAAGCAATATCGAGAAGCGTTAAATCATCTACAAAATGCTTTAAAAGTTTATTTACGTGTTTTACCGGATGACGATGTGAGATTAACACCAACTTATAACAATATTGGAAGTGTCTATAATAAACAAGGTTTGAATGAACAAGCATTAGAATATCATCTGAAGGCCTATGAAATTCAAAAGAACTCGCCCAATCCTGATATGGAATCAGTCGCTGCATATGTAGGTAACATTGGCTCGGTTTTTATAAAACTTGGTAGACACAAGGACGCCGCTACCTATCTTGAACTTGATTTAAAAATTAAACAAAAATTTCATCCGGATAATGATCATGCTGATGTAGCTGCAAAATATCATAATCTTGCTGCGGCTCAGTTTCGGCTGCATCAATATTCAGAAGCATTAGAAAATTATCAGAAATGTCTTGATATTGAACTCAAATGTCATTCAGATGAAAATCCAACGGTTGCATTAACCTATTATAACATGGCAACAACATTGGAACAACTCGGACAATTGCAAGAAGCAAAGGAAGCGGTGCAAAAAGCCATTGCGCGTTTACTTTTAACTAAGCAGCCAGACGATGAAGACTTACAGATGCAAACAAAATATCTTGAACGTTTAGAAAAAAAAATCTGGATGAAAAGTTTATTTGCCACAACCGAAACCGACAAAAACTAGAAATAGTTATCAGAAATATTTTCCGTATCTGTGCGATTTTCATTCATCGATTCATTTTGATAAATATTTCATTGAGATTTTTTGAAGAATATTTACTCCTGATTTTAGATCAATTGCTTCGTTTTCGATTTCAATTGAGAATGACTTCAGTTCGATTATCTAGACGACGAGAACCAGCGAATCTTCGATCATCTATTATTCTCGATAGCGGAACAATAGTAAACTTATTTTTCGTATCTATGAACAAGACGAATAAAATGATTTCTAGTTCAATCAATTCGAACAAGCATTACCGATCCATGAAGAACGCCGTCCCATTGAAAACAAGACTCGGTATCCGAACTTGCCTGATTGGTTTGTATATATTTCTTATCTTGTTGATTTAATGTTAATATCTAGGCACCATCGGCTACCAAAATCGGCAAAGAAGAAGACTCATTCACCCGAATCATCTGTAACAGCTCTATCCATTTCACAATTGCAACCTTCAATAGAAAACATCAAGTAAATTATTTCGAACGACAGAAACATCTTTTCATTTACCCCTTTGTATCCATAACCTTGCTTTAATTGATAAGATTGTTTCGGAATTTGTAATCGGCCAATGGATATTTTTAGCTGTTCTAGAAAGATATGGGTTCCTAACCGCTATCGAATTTCATCTGTAGTTCCGTCTCGTGTAAGTTATTACCTTCGAAACAATACTATTGAACATTTGTTTACATTTTGTTTTCTCGTTTTACTTTAGGTTTCTTGGTCAAACCAGAATCAACACAGAATTGAACCGACCTACCCAGAAGTAAGAAAGAATTCTTATCAATATTGAAAGGCTTCTTCGAAAGCATGAGCTGTAACTGTATATAGAGTATTTTTATCGGACCAAGAACTTTAGATAGACAATGTTCTTGTCTCATAACTATGAGATATCGATCGGATCCAACTTTACGTTCTATGGCGCATAATTCAAGACGTGATGAAGTGACGATTCTTCAAGTAGCTGGTAATGGTTCTACTTGGATTGTGTTTAAAGGTTTTGTTAAAATGCATGGTAAATTTGTTGTTTGTTTCATTTTCTTCTGAACATTCATTTTCTTCTTTTAGATTCCTTCACCTTTAAATCCCAACGCTCAATAGATGATCGTTTTTGTTTGAAACTTGAAATTAATGGTAATCTTGATACGACGATTTCAGCGTGTTGTGAACGTCTCTATCGGAATGGCGGTCGAATTGACGATGGCGATAGTTCATTTTGGATAGAAACTGTTGAGCAATATACGCCATGTGCGAAGTAGGTGGAAAAAAACAAGTATCAAAAGAATATTCATATAAAATTTCAGATGTAAAGATAGCATTGATTTGCCACAAGCACCTGATGATGAGAAAATGATCCCTACTACGGTAAGATTCTCAAGAAAACGCGAGTCAACAGAGTAGGCTCTACTGTCTTAGCCATCCGAGATGTCGAGTAAACCAACACTGTTCACTACTCATAATTCTAAACTAGGTAAAGATTTTTTATGAGACGCTAGATTTTGACCCAGTTTCGCAGTTCGAACTACAGTTGAAAATCTATTAGATGGACTAGAATAAAAGGTGGAATACCGCAAATTGTTAACGACTAGAAATATTATTTATTCAGAGTGCAACTAGTGAAGAAAGTGAAGCAGACGAGGATCAATCTGTAGGTAAGTAATCGAATCCGAGGGAATGACTGAACAACAAATGTTTGCTGTCTTCTATTGAAGCATCGGAAAAGTCGACTGAAAAGAGTAAGCCGTCCGAAGTGAAATATACATTGCCGTCAAAGGTAATAAGAATCCCTGAAAAATTAGAATTTGAAGTTTATTTCGATAAATTTTAGCCCTCAATGGATCTCCCATCATCATCCTCATCCACAGGTAATTCGTAATGATAATAACACTAGTCGATAACTTCTCCTTATAGACGCGAAAAAAGTTCCTGACACGCCTGCCATAGCTCCGACAATTCAATCACCCCTGCTTCAGCCGCCTATTTCCCATCAACCTCAAGTTGTAGCTGTTCCTTCTCCTCCGCCACCATCGCTATCGACTGTTCATAAATCCACTACCCAACAAGGTAACTATCATCTTGTTTCTTTGGCAATTTTTTGATCTAAGAAAATAGTGGACACCAAAGATATTCATCTATTGTGATAGACCCACCAGTCTCTTTTTCCAAAATACAAGTCGAACCAGCCATTAATGAATCTACTCTGTTTAAATACGTCAGCGATGTTATGCAACAAGGTATACTTATATAGCGATTACGAATGATTTCTCTATGATATCAATTTCATTATTGCAGCTTTATCCAAACCTAAACTTAGACAAACAATTTCACCGCGACGTATTGGCAATGTTGAGGATTTTACCATTCTATACATCAATCACGATGAAGACAAAGATCTCAGTCTTCTTCATTCTACAGTAAATTCTATACGTACAATTAGTGATTCAAGCACATTAGGAACATTGCTATCAGCATGCACAGACGAAAAGTTCATTGTTGTGATGTCAATTAATCAAGCCGAAGTAGTGCTTTCCGAACTTCAACAGTACAAATGTATCCAATCAATTTATTTATTATCCAAACAGTCGCACCCACCTGAATCGATTAATGGTTATGGTAATGCCATTGAGATTTATCGAAATATTGAATCAGTTTGTGATCATTTAATCAAAGCATTGCGTCATATTCCTGCTCGAGTAATCCCAATGGAAATCACATCGAAAGATAGTGTTTCTGATTTGCCATTTACTTACTGTCAACTTTTGAAAGAAACAATTCTTTGTCACGATGATGAAAGTGATTTAAGAAAAGATATGCTGACATTTTGTCGTACTCATTATACCCATAATCAAGACGAAGTACATGTGATCAATGAATATGAAAAATCCTTTATCGACACGCATAGTATTCAATGGTATACACGCCATTGTTTCTTGACAAAAATATTATCGCGCGCATTTCGCACGCAAGAAATTGATCTTTTATTTAAAATGCGTTATTTTATTCAATGTCTTCATAAACAAATTCAATCAATTGCTATCAAAGAACCGATCACTGCTTATGCTATTTTAGATGTCGAACAAGAAATCATGCAAAAGTTTCTAGGAAATATTAACGGATTAGTTTTATTTCGTTCATTTCTTCCCGCAACATTCGCACGACCCACATCGACGGAATATCAAAATAAAGACGCACAACGATATCTAATCTTTTCAATTCGACTTGGACCCGATTGTGCAGCTAATATTGAACAGTTGCGCAGCTCTGATTGCAAAATCGACGTTCTGATCAATATCGATACTGTTTTTCGTGTAGTTTCCATTGATGAAGGCGAGAATGAAGTTCATACAGTAAACTTAGAGTCTGTTTCGCTCAATGATTCTCATTTTCAACAGCTAACTGAATCCTTACGAAAACAAATAAAAACATCAGTGGTCATTTTACAATTAGCAAAACTTCTTGTACAGACGGATCATTATTGGGAAGGTGATTATCTTACCGAATCAATTTATCAAGATAAATCTTTTGAGGGCGATGGAACATTGTTGGCTGGTTTAGCGGCTGCACATCATCTTCTAGGCAATGTCGATGATGCCAAAAGAGATTTTGAAGCAGCACGTTATCAGTTCTTTAAATCGTTACGCGCATTTCAATTATTTTTACCGTACAATCATTCACTGCTATCATCTAGTTATAACAATATCGGTAGTATGTTCTATCAAGATGATCATCATGAATGTGCAATTAAATTTCATGAAATGGCTCTTGAATGCCAATTAAAAGCATCAAGTCCTGACATGGATGCTGTAGCAACATATTCGGGAAATATTGGTGCAGTTTATGTAGATCAAAAGAGCTATGCTGCAGCAACGAAACATCTAGAACGAGCAGCGATGATCCTAGAGAAGATGTCAACGAAAGACAATCCAACACGTTTGATTTCCATTTTTCAGAAAATTTCCAGCTGCTTTTGGCGCACAGACGAACCCAAGAAAGCATTGGAATACTATAAGAAAACATTGGATATTCAACTTAAATTAATAAATCCATTGCCACATCCATTGTCTGTCACTTATTATAATCTTTCAACTGCTTATGCACGTATCGGTGACTACGATGAAGCTGTGGTATGTGCAGAAAAATCAGTCGAATATTTGCGGATGATCTCAGAGAATCATCCAGAATTGAAAGAAAATCAAGCGCAATTAGAGATTGTTCGTCAAAAGCAATGGCTCAAACAAGTTCTCTCGACATAGGATTGAATACATGTCGATTGATTGACTGAAATTGATTTTCAAGACTCTTCGCATATTCTTTTCTTTTTCTACCATTCATATTATTTTAGATAAATCACGAACTGATGACTACGATAGATAATAGACAGTAAGTGTAAAAGATGCGGCAAACAAAGGTTTATCTTAGCAAAACATTTTTCTAGAATTTTAGCGGTTGACCGATCTGCAAAAAAATCTTCTATGAACAAGTCGAAACAACGGACAGCATCGAGCGACGTAAGATAAAATAAATGCAAACATTTTCTCGTCATAGATCGCTGACTGCTCTAGAATACATCTGTAAGTATTCCTGATAATTCTTGTGCGGTAACAATGATGTATCTTGGACCACAAATGATAAAATCCAATGGTCCTTATAAGTTTAAAATTCATGCTGATGAAATTTTAATCTTACAAGCTCACACTATGACTGGCACTAAGTCGATTTTCAAAGGATGTCTAAAGCCCAATGGTAGAAACGCATTTATCGATATTCGTTAGCGATGATTATCAACCATTTTCTAGATGAATTCACCTTCAAATCATATCGTTTGATTGCTCGTCATCTTGCTATTACTATCTATATCAATGGAATCATTGACCAGCACATTTTTGTTTGCTGTGAAAAAGGCTTCGTTAACCAATCTCATTTTCAGACAAGAAGAAGTTCATGCCAACTTCTATCGATTACCGGAGGAATACCATGTGAGACGTAAGACATTATCGATCGACTCAATTTTTTTTCGCTAATACTTATGCATTTACATTAGTTGTCAATCGCATGAATTGATAAAGTTTTTCCCAAATGAACTGGAACAGAATGATGCCAATCATATCAGACTTACCAGTGCTCAATCAGTTTCTCGATCGGTGAGTTTCAAAGAGAAATTTTAATCAATAATAGCTGGTTCATTCAAGTCATCTACGATATCCATCAAAGATACGGCAGAAGAGCTAACGCCTGCCAAGTTAGCTTCCAGCCCATTAACAAAGTCTAAACCAGTTAAAGTTAAAACGAAAGATAATATCGAACAGACGCCATTACCAGATACTACTTCCGCTAAATACAATCCGATCAAAGACTCAAGCAACACTGAAGTAATCACACCAACATTGAATAATACCAGATGGTCATCATCATTTACTTAATTTAGACATTGACAGACAATCAAGGACAGAAAAATGTCAACAAAGAAGTTCATCAACAAGTGAAAAACGTAATTTGATGAATAAAACGTGTTAACTGGTCGATTGTTTCTAGGATAATCAATCGATTGGCAAAATGGAAGTATAGTCAATTTGTAATTCTTGATTTTGTTTGTCATATGCAGAGTCTCTTCAACTAGGCATCTAAGGACGCAGCAACAAACTCGAAGGAATCCGATCAAATTGTTAGCAAAATTATGAATGAAGACAGAAAAAGCAAGCATCTCTTTCCAGAGGAATTTTTAATATCGATTGATCAAAGATACGTTCGTTTGTTTTATTTTAGCAAATATTTCACCAGCAGCCAGTCGTAGAATGGAGCAATTACTAACCAGCTATTTAAAATTGTTACTTTCACAGACGAAGTCGAATGGAACTGCGGAAAAGGATACAATGAAATCATCGACAAATAATTCAGACCCAAACAATACGACTGAATCGTTCACTTATTCCAACCCGGCAGGTTTGTATTCTTGCTATCAATCGATTGAAAAGAGATGATTGTGCAACTATGAGAAAAAAGGAGTAATGCTGAATCAACGAGGTTCTATACAATAATACTGAACTATAAAAAAGGTGCTCAATCCTACGGTACTGAGAGCAGAAAAAAAGATTGTTGGGTGTGAGTGTGGGTGTGGCTGTTTGGGTGAGTACATTTTGGTTGCTATTGCCATATCAACCGATACCCATACCCACACCCCTCAACAAATTGAAAGGATTGGCTTATATCATTTTGTAGGACAGAAGACCACCAGTAAAATGACCCTGTTAGATTTATGTTCTATGCAAGACCTAACGATATTATTACGAACGCGCACTAAATACCGTACAAATACCAATCTGAGCTCTCATACGGGTAGATTCGTTGTGAGGGTTCTGTGTTTTACCTAACTACAGAGCTCGCGGAAACGTTCTGAAATACTCCTTTTTTCTCACAGAAGTTCTCATTGAAAATCACATTGACGAGTTTCTTCTCATCTGTAGAGCTCAATAGAGAGACGAAAGCTAAAATCCAATGTACAGACTCAACGTCAATGTCGGTCATCGAGAGTAAGGCAGAAAGTTTCGTTCTAATATGGCTGGATCAAACTATCAAGAAGAACAAAGATACTGTTGATTCTGAACAAAAACTTCGTGCTATTGTCAATTCACTAGTTACTTGCCATACAATTAATGAAGCCATGGATTTGATCGAACAAGTTCAGGATCAGCAAATTTATTTGATCGTATCTGGCAAACTTGGAAAGCAAATTCTTTCAATGAATCAAATCGTCGACTCTTCTAAATTGAATTCTATCTATATCTTTTGTGGTGATCAAAACGAAAACATAGAATTACTTCAACTCTCCAATAAAGTACGTGCCATCTTCGTTGAAATCGATCCATTGTGTGCTCGTTTGAAAGAAGATACAGAACAAGCGTTGAAAAATCTTCTACCTATGTCTACTACATCAGGAACTTCAGCGGACGAAAAAAATCAAGTGAAATTTCTCTGTTCACAACTTCATCGTGATCTACTTTTCACTATGGAGTATAGTAATAATGCAAGATTGGAACTCGCTGACTTTTGCTCCAGCGTATACAAATTGAGTCCGGCTCAACTCAAATGCATCCAGGAATTGAAAACTGAATATCATGCTGGCAAAGCAATCTGGTGGTAAGATAAACTTTTGAATGCTTTCATCAAATACTATTCATGATAAGACCTCATTGATGAACTGTGTATTTCCTTATTTTAACCCCAACATCCATTTTGTGAAAGGTCAACACTTAGAGGCGAAATCTGATCACATAAAAATACTCGCAGCTTCCGCTTATTAGGACGTATCAAATAGAAGTTAAGCACAGCAATGGTTAGAAGCGGCCACACACGATGGGTATTGATCTGTTTGAATCTTAATAATTCAGTTTCATAATAAATGGCAGAGTTGAGCTATATTGAACTACCGGAAATAGATAGGCAAAGATTCTTTGTCTTTTAGGTACACTCGACAAACATTTCTATTCAAAATGCTCAACACAGCTCTTTTGACTCAAGATATATCAATCTTATACAAGTTTCATTTTTTTATCAAAGATTTGCATATGCAACTGGAACAAATGCATAGTTTATACAAACCATCGTTGGAATCGCGTGTTTTTACTGTTTATCGTGGATTAAATATGCCTTCGGAAGATTTCGAGAAAACAATACGGGGCGAAATCAAGAATTTAATTGCATTTGATAGTTTTCTTTCGACTAGTTTAGACGAAAATGTAGCCAAAGAATTTGCTTTGGATAAACAGGATTCTAAAAATGAGTCGGTTGTTTTTCATATGGAAATCGATGCTGATCAAACGGAACGTCCATTCGCGGATATATCTCGTTGGAGTAACTTTAAACATGAACGTGAAGTTCTTTTCTCAATCGGAACTGTTTTTCGAATCGATGATGTAGCAAAGGAAAAAACAATTGATGGTATTTGGATAGTTCGCTTAAGTACTGTCAGTGAAAAAGACGAACAATTGCAAAAGGAAACGCAACAAATACAAAGCACTCTATTAGAATTTTTCGAAGGTGTCCTTCATGCTCAACGCGAGGGTAAAGCTAAGTATGACGGGCAAATTCCCGGCAGTAATGCTAATGTGGCAAGTATGCATTACAAACAAGGCGAATACGAGGATAGCTTAATTTTCTATGAAAAAGCTTTGGAGGCTTTCAACAACTTAGAATCACCCGATCCATTGACAAAGGCGGCATATATCAGCAATGTTGCCAAGACACATATGTCATTGAGACACGATGATACAGCTTTAAATTTATACAAAGAAGCTTTAAATATTCGTCGTCGTTTGTGTGAGCCCAATGATCCGTCATTAATTCATACATTGCATACCATCGGTCATATTTATTGTGGAAAAAAAAATTGGAATGAAGCTTTTGAACAATATAACGAAGCATTAAAGCTACAACTGCTATCTATTGAGTCTTCTGGCTTATCGGATCCCTCGTCCATCGCTGTTACTTACATTTGTATTGGTAATATTTTTCATCGTCAAGAGAAGTATCAAGAGGCACTAGAATCATTTTTAAAAGCGCTCCAACAGCAGCACGAGCATTTGCCGAAACAGCATCCTTTTTTAGCATTTCTCTATAATAATATTGGTGCGATGTATTATAAAATTAAAAAATATGATCTAGCTTTGGAAAATCAACTCAAATGTTTGGAAATCGAATCAAAAGCACTACCAAAAGAGCACAAAACATTTGCTGAAACATATAAAAACATTGCCACAACATATGGAAAACGTCGACAATTCGATGAGGCAATTAAATTCGCCCAAAAATACATCGATCAATTACAACTTCACGCTACAAAAGGTAGCAAAGAGCTCAATGATGCGATGCAATTTCTCAAAACAATTCAAATAAGTCGAGACAATAGGAAGTAATGACATTCATTGTTGCTGTTCTTCTCGCTCTTATTTTGAAAAATATCAGTGAAAAAGACATTTTTTGAAGAATTGTTTTTAGCTATCACAACACGTTTTGATCTTGCTCAAAGATCTCACGGGGTGCTTTAACATGTCTTTGTACTAAATTACGTATGTTTAATATCTCAAAGGAATAAATCTTTCGAAAAATTAAAAGCTAATTGATTAATCAAAGTGTATGTGTATCTACTGTAAATCGTTTGGTTTATTTAACTGTCACAGTTAATCCACCCAACAGTACTCATATTGATCGGTGATTGGCTAGAATAATCAATTCAGAAACAGATCGATATATCTCTTGACGAAGCAGGCAAATTAATCTGCTTCTCTCAACTCTTACTTTTCAGTATAGAAGATTAGGACCAGGAATCCATCGACTTGCGCATGTCGTTCGAAACAGAATTGAATTTTGCACGAAACTTTATGAACCCTTTTGAAAGCAGACCAAGAAGCCTTGTTGGAAATATGAAACACACTGTCAGTCTTAAGTCTTGTAGCATCCTTCTTCAGGGTGTGAGTGTGGGCATTCCAATGATCCTGCCCAGCTACACCCACACCCTCATCTCAGTATCCTAGTCTGTCGTCAGGATGTCCGTCATATCTCGAACATTGTCAGACTGGATATTCAAATCCACTGTGTAACCTCTTTTTTAATCTTCTTACTAGTCTGGACTGGATCAACAGACAACACGGACTAGACATGACTGGGCTCAAGGACATTTCAGACTAGTACAGACGTGTTTGTAAGACATCCCTAATTAAGCTGACTAGACCAGACGGGTATGCAAGACGTTTCAGACTAGACTAGACGGAAGCTGTGGGCATTTCTAGCTTCATCAGAAGCTGCAATCTCAAGCTTTGCAGCACTAGGCCATTAAAGGGGGAACTAATTGCCACGCCTTGGTAATCTTGTTATATCAGGTCACATTATCGACGAACGTCTGATTCTCTTGGCTTGAATTCAAAATTTTTATTATAATGGTACCTCACAAGTCTTCTATTTCAACCGATAATGATGGATAGTTAATTTCAGAAGAGCATAAAACAACAAAAAAAATAAATTTCTATTTCTATATTTTGTTTATGTCTGCTGTTTTAAATATTTTTATCTATTAGCTTCCCACCAAAAATAATTCGCTAAAGCATGACAAACTCTTTTGTAATCCAAAACCAATTGTTGCAATTCTGGTGAATCAGGTTGAAAATCTGAATGTAGTTGTTTTAGATGATCGATGCCAAATAATAATAATCTGTAGTTCAGTTCCTCAAAATTGATTATATCAAAAGTAATATTTTCAAATCTTTTCCTATAACGTCTTGTCCAACTAGTTGCAAATAAACGATCTTCAGCAGGACAAAAAATTTTTATTTCTGCAAGATTAGGTGGTATATTATCAACACTAGACAACCAGTGTCTGATGTTATCGTCATAACCAAATAGTGTAACCAGTTTTTGAAGATTTGTCTCTATATGATTTCGACATTCTATTATATTGTTGAAAACTCGAACAAAAGACATCAAATCAGAGTTAGGTAATGGAATAGCCACAGCTACTCCATTGTGTTCGTAAAGTAGAAGAGTGAAATGGCTACCATTGTGGTAAACGTTATTGTTAAATCTAATAGTGTGAATACTTTGCATCTAAAATGAATCATGGATAAAAATCTGGTTATGTGTACAAATTAAGCAAGAATATGCATATTGAATTTCTTTTGATGTAAGAATAAATATTAAAAAAGTTTAAAGAAGTTTATCAATGTATTTTTAGTTGTTTTGCACTGTTTTGGCATGACAATCAGGCTAATTTTGATATGACTGAGACGAGTATTGTTGTGCCATTAAATGGTACGGTTTCATTTGTAGACACTGATTTGTATGCTTTTTTCAATTCGACATGGATTTGATTAGCTACTGCATTCTTTTCTTCCGCTAATGATGATTGGTCAGATTCTAACAATTCCATTGATTCTTTTTTACAACATCGATATATTTCATCTGCCAATTGGAAGATGAGATCTTCATCATTATCGAATCGTTTTCGATAATCGACTTTGTTTTTATCATTTTCTAATATGAAAATTGGTTCACCATGTTCTAGTTCGCCTGCCATTTCAGCAGCACACTCACTACTTACAAAGAATATCGTGGTCTTATTAGGCAGATGCTTTAAATCGAGAATTGAAGCATGGGCTTTAATGATTATTGAATCTTTCATCAATAAACACAAACAATCTAACATGGCCGAGGCTCGTTTATTGAAACGTGTCAACAAGTCGATAAGAACAAATTGAAAAGTAGTGAGACAAGCTAAACCAGAAATCATAATGTTTCATGTTGTTTATTTAACATACAAACACAAACCTGGCTCAATTTGTGTACGCTTCCTCCACGGATTCTCTATTTCAGATATGTAAGTACAATCATGTGATCGTTTTATAGCCACCTTATCAGATTTCGGTCTGCCCATCATTGCCGAATCCGTCAAATTTCTCGATATTTGTTTTATGAGCTCGTTTTTGTCAGAACTGACAATGATGGATTGTGATTCGTGAAATTTTGGTATAATTTTATTTCGAAACTTATTAGACAGAATAAGAATAATCTGTTTCTGTGACTTGTACGATTCGAACCACTGTTGAAATTGAACGCAATCAATGATCGAAGTAATATCGATATGATTTTGCTCTAAGTTTTGTATAACTGTTTGAATCCGATCACTTTGTTTAGCATTTGAATCGAGCCAAACAAATGCAAAGTGTTTCAAAGTTTGTATTTCTTTCGTTGATATAGATGCAATGTCAACCATTGATTTTGCTGGACTTAATCAAATTAAATAAATTAGTCGCAGTATTCGACGAACAACAGAAATGGCTACTTTTGAAGATTTTATTTTGATTGGTTCTTAGGCACTCTAACGCTTCTCATTGGCTTCTCATGAGCAAAGTATGGCATATGAGTGTGTATGGATGTGAAAAGGAGAAAGGCATGGGTGATAATGATTCTCTACTTCTGAAATCTTCTATGCCAGTGCTACCCTCGTATTTTTAACACTTGCGCATGTAGTCGCCGAAATATGATGCGTGCCAATGCTACATTCACTGAGTGATGTAATGATTTCTGATAGAAGAGATATCTGTGCTGATGGTATTACACTTTATTTCACTCTTCAAATCATAAAATCGCATTGATTACATATAAAGCACACGCTTAAATACTCAACCATTTGAGAGAACGAAGGAGAATGAGAGATAAAGACAAATATCAAGGACAGAAAGATAAAGGCAATATATGTGATGAAAAGAATTGGCACCATAAGGCCAAATACCATGCACAGATCACACTCGAACGGGAGCGTTACACTCCAACGTGGAATTTAGACCCTCTCCGCATTTATCGTTACAAGTGAGAACATAGGCACCTGTGAAAAGCATACTGAAACTAACACTGTGTGGAACATGTGATGATAGCTATGATGAAATACCAATACTTTATTTTGAATAACGCGCATCAAAATCCGCTAGATTTTATGAATATTTTCGTGTGATGTAAATATTTTCATTCGAATAAGTACAGTTCTATGCAGTGATACAGATCTCTTATGAAACTCGATCTCGAATCGATATTGAGGAGAAAACCAGTAATCTGGGTTCTACTTCTTTGCATATGTTGTCTCTTTGAAAAACAATCTTCCTACAATTTTAGAACTATTCTCATTCATTCTGTCTTTTGATGAAATAACGAAATGAATTTGTTCAGCAGATAATGACTTAAGTAACCAATATAGTCTCTGCGTCTTACTAAACTATTCTTTTCTATCCTACTGTAATTGATACACGCATTATGCATGGCATTCTCTCTTATCTTTTTTCATTTGAGAAAATTCTCATTCGTCAACGTTGCTTTGTAGTCAACATTTGTGTTTTTCGTACTTCATATGGCTTATACATTGCATACACAAATTGGATCCAATCAATACAGAAATCAACAGCAAAGCATAGTCTGCTCATATTTCAGTGAATAACTGCTTATTCACGAAAACAGAATATGCTCATCGCTAGTGCAGCAGTGACGTTTTTGAGAAAATATACAATATTGGAGCAGTTAGTTTTCACTAAATTAGGAAAATTCAAATGTATACGCTACTTGATTTGTAACTTGTAAGTTGAACTGAATCGGTGTATAATGATTGTTTTAATAAAGGTTCACTGTATGCTCTTTATAATAAGTCTGAAACAAAAGTATTATGTTGTTAAAATTTATTAGACAATTACACGAAGTTGTATAAACCGTCTGGTATATATGCACGTTTTTTTGTTTTCTATTAATGGACCTTATTACCATTACGGGCCCCAAGCTATATTCACCGATTCATCCTTTTAAATGCAAGTATTTCACTAAAGCTGATAAAAATTAAAAAAGAACAACAGCAGATATAATAACATGATACAAAAAGAAGACGATGCATGTGATACATACTAAAGAAAATTTTTTCGCAAGATATAATGTCGCAGGCTCAATAACAAGAAATGTGTCATATTTAGAATGTATCATACAGAAACGGAGAACTCACCGGTTACACTGCGTCAGCTGGCTTCAGAGCGCAACGAAATGGTTTTAGATTGGACGAGCTGCTCACCACGGTCAGATCC
Organism: Rotaria socialis; assembly: GCA_905331475.1. Classification (NCBI taxonomy): domain Eukaryota; kingdom Metazoa; phylum Rotifera; class Eurotatoria; order Philodinida; family Philodinidae; genus Rotaria; species Rotaria socialis. Next base: position 11,082 of record CAJNYU010000505.1, on the reverse strand, counting down.
TGGTTAAGATATTCGGGTCGGCTCTAACAGAAAAACTGTGAATTTCCCACGTAAGTAATTTATCATCAGATTCGAGTATTTCCTGTCCGGATTCACCTGTAGAAACGTCAAGTAACAAGGGGGATCTTTGCCAAAAATACTGACTTTAATTCTATGTAAATATTTTGTAAAAACAATATTTCTTGTCCGAATTCGCTTATAGATCTGTATTGATTTACTTCTTGGCTTTGCTAGATGCATAATTTTATTCTCTATCGAATGATATAGTGTTTTGAATGGGGTCGTCGAGCAAAAACTGGGTGTTTCGGACGAAATATCGCCTGAGAACCATGTTTTTGGGTGGGAATCTGAATGTGGGTGTAAATGTAATTGAGAGCAAAACATGTCGGAAATAAAGATACCAGTCTACTACGGAGTGAAAATATATTCAAATTGTTTCGGGAATCATCTATAATGAGTTGACATCCTAAGGTATGGTCGCCCCCAGAGTTACACCCGCATCTTCACTGATATTGGCTCCAGTACTGAGACTCCTATTATTAATTGACGTAGCGGAGATGCGACACATAATAAGTGCGATATCATTCCGATGAAGACACATGAAACAAATTTTTATATAGTATGATGGCATCGAAATAAACCAGCTGACAACTCAAAAATCACAAAATATTTTTTCACATATTTTTTCACATGTCTTTCTGAGAAAATTTAGTGCGTCGCTGTTTTTATTCTATCATCACATCATGTCGTCATCTAGTGATTGGAAATAAATAATTAAAACAATCCTTTAAAAAATACCTACTTTTCGAAGTAGGATGAAAAACGGCTAAGCAAAACGAAATTCACAACTTTTTCTATAGAATATCTGACTCAATATATTTATGACGAAGTGAAGCATACATTGGTTTAGACTTTCGACTATATTCAATTAGTCCCTAGCAACTTCAAAGCAAATGATTGACTTAAAAAGACAAACATGTAATATCGTATTTGTATGATTTTCGGATGTGGATGTGGGTGTCGGTATAGTTGTGGCAGTTGGATAAACGAACATCCATATGCAGATTTCACACCCCACACCGTATTTTAACGTTTTAGTATGCGCCGTATATCGCCGTGTCGTATACGAACCAATACAGCAACCGTTTGAAATTCGTGGGTGTGGGTGTTCATAAGAGAAACAGGTACAAATGCACCCACACTCACACCCATACATTGACGACGTGATAGTGTTTGTGCTTCGTAGAAAAGCGTTGTGCATCGATCGAACAGCGTCATTTTTTTCTCATCATTATTTGCATCCATTCTCGATCGACTCGCGTTTCTTCGTATTACCCCCAAATCCTACATGGACGCCCGTGAGAAGGGATCCAGATGATGGTGCTTTCGCTTAGTAGAAAGAGTGCTGCCTATCGGTGGATCAGCCTCATTTTCTCCCATCATCACAACAACGATGCTTGGTATTGTGTATCTATTAATCTCTGTTCCGACCAAGGGGGAAAAGCGGATCCCGCCCGTTCGGGATACACAGGATACAGAGGATACAATGGAGATACAGAGGATACAGAGGATACCATCACGATCCAGAGGATACGGTGGTGATACAACGACAATCCGAAGGATACGGTTTGGAATTCAGAGGATATGTACAACAATATGCAGATAAAACTTGATTTAATGAAGAAAATACGAAATTCACATCATTTATCGATAGAAATGAATATTGGCTTAGCTCTAGGAATGATTTTATATCAATGTCAACATTTTTAAAGAATTTCTTTACGCAGTCTTTTGTTAAAGACACTGTCAGATGCTCTGTAATCGATTTAAATTTTTAAAAAACTAAAGCTATTTAAATAGTGTGATGTTTCATTCTTTATATTCTAAAGTTCAATTATATGTATTTGTTAGGCTCTAATATGTATAGAAGGAAAGAGACAAGCAGTGTCACTGATGTTATGCGACAGAACGACGAAAAAGATGACCTTCCATGGGAATCGAACCCATATCTTCTGCTATCCGGGCAGATGTACTACCGTTATACTAGAAAACGCATCTAAATCATCGTTTAGGGTCCAAGTGATTCATCATGGACGCTAACATTATTCATACAGACGGACGAGTTGAATGTTAGAGAACGAGAAAAATAACAATTTCTATCTATCTTTCTCATGAACAATTTTTTCGTTACATATCATCCTATCAAATTATTGTAACATCTTATTTCTATTTTTTTCGACCATGCCACCAACAACATTGAACATGGACATTACAGTCCTTCCTCCAGACGTATTATCACTACATGATGAATCTTTCTATTAATTAGTTCGTAAAATAGCTGGTCCCATAGAAGCTGACTTACTTGAACTACAAGGAATTCGTAGTGCTCATTCATTGATTCATACTGAGGACATATTTGATATATTGAAGCATGAATGAAAAGCATTAGATCAAATTAAAAAAAGTGCTTGCCTTCTATTGGTTGATAATCGATACATCATCAAGCCTGGCTGTAAAAGTAATTTACGTTATTTCACTCAATTGCTCAATGTTAAAAATCAAGAGCACTTGAAAACAATTGCACTTGGAATTAAATCAAAGCAAACGTCAAACGATGATAATAATAATTAGTAATAATATTACATTGGTATCTCAATCATCAGCACAAGTTCTACCTATCTCTTCACCGTTATCACCAACTATGGCAACAGGAACAAAAGGTTGGTATATGCAAATATTTGGTACCATAATTTATCCAATTTTAGTTACATATATTTTGAAGAGTTACTTTGTTTTTAGAATATTTTAAGAGAGTATTGGGTACAGTCTTGATTTTTACTTTATGTTATTCTTATAATGAATCTTGTGTGTTAGAACAACTGTCATATATGCTATTGTGATCTGTAATATTTTTCACTATGTATAAAATATATGATTCCGCACATATTTTTTAGATATATAATCTATGAGATTTTATTTTAGCGCAGCTGTACACCTATAAGACTTGAATTCAGACATATCTATGTAACATTTTAATGAAGGACGGATAATACAAGATTTATTATAAGAAATAAGTACTAGGAGCCATGAGTAACAGAGGAGGTTCTACTTTTAGTCACGGCAATTTTGGAACAAATAATTTTCAATAATGCTAACTTTAGATGTTGTTTTGTAGAAATAATGAGGACTGTCTGTATCAGCAAGTGTTCATGCTGATTCTGGATTATTTAAGTATGATAGTAGAATGTTAGTGAGATTGTCACAGATTCTATTTGTTTACTTCAGTAATTAACTATTAAATCGAATAATTTCTGCCCTTCAACATCGTAAATTTTGTGCAGTTTGCAAGTAGTGAATCTTCATACTCTCTTGTTTCTTTTTCCTTATTTTTCTCTTTTAAAAACTTATGCAATCTTGTTTGCATAATAATAAAATGAAATCAAACTATGGTCTTATTTTTAACTATTAACATTTTTAATTCTCCTCAATCTAATACACTAATAACTTCTGATACGTTGGAAGAGAATAAAAATTCTTTTCTTAAAACTTTGATCAATAACATTACGAGTAACAGCAAAAAGTCGAAAAACAATTATCGATATAATACAAAAGTGCAAAAATTTGCTCAAGCATTATATATTATGGGCGGACGCAACACAAACAAATATATTCGTCTAAATCTTCCAGGTGCAGTACCATAGATTACTTCGATTGATGGTTCTATTACAAAAGCTGATGGAAAGATCGTTGAAGGTGAATTTCGATATGATGCTCTTAGGGATCTCCAAACTTCAAACAATTATCAACTAGCTGTCTGTTCCGAGAATTGTACAAGTGTGACCCCGAAGGTGATGTATGATGCATCTACTAATATATTCATCGGATTCTCAACTCCTCTCGATCATGGAGTATCCGTTACACAATTTTTTCAAACTGATTCGTATGACCAATTGAAAGAGTGGTTTGAGAATGAAGAGAAGTCAAATCTTTTAAACGTTCATATGTTAGAACTTCTTACAATATCTAAATCTTCGTCGACTTCATTTCTTTTAGGAGCTTACAGAATTACAAGCAAATTTAACTCCATTGATGTTCTTCGTCGTTGGCTGTGGATCTTTGAACGGTCTCGAATTTCGAATATTCGAATTCTTGCTTTTTCAGCGGACTGTGATCCGAAATATTTACGTGCTATGCGTCTCATTACAGGTTTTTTTGCTAAACTACCTAACATACCTATAAGTGAGCGCAACGATGTGCTAGAAGTGAAGTTACCAAAGAACTGATCTTCATGGTTCTTCATGCGAATATGCCAGCTATTTTTTTGTTTTCAGGATCCAGTACACATCTGCACCAAGATTCGTAATCGTCTTCTTTCTCAATCTGCTTCAATGTGTATTGGAAACGAAAAAATATCAGTCGATGTACCCTTTGATTTAATTAGCAATCAATCGAAACTAATGCATGGATTAGTAAAACGGATGTTTATCCAAAAGACCGACAAAACTTTGGTTCTTGTGCTAAAATTTCAACTGATGATGTTTTATTTCCTCTCAATAATGTTTCTGATTCTTATGCTACACAAGTTTACTTACGTCTGCTGCGTAGTATTATAATAGCTTATATTGAAAAAAGTGCATCAATTATTGATCGAATATATCATAGTTGGATGACAGTATTCATTTGCCGCCTTTGGTGGACTGGGTTGCAGTTAACGGATGAGGAAAAAATTTCCACGGAACATCAGGACAAAAATAAAGCTTTTTTCTTTATCACAAAAGCTGCTTATCATTCTATTGAAATCAATGCACACACATTACTATCAGTTGTTATTCTTGTTTGCCAGCATGATCTGCCTGAATCTGCTCTATGTATATCAAGTTTTAATTCGCAGACATGCGAAAATGTATTCAGACTAACAAGATCAATGCCTGGGACATTCTCATCAAATGTGAATTTTACTGTCGGACAATTTCTCCGACGAGCTGGTAAACTTTCAGTATTGCAAGATATTGAAAGATAAAATGAACATGATCTATCGGAATGTTCTTTACAATTTCCTAAACATCATAAGCGACGTCACATAAAAGATAGGTAGTGGCTATGTGTACTCGAGTGTACATAGCCCTATGATTATATGCACTCGAGTATACATAGCCCTATGACTATATGCACTCGACTAGGAATAAGCAATTAATTCATAAATCTTAAGTTATATTAATGTGTTGTTTATACTTCATGGACAATATCAGAGAAATATTTTCAATTATTAGAAGTTTATTAATTTTTATTTCATGAAAATAAATTAGAAATCAAGTACTTCAAGCAAAGAAGTGCACAAAAAACAAGTATAAAAAAAGAATAATCAATTCAAATAAATATCAACAATTGTAGAAATGTTTCTATTGCTGCCTCTCTTGGGCTTTGAAGGAAATGCTTCAATTTTATTGTTCTCATTGCATTGAATGAGGAAAATGTTAAGCAACTTTTCTTTTGTCTATGAGTTAATTTTTTTTGTCGATAATTTATATGAGAAGGAGCAGAAGATTATGTTTGTGTGTTCCTAATTTATTGGATTATAAAATGGAAAATTGAAAAAGACTAAACATCAATTATCTTGTAATATGGAGTGACACTCTAAATTGACATACGCTAATTAATTTACACTGAATGCTTCTCTATCACTATACATGGACTCCTTGAAATTGAAAACAACGTATATGTAATCGTTTTTGTATTAATCAATAAATATAATGATACCGGTAAGAAAGATAGATTGCATTCATTCTTACACTCTATTTCAAAAATTCGTCATTATATTGTAGCCAGAATAATTAATTCGATCAAGTATTTGCTCACACAAGTCTGTCAGAGTTTATCCTTGTTTTCATATTCTTCAACTATTAGTTAGCTCACTATTACTTTTCAGTTGTTAAATGGATCACGATCAAGATGTTTTCTTCACCAAACAATTTGAGAATTGGGCGGATTTCGAAACAGAATTTAAAAGTTGGTGCAATGATTACTATCAACCAGTAAACATTAAACGTCACTCAATTAAATATAATGAAAAAATAATGAAAGACTTGTTTGATCGTTTTCGGTATTCAAATGTCAAATATGTATGCCATCATAGCGGTCCTGTTAAAAGAAATACAAAGGATGGATCACGACCGAATCAAGAATCTGGTCGGATTGATTGTCAATTCTATTTTAGAATAAAACATGATACGGAACTAAATAAAATTGTTTTTATGAAGAAAAAAATTTTAAATCATAACCATCCGATAGGAAAATTAATTTACAAGAACTATACCTTTATAAGAAACAAAGAATTAAAAGAAAATGAGGAAGCATATGATTTATGTAAAATGCTTATTACTGCTAATACGTCTACATATAATAATCGTAAGTTAATAAATGAAAAATTTAATATTAATTTAACACGAAAAGATATAAATAATATTAAAAAAAAGATAAACTTTAACTTATTTGGAAATCAAAGTGATCCGGAATGGTTACATACATGGATCGATAATATTTTAAGTGAAGATTCAAATAATTCAATAAAAATAAAAACTAATGAAAATGGTACTTTAGAATGTTTATATATTCAGACCATGCAAATGAAAGCATGGTTTAATAAATATTCGAATATTTTACACTTAGATTCAACATTCAAAGTGAACATAGAAAACTATCAACTATACATTTGCTTAGTTCAAAACGCGAGTCTAAAAGGAGTACCGGTTGCTTATTGCTTAATGACAACCGGAAATAAAGATAATCTCCAGTTTTTTTATTCATCCATTAGTGAAGATAATGATTTAACACAAACGGAAGTTATTATGATTGACAAAGATTTAACTAATCTAGATGTTTTAAAAGAACATTTTCCTACAGCTCGAATATTATTATGCATTTTTCATGTTCTAAAGTATCTCAAAATTCGAGTGCATGAACTTAGAATTTCATTAACCAATCGAATGAACATTATGAAAAATATTCGCAAATTGCTTTACGATAATAATAATATGTCAGCGATATATTTAAAAGAAATCAAAATTAATTCAGAAGAAACATATTTTTACAATTATTTTGAAATGAATTGGCTTGCGTGTTCTGAAATGTGGCAAACGAAGTTCCGTAAAAATCTTTTTAGTTTTAATACAGATACGAACAATCATATTGAACGATTCAACCGAACACTTAAGGATCGCATATCATCTAATTTGCATATATCTGAATGCGTGAAAAAATTAATTTTAGCAGCTGAAGATGCTAAAGCGGAGGAAATTCGTATTAATATTAATTTAAAACGACAGATTTATAATTCTGATGACTCGATGTTCCTGAAGAGATTTGGTAATCAGATTACAAACAAAGCTATTGAATTGTTACGTAAACAAAACGAAGAATTAAAACATAAATCTTATTCTGTTGAAGAGATTGAAGAAAACAAGTGGAAAGTTGGTCAAAAAGATGAAGAAAAGAATACTTTTATTACTTCAAGTATAATTAATCGAAGTTCATCCATTGATTTATTATGTTGTGACTGCCAGTTTGTTTTACAAAACCAATTACCATGTCGTCATATACTAGTATTATTTGATAGACTTAACGATGAGATATATGAGGATGAAACTGAAATTCAAGAAATTATATCGATTAACAAACGTTGGTTAAAAAATCCAGTTGATTCTTATTTACATGAAACGGTAGAACCCGATTTTTTACGAAGTCGCGGTTCACAACTGATGATAACCCAAATTATTGCTGGAAAACATAAAATTTTAAGTAGTAATGATAAATACAACATGGTAAGGCCATGTTTAGATTTATTAACTGCTCGTATTATTCAATGTGGAACTAGGGAATTCAATGAGCATTTAAATTTCCTTAATGTTGTTTTAGATTTAGTTAATACAAATAAACATAATGATTTGTATAATTATGCAAATTCTCTAACATACAACTGTTCTCAGCAACCAAGTCGTGAAATAAAACAAGAATTATTTGTAGATTTACTTAATGATATACAATATGAATCAACAGCAGAAAATGTTAAATTGGATTTAAAAAAAGAAGTTGAAGAAGAATCTCATATGGAATTTCTTCACCAAGAAAAATTGCGAAAAGATTATGAAATATTTTGTTTAGAAGAACACGAAAAAGAACCAGTTATAAAAGAACACGAATTAGAACCACAATTACAATCTGAAACAAACAAAGCACCTAGCTGTGTTTTATCGAAATAAAGCACGATATTTAACTATTCACCAGTAGTTAATCCCCCAGGCAGACCTCGTAGTAAAGTTTCTTTGGTATCTTACAAGCAAAAATGCAAGAAAGCCAATGATGATAAAATTAATAAAAAACGAACTTATAAACAACTTTCACCAGATCTTAAAACCTATAATTATAAGCGTATAAAAAAAGTCGAGTCTATTCGAGACATTATCGAACAGTCTACATGGTTGATGGATTTTCACATATATTTATTTTTTGAGTTACTGCATGAACATTTTACAGATGTTAATGGTTTGTGTGGCCCTGCACAAATAAAACTTTATACGGGTTCCATCAATGATTCAATCTTTATTTTTAATGCGAACAGCAATCACTGGTTGACAATTTCAAATTAAAATTCTGATAATGTTTGGAAAGTATATGATTCTTCAAGTTATCCAAAAGAATCAATTATTGATTTTTTTTCAAAATAATCTTACCTGATGAAAACAAAGTGTCCGTTTCTTTTGAAAAAGTCCAACAACAAATAGGTGGCAATGATTGCGGTTTATTTGCATTAGCCTTCGCAACTTCTCTTTGTCATGGTATTTCTCCATCAACGTTATTTTATAATCAAACACTATCCCGTGAGCATTATGTAAAATGCATTGAGAATAATAAATTTGAAGCATTTCCTTCAAAGTCCAAGAGAGGCAGCAATAGAAACATTTCTACAATTGTTGATATTTATTTGAATTGATTATTCTTTTTTTTATACTTGTTTTTTGTACACTTCTTTACTTGAAGTACTTGATTTCTAATTTATTTTCATGAAATAAAAATTAATAAACTTCTAATAATTGAAAATATTTCTCTGATATTATCCATGAAGTATAAACAACACATTAATATAACTTAAGATTTATGAATTAATTGCTTATTCCTAGTCGAGTGCATATAGTCATAGGGCTATGTACACTCGAGTACACATAGCCACTACCCATTAAAAAGCCATTCAATCGGAGTTTCAAGTGATGAACTCTATCTATTTTTTCTTTTGTGAAAATTATATAAGACTGATATTTGCAAGTTAGAACGTATCTAATATTAAGCGATCAAAATGAACTTGTTAATTTTGCATCCGCAAACACATAATATACACTGTAATTTGTCTTTTTATCATCACGTTATTTTCTCTTTCAGAAGTAAGAATTCAACAAACGCGCTGTGATTTGTTCCTTCGGTACAGTAAGTGTACTAGTGGACAAATGATTTCGAAAAAGTCTTTAGAATGTATTTTTATCGAAGTACTTTTTTGTTTTTCGTAATCTGAATGATGGAAGATGGCGAGAGATGATTCGACCTCATCACTGTTTTCTTGCAAATATGAAACTAATTTTCATAGATAGTGTCATTCAATTTCTTTATCAGTTTCGTTTTATATCTATAAAAATGTGCTGACTATTATATTTAATTCTTCAAATATAGAAACTAATATAAGACAAACTCTCTCCGTTAATAGCTATAACATATTGGATAACTGACAATTCTCTTTACATTGAATATTGGTTGTCTCAATAGAAAACGTTTTTTCCTTAATTGTATCGAGAAAAATATCTAGGTTATAACAGTTTCACTAGTTTCAACATAATTATGCCACTGCTTTTGAATATACTATTAGACAAAGAAATTTATTGAGATGAAAATAGTTGATTTAAACAATACGATTGTGTTGAATGTTTAATTGATTATGATATTATCAGTCAAAAACAAATTATGTAATACAGAATATAAACAATTGTCTTTTTGCAATTTCTTTACTTTTCTCCAATTCAACATGTTTTCGAAGTGCTCTTTACTCTTAATATAGTTTCGGTGTTTTTTCCTTTCCTCGTTCACAATCTATGGATAGGCACCGTTTTAAAATTAGATATTCTAAATCAGACGAATCAACCAGTGAAAATGGTATGCCTTAAAACTGATAAAAACAGTAGAAAACATTGAAATACTGGTCTCCATGCTTATGACGAATAGATAAAAGCAAGTACATCTCTAAATAGTTGAACTAAGAAACGAGAAATAAAACGGGAACAAAATAACATAAACTAATGTTTGTTGAAGAAGTACTGTCGTGAATGTACAATCTTACCAGCCAGTCTTAGAAGCAAAACGGGAAAAAAGTCTGTTAAATTTATCGAATTCCTAATGAGAATAAATTGGTGAAATCATCTAATTTGGAAGTAGGAGAAAGATTTTTCGAGATCTTTTCGTAGGAGGGAAATTAGAGAATGTCAGAGAGCATTTAGATGCTAAATTCGATCAGAAAGCTTTCAAAATTTGTCAGAATTACAAAAGATTTCGATTTGAAGAACAGAATAATAGTGTAGCAGTTGATCATTTTATCAGCATATGATCTGATTTCATCTATTGCTGGATAGGACTGCAATACTATAATCCTAACTAGGAAAAGGTTTCCAAAAGTTGAAAGAACTTAATTTTGATGTTTTTCTCAATTTAACAATACTTAATTGTAGTTCTCTTCGAATCTAGAGAAAGGTTGTCTTCAATTCTGGGGCCACGTGATGCGAATCATTCTTTTCCCTTTTGTAGACATCTAAGCTAAAACCTCCTTTGAGCTTCTAGTTAAAGAAGCTTGCAGTCTTTTGTTTTATGAATTTCGAAGTTTGTGGTTGTATCGTTCTTCAATTTGTAAATATTTGATCTAATCCCAGCAACTATTTCATTGATGCAGTAGCAATAGAATTCATTAACGCTGGATTATTTTTTTGTGATAAATCGGGGATTTCTTATAATACCTTGCATTTTCGCTTGCAAGAGAGTTAAAAAATTTCGAAA